>JACYFF010031954.1:102144021-102180004 GCA_017589665.1 Selenicereus undatus
CACCCCGTGCCAAAACTCGAGATTTTGGGCCATAAAGCCCAACAATCATGATGACCAGTTTTCTGTTGGGATAATTTTTGGAAATAGGGAAAGAGACTTGGACCTTTTTGAATTGCAAAAATTCAGATGCATATGCTTTCATTGAAGAGGACCCTTTAAATAGGCATACAAATAAACTAACTTAGCAGAAAACAAGCAACTAATGCTAAAATGGTGGAGAAATTGACCCACTAACCTGATATTACTCAACTAACACAGCACTAACAGCAAAATTGCTTTGACTCAGTAAAATCTAGACTGCAAAATCTAAACTGCAAACAGAAAAATCAGGAAATGGTTGATTACATCTTTGAAGCACTTTCATCATTTTCTAGCCTTGCATTCATTGATTATCCATTTTTCATGGATTCTTAAGTAAAACCGTCTCACAAATTTTGGTCTTTCATTGATTGATGACCCATTTTCATCGATTAAAGTTTACCATAAAAGTGTCCGTCTCACAAAAAGTCTTAGGTGAGACAGTATCTGCCAGAACTTGACTGCAATATCTGAGCTTTTAAGGTCAATATTGTGAACACAAGACTTGCTTGATCAATGTGATCATCCAGAATCAAGTGGCTTCTTTTCTGCGACTAAGTATAGAATAAGTGAATTCATCTGTCTCCATTGCTTGGGTACAGACTTCACAGAACTGATCCCATCAGCACATTATGCACAGAATGCCTTTCATTATAGGAAAACTAAAATGTCAATAAATAATGCAGAAATCAATTTCTGAAGGAACTACCACCCACAAGGCATCTCCTTATATGTTTTCATAAAAGGTGCACATTAGATAATATAGTGCAAAATAGAATCACAAGGACATAGCAGGGGAAAAGTACATGCTTATGCTTATCAGAGTGATAATACATCAAAAATATATGTTACACACTATCTATAATTTGATTCATTAACGTATATTGCGTCTTTGAAGCTATCAATGATTTAAAAAAAAAACTGAGGATGGATCCTATAAGTCACCGGCCAGATTGTAGTACTGAATTTGCACTAGACCAGTGGCCAGGGGAACCCGTTCCAGTTCCAAATGATGAAAGTGGAAAAGAAGATGATGTTCCCCAACCATCCATAAGGAAGCCATTGATCTCAGGGTCGAGGTCAGATGGTATATCAGGGATTGGTGCATCCTTGTCGAGAAACCGAACAACTTCCCTCATGGTTGGTCTTGCCTCTGCCTTAGGTTGAACACACAGTAGGCCTAACTTCAGGACCAGCTCCATTTCGTCAGTTGCATAACTTCCTTCGAGCTTAGGATCGCCTGCCTCAAGAATCGCGCCCTTTTTCCAACATTCATAGACCCAATCAACCAGAACAAAGTCACATCCAGCATCTTGGTTGTCAATTGGCCTCCTTCCACAAGACACTTCAAGCAAGAACATTCCAAAAGCATATACATCAGTGAAAGTAGTAGGCTTTCGCGTTCTACAGGCCTCAGGTGCAATATATCCCATAGTTCCTACCACGTGGGTGGTTTGAGGATTTGCATTATGATCGTACAATCTTGCTAGGCCAAAGTCACCCAGCCGGGCATTCATCTCAGCGTCCAAGAGGACATTACTTGCTTTCACATCGCGGTGAAGCACAACCTGTTCCCATCCCTCATGCAGGTATAGCAGGGCAGAAGCCACCCCCTTAATGATCTTGAATCTCTGGGACCAGGACAGCTTTGATGTCACATTATTGCCAAAAAGGAATTTGTCGAGGCTTCCATTGAGCATGTAATCATAGACCAGAAGAAGCTCCCCTTTTCTTCTGCAATAACCCAGGAGCTGTACCAAATTCTTGTGCCGTAGCCTTCTCATGCTAGCAATCTCCGCCATGAACTCTCTCATTCCCTGTCTTGAATCATGGGAGACTCGCTTCACCGCAATTTGGACATGGGTGGAAGGTAGAACACCTTTATAAACCTTCCCAAAACCACCAATACCAAGAAGCTCAGAGTTTCTGAAACCCTTTGTTGCCCCAAAGAGATCCTTGTATGAGAATCTGTGAGGAGCATATTCCTTTTCCCAAGGTTCATACAACTCTTCATATTTCTTCTTCCATCTAAACCAAGCAAATCCAGCAATAACCAACAACGAAAGTACTGCTAGAACAACCAGAACTAGGAAAGTTAGGTTCAATCGTCTTCCATTTCCGAATCTTGGAAGTGGAGGAAGCTTAGCAGGATCCAAGCCTGGGGCTTGTCCGATTTGACTCCAGCTCCAACCCAATATATATTGCTCATTTGGACTAAGGCCAGTAGATGAGGAGAAACCAACGTACATAGAATCAAGGAATACAGCAGACAGATCGACATGAGTAGATAAGAGAGCCTTTTTTGGTTTAGGCTCTCTCAGTGGAGCTATAGTCACATTTATTAACATCTCCTGCCCATTATAATCTATCCAAACCTGCATGGGTTTTCCACTAGTGAGAAGCAGACTTCTTTTTACCCCATCATCATTGGAGTAGTATGCAGCAGAAGCAGAATCAACAGACCTCAGATCATTAACATCAATCCCAAGATGATTACCATCAATATCTCGAAATATAGCATTTTGAACAGTATCTAGTTCCACAGCAAATATATGATTAGACTTAAGGCCATTGTTTGTAACATTGAACAGTCCTAAATATTCAGCTGTGACAGCTTGCTCAAAGTTCGTTGATGGAGAGATGATGAAGGCAATTCCGCTGCCACTATGATGCGGCACTTGAGGATACATACCGAAAACAAAGGTTGTGGAGAAGGATGGAGTTGCTCTGAATTGGAAGGGTCGTGGGTAGAAAGCATGGCCATTTAGCTGCTTTGAAGTGTTGGTCAGCTGAAGAAGACCATTAGGATAGATTTCTGCAAGGCCATCAAGATGAAGATGGGCTCCTTGGAAACCATTGTAGGTAAACTGGTCTTCATCTCGGGCAAACACAAGCACAACAAACAAGAGATACACTACTGCCTGGTACAGGCATGCAGCCCTTCCAGCCATGTAACATAAGAACATAGAATAATGGAAATTGGATTCGAGGGTTATACAGAGGAGATATCACAAATAGGAGAGATCTTGCTTATCAAAACACGATGAGATATAGGGTAAAAATGGCCCCTATAAAGCAACAAAGTCAACCCAGTAAACACTGGACCTACTACTGTTATCCCGCATTTTGGTGAGCGTCTAGAAACTGAAAGCGCATTATTGACAGTGGAACATGGATATTGAAATGGGAGTGAATATGATTATCTTTCTTCTTTTTCTTTCTTTTTTTTTGCCCCCCCAGTGGGAAAAGGGCACAAAGTCGATGGAAAAATTGGTGCCTTGGTATCGGATTCCACAAGAGTGCAAACATACACATGGTTATGATTATGACTGTAATATATTATGATGGTTATCACTATCACAAAGATGGCCTATTGGACTCCACATCATGCTAGTGAGGTGACCAAAATATCCTTTTCTTGTGCTTGTTGATGACTGTGTTACTCCAACTCTTCATTTTTTCCCGAGTGTACGTGTTGGATACAGGACTTTTTGATATGTGTCTATACACTCGACCCTTCATTTGGGCCAAAAATCTGCAAAATTCTTTAGAAATTATCAATTCTAACATGATCCTGCATCGGACACTCGACACTTCAATTTGGGTATGGCTGAATGTAAGTAGTATAGGTTGATAGTTGTTGTACTACCACCTTAGTTTATATATCTCATTCCAACATGAATTGTCACAAAGTCGCCACTTTAGGATTTGTTGTCTAATTTATTCACATTCTGATAATATAGACATCATTTATGTGCCACTCAGCTGGACTAATTATTTACTGCAATTTATAGGCCTAAGCAGAGCAGTTACCATAAAGCAAAGTTCAAGATTTGTGGTCTCCACATTCGACAGCGATTTTCTGAAATAAATGATGTAACAGGTTAACTCAATTCATTGAGCATTCATACTTGGATGTTGACAGCAGGAGAAAAATGATACTTGCCATGTTGCTTTTAAATTCTCTGTGACTCTGAATGATACATGCTTATGACAATAGGACTCTTTCAATCACACACGTCATGGGCTACTAGAAAGAGGTTCTCCCCTCACAGTATAAGATTGAGATATTTAAGCGAACCAACGTTCTGATATCTCTCGGAGAGCCTTAAATATAAGTGATCTTATCCTTATAGAGTTATAATTAATCTATACAGGGAAGGTTTTGTCACATCATATACTTGGAAGGCAATGGATGACCCGCTATTTCTAATGAAAAGGACGATTTGTTGAGATATTTTGTTTTAATCTGCTATCATCAGACACTAAAAAAAATTGACCTATAGACTCCATTGGTTTAAAGAAAAGTGGATGAAGAGAGTGACATCTAAAAACTAGTAGCATAGTGACCTAAGGTTTCTTTCTTACCCCATTCAAAGCCAGTCCCTTTGGCCTTTGTGAAGAGACTCAGTCCATTTGGCCTTTCTTACCCCATTCAAAGCCAGTCCCTTTGGCCTTTGTGAAGAGACTCAGTCAACCAGTAATCACCCTAGCAAGTAAATCAAGTAAATCAAGTGGTAAATTCAGATTTTTCTTGGTTACTGTTAAAGATAAGATTTCCTGACCGTTGATTTACTGTTTCATGACCAGTTTTCTGGCCTCTCATTCATCCATTACCCATTTGTTTTCTGGCAGAATTTAGCATGAGTTCTTGGTTGTACAGACAATATTGTGAACACAAGACTCACCATATCTTTACAGGATCAAATGGCTTCTTTTCCGTGATGACAATGCATCAAGCAACTGCGAGAACTTCATTTGAATGATCCCAACAGCATACTATTCCTTACAGAATAATCCCCAAGATGTCATATTTAGATCTATTTTCACAAGAGCTTCACATTAAATTTTTATACAGCTAGCAACACAAGAATATTACACAAAAGAAGCACATATTCAGATGTTCGTCATAGTGATAATACATCAGAAAGGTAGGTTGAACACGACCTCTAATTTGGTTCTCAAGAAGGGATGCACCTTACAATTCACCGGCCATATTGTAGACTTGCAGTACTGAATTTACACTAGAATAGGGACCAAGGGAAACTGATCCAGATGATAATGGCGGTATAGAAGATGATGTTCCCCAACCCAATGCAAGGAAACCATTGATTTCAGGGTCAAAGTCAGCCGGCATATCAGGGAATATTGCATCCCTGTCAAGAAAGCGAACAACTTGCCTCATGGTAGGCCTTTCCTCTGCCTTAGGATGCACACGCAGCATGCCTAACTTCAGGATCAGCTCCATTTTTTCATTGTCATAACTTCCTTCCAGCCGAGGACCGCCTTCTTGAAGAATTGGCCCCCTCTTCCAACAACAAAACCAAAAAAAAGGGCAGCCCGGTGCACAAGCATCTCGAGTTCACGCAGGGTCCGGGGAAGGGCCGCACCCCAAGGGATGAATTGTAGGTACCCCAACCTGACTTTGTCAGTGGCTGATTCCACGGCTCGAACCCGTGACCTGTTGGTCACACGGAGACAACCTTACCTTTGCTCCAAGGCTCCCCTTTCAACCAGAAATCAGCATAGTAGAAGCAGAGAAGCCAACATCATGGACTCAAGGAGTCCCGATGAAAGATTGATGTGCTTGGACAAAAGACTCTTGCTAAGCTTATGGTGACTAAGAGGAGCTAATGTCACATTAACTAGCATCTCTGCCCCATTATAGTCTATCCAAACCTGCATCGGCTTTCCACTTTGCAGCAGCAGGCTCTTGTTTGCTCTTCTTTGTCAGAATAGTTTGATGCTGAAGCAGCATCTGTAGAATTCAGACTATAAACATCAATTCCCGCACGGTTGCCTTCAATATCTCCAAACCCAGCATTTTGGATGGTGCCTAGCTCTACAGCAAACACATGGTTCGAAGAAAGGCCATTGGTGGAGGCATTGAAGAGTCCTAGGTACTCACACGAAAGAGCACCCTGAAATTTCATGGACGGAGGCATAACAAAGGTGATCCCATGGCCTGAATGATTAGTTACTTGAGGATACATAGCAAAAACAAAAGTGATAGAGAATGTTTGATTAGGCCTGAGAGTAATAGGATAAGGTAGAAAGCATGGGCAGTTTTGTGAACAGACAAGTTGGTCATCTGGGGAAGGCCCCTAGGAAGGATATTTGCAAGTCCATCTAAGTGAAGATTGAAAGCTCCATGGAAACCATTATAGATGAACTCTTTTTCATTTTGAGCAAAGGTAAGGACAAGTAACATTAGGTGCAGTATTATGGTGCGGTAGAGAAACTTTAGAGGAATATCCATAATGCAGATACCTTAAGCATTGAGAGTCGAGTATATAACCCAACACAGGGGATTGGGAGAGGGGGTTGTGCTATGTACAAGGAAAGCAACTCAAGCAGAAGATGCCATGCATCATTGTTAACCTGTTCTTTTGTGAACTGAAGCCCATACTGTACTTCTTCATCCTACATCTTGAAATAGTGAAGACCCAAATCTTGGGTTGATGAAATTAAACTAAATGATGGACAAGGTTAACTCAAATTCTTGGCATCCGTGAATGACAATATTGATCTTTAACTGCTGCGAAGAAGGTGCATTGAGTATAGTCGTAGTTAAATAAGGTAGATGGTAAAACTTTGATATCTTTGATCACCAGCTATTCTTTCTTTTATTGGTTTCATTGATTTTTTAAAATCCACCAGAAGTTCTTCCTATTAACTCTTCAAAATCTTTCAAAAATTTTCTTGTCTTACATGCCGGTTTGGAATACTTTTAGGAGTATTTTCCAAATGAATACTCTGTCTGGCGTTAAATGAAGACAACAGCTAACGCTAACATGCAAGGAGACATGATAGGAGGAAACTTAAGGATTGGGGATTTAGTGAAAAAATGGCACTTGTGCAATTCATCAACTACATGCTGAATTAATAAAGATGGAACATAGGAATCTAATTACCTGAAAGAAGGTAAATCAGTGACTACATTATTTTACCAACTTTTGCTTCAGAAATCAAATATACAGCCAATCATTGGTTGCTTACTGACTATGTACCTATGAAGGTTCAAAGAAGCATACACCTGCCAGGGGGTAAAAAACGAAGAACAAGAAAAGGCGTTACTTGATTTACTACTCAATTCACAGTCAAGGATTAGTTGATTCTTGATAAGCCTTGGCAAATCGATAATGAATGCCATTTAGGTATATCATAAGACGTCAAAATTTGATGGATTGATGGTTTCTCTAAGAAAAATGGTTTAGAGGATTCCATGAATGACAATAAGATAACCCTGTCATTTATAAGGGATACGTAACAGTAGGTCCTAGTAATCCATGATAGAGGACTTTAACACGTAGCATATTAACTTTCTATGCTGTGAGGA
The DNA here is from genome assembly GCA_017589665.1 of Selenicereus undatus. Lineage (NCBI taxonomy): Eukaryota > Viridiplantae > Streptophyta > Magnoliopsida > Caryophyllales > Cactaceae > Selenicereus > Selenicereus undatus. The sequence goes on from JACYFF010031954.1 coordinate 102,151,439, forward strand.
TCCAACTTGATGTAAGCTTAAAATTTAGTATATGAAATGACCAGTCCCAACAAAACGACTACCTATGTGTTTTTTTTGCCTGAAAACCACTGGCAATCTTCAAGTGGCAAATTCAGTTTAACAGTTAAAGACTAGACTTCCTGACCACTGATTTACTTTCTCATGAACGTTTTTCTGGCCTTTCCTTCATCCATTACCTGTTTTTTTTTTTTTCTGGCAAGAGTTCAATCTGAGTAACTGGTTTTACAGTAAATGTTGTGAGCACAAGACTTACCAGATTTTGACAGGATCAAATGGCTTCTTTTCCATGACAATGCAGAAAGCAACTGAATTGATTTGCGCATTTTCTTATGCACAGCACTTGATTTGAATGATCCCATCAGCATATTATGAACCTGCATGTATAAAGGCCTTCATTGGAAAAAAAAAATGTCAAGTTCATGATACCAAAATCAACTCCCAACACGACATATTTAGATCTGTTTTCACAAGAATTGCATGTTAGATTTATATGCAGCTAGCATCACAAGAACATTATATGAAAGAAGTACATAACCTAATGTTTATTATAGTGACAGTATAGTGCTAGTACGTCTGAAAGGTAGGTTGTATACTTTCTCTTATTTTGTACACTAACAGGACTCTGAATGTATCCTACAATTCAACGTGGACACTGTAGTAGTGAATTTACACTAGACGAGGGACCAAGGGAAGCTGTTGTGGATGATAGTGGTGGAGTAGAAGATGATTTTCCCCAACCGTCCATGAGAAAATAATTGCTTTCAGGGTCAAAGTCGGATGGTATATCAGGAGTTGCATCCCTGCTGAGAAAGCGAACAGCTTGACTCATGGTAGGCCTCTGCTCTGCATTGGGATTTACACACAGCAGGCCTAACTTCAGGACCAGCTCCATTTCCTCATTGTCATAGCTTCCTTCTAGCTTAGGATCACTAGCTTCAAGAATCGCCCCACTCTTCAAACAACCATAAACCCAATCAACCAGAAAAAAGTCACCGCCAGCATCTTGCGTGTCAATTGGCCTCCTACCACAAGACACTTCAAACAAGAACATCCCAAAAGCATATATGTCAGTGAAAATAGTCGGCTTTTGTGTTCTGCAGGCTTCCGGTGCAATATATCCTATTGTTCCTACCACATGGGTAGTTTGAGGATCTGAATTATGATCATATAGTCTAGCAAGGCCAAAGTCACCCAGCCGGGCATTCATCGTAGCATCCAATAGGACATTACTCGCTTTCACATCTCGGTGAAGGACAACCTGTTCCCATTCTTCATGCAGGTATAGCAGGGCAGAAGCCACCCCCTTAATGATCTTGAATCTCTGGGACCAGCAAAGCTTTGATTTCACGTTATTGCCAAAAAGGAATTTGTCAAGGCTTCCATTGGGCATGTAGTCGTAGACCAGAAGAAGCTCCCCTTTTCTTCTGCAGTAACCTAAGAGCTGCACCAAGTTTCTGTGTCGTAACCTTCTCATGCTAGCAATCTCTGCCATGAACTCTTTCATCCCTTGTCTTGAATCATGGGAGATTCGCTTCACTGCAATTTGGCCACTGGTTGAAGTTAAAACACCTTTATAGACTTTTCCAAAACCACCAACACCAAGAAGCTCAGAGTTTCTGAAACCCTTTGTTGCCACAAAGAGATCCTTGTATGAGAATCTATGAGGAGCATATTCTCTTTCCCAAGGTTCATACAACTCTTCATATTTCTTCTTCCATATAGACCAAGCAGCTCCGGCAATAACTAACAGCAAAAATACTGTTAAAATAAGTAGAACTAGAAAAGTCAAGTTCAATCTTTGTCTTTGATTTCTGAACCTCGGAAGTGATGGGAGCTTGGAAGGGTCCAGATCCTGGGCTTTGCCACTTTGATTCCAACTCCATCCCAGCAGGTAATGGCTACTTGATAGAGTCCCGGTAGAAGAAGAGAAGCCAACATACATGGACTCTAGGAGTACTGATGAAAGATTGATGTGCTTGGACAAAAGATTTTTGCTAGGCTTAGGGTGACAAAGTGGAGCTAATGTCACATTAACTAGCATCTCTGCTTGATCGTAGTCTATCCAAACCTGCATGGGTTTTCCACTTAGGAGCAGCAGGCTCTTATTCACCCCTTCTTCATCAGAATAGTATGATGCTAAAGCAGCATCAATAGATTTCAGGCTATTAACATCAATTCCTACGTGGTTGCCAACTATAACATCATTTCGGGCAGTTTCTAGCTCGACACCAAAGATATGGTTTGAAGGAAGGCCGTTAGTGGAGTAGTTGAAGAGTCCTAGGTACTCAGATGGAAGAGCATCCTGAAAGTTCATGGTTGGAGAGATAACAAAGACGATCCCACGACCTGAATGATTAGCTACTTCAGGATGTATGGCAAATACAAAAGTGGTAGAGAATGATGGATTTGGCTTGAAAGTCATAGGATATGGGAAGAAAGCATGGGCAGTTTTTTGTCTAGACACATTGGTCATTTGGAGAAGGCCATTGGGATGAACATTTGCAAGTCCGTCAAGGTGAAGATTGATGGCTCCATGGAAACCATTATAGATGAACTGTCTTTCTTTTTGAGCAATGGTAAGGACAAGTAATACTAAGTGCATTACCATGGTGTGATGGAGATACTTTAGAGGAGAAGCCATTAGGCACAAACGATAAGTGTTGAGAGATACGCCTCTTGATGAGGACAGACAATCCAACAGTCTTTTTTTTGGGGTGGGGGGGGGGGGGGGTTGTGCTATATATGCATAAGGAAGGAGAAGGCACGGGTAATCACCATTGACTCGTTCTTTTGTGAAGGAAAGCCTATGCTTGATTTGCTTATCTGCTTCTAGAAATGGTGAAGACGCCCAAGTCTTGGGTTGATGGAACTGAAATAAATGCTGTACCATATTAGCCTTCATAGCCTTCATAAATGCTGATTGGCCTTCATACTTGACATTGATATTTTAACTGACCCAAAGCATGTGAACTGAATACAATTAAACAAAAAGTAACATAGACGGCAAACTTCAATATTTTTGATCAACATCAACAGCTGATTTTTTTTCATTTAAAAAAAAATGCATCAGAAATTGTTGCTGTTAACCCTTCATATGTTTTTCAAATTTTTCTTTCTCGCCAGCAAGTTTGGGACACTTCTAGGAGGAGTATGTGCCACTGGGGATGCAAGCTTTGAGGTCAAATGAAAACCTCAGCTGAGGCTAATATACAAGGAGATAGGATAGGAGGAAGCCTAAGAACAGGGGATTTATTTTAAAATGACTATTGTGCAATTTACCAACTACATGCGGCATTGATTAAGATGGAACCTGACTGTAAAGCCTGTCGAGAGCTACAAATTTAACCACTACTTCGGTTATTAAATAATTTTTATAGCATAGGAAAGTAGGGATCGATCCACTAGGAAAGATTGTTGTAAATTGCTAGCTTAATCCTAAATGATTTTATTAATCCACTTTATTAAATTAAAACTTAATAATTCTAAAATAATTATGATCTAATGAATAAAAATCTAGAAAATTACCCAATGATGTTCCTAAATATTCTGAATCATATTCTGGAAATGAAACAGTAAAAATATTTCCTAAATAATCTAGAAAAATAAAATCAGAATAGTAACTGAAATTCTAATTAAAAATCAAAACAGCAAAGAATAATCAGAAAATAAATATTAAAAATTTCAAACAGTAACATAAAAGATTATTCTTCAGGTATATAATCTTTTAACTCCTCAATTATATCCAAATAATTTTAGAAAAATCAAATCAGAAAATTATCACAGAATATCAATGCAGAATATTAGATCTGAAATTGGAAATAAAATAATCTGCATAAATATAAATACGAAATTAATCAAAAAAATTACCCTAATTCTAGGACACAACTTTCTGGACTTAACCACACCTAAAAATCGTAAATTAGAATTAATAATCGAAATTTTCAGAATTAATTACCTAAAAACCTGCACATACCAATTTCACAAAATAGATCTAAAAAATTATCAAATGATTTACAAAAATTACGAAATTGAATATGGGTATATTAGGACACTATATAAACCGTATTAATTAATTAAAATCGAAAAATAACAAAAATAACTATTTTTAGTCTAAGTTCAAACAAAACGGTAATTAAATACTAAAACTGAATATAAATCAATCTAACATTATAACTACTCCAAAAATCAAAATCTAAGCTATCTACCATTACCTAGACACTCCTAAAAGACTATACTTTGGGGGGGGGGTTTGATTGAAATTATATTGAAGCTAATAAAACTAGAACAAAAATCAACAAACTAATCAAATTAATTCTAAGCAATAAATAATAATCAAAAGTTATCAAATTTATGAAAGATACTTAGTATAATATCAATCCACCATGCAAATTAATATTTATCATTAACACACAAGTTAAATTTATTCATGAGTTAAACTGTAAAAGATATCCACCAGCGGTTCTTCCCCGTTTTTCCTTAGATTTTAGTTTACTTAGGTCCATCCCTAATATAAACCCTACTAATTTGATAATCTTTACACCAGCGTAAAAATTTAACCAAATTAGAGTATTAAGAATTAGAAAACATCACTTAACACTTTATAATCAATTTACCAGCAAATTGATTTAACAAAGATCTAAAGCGATTACCTAATTAAAAGAGATGGGTTTGAGCCATCCATGATTAATTAGGGTGATACCTAGTCTAAAAGATGATAACTTTTACGTATTATAATCTTCTAAACTATCAATCGAAATTGTATTTAATCAACTAGCATGCATTCTAATTGATTTAACACAAATTTCATAAACGATGAACACTAATCGCTAAAGAATCATGAATAGAAATCAACTAGGCATTAAAGCATAAAACTTGTTTCAAAATAATTAATTTAGCATGGCTTCAAGAAGATTATACTAAGCATAAAAAAATTACTCAATCATAATAAAATTAAAATTACAAGAGTTTAGCAAAGGTTCCATATTTAATAATATAGAGAGTTTAAACTAATTAAACAAAATAACAAATAACAAATAAAACAAAAAAAACTTGCCAACATAGCAACGCGAAGTGTGGGGGGTGTACGATTATGATGATGATGAGAAACGTTGATGATGCTGATGATAAACGATGATGGTGATGCGGCCTGATGATGGGGCTGAAGAAGATGATTTATGGAGAAGGAATGTGAGTCAGCCGTGGGATTTTATGGAAGAAGATGATGATGGGTGATGGAGGTTGTGGTGAAGAAGCGTGTGTTGATGGCGAATGGTTGATGATGTGATTATATGGTGATGGTGAGGAAGGTGATTGAAGGGATGGAGAACGCCGTGGGTTTTTGGTAGATGATGATGATTATGGTGAGGGATCATAACGGGCTAGGCGTGGATTAATGATGATATTATATAATGAGTATGGTGAGGCTAGGGTTAGTTTCTTAGGGTTTTTTTCTCATTTCTTGCTTAGGTTTCTTCTTCCTCAAGACTTGTAGTTTTTTACCAACTCTTGAAACCCTAGCCCAATATAATAATTATGAAAATAATAATTTCAATAATTATTATTTTTTGACCGTCTTGTAGCCAAGTGTGTAAAACCCGAGCTTCTACGTCATCTCTTCTCCTTTTTATTAAATTAACACTAACCCTGAAAGATATATAAAACAAAACAAATTAAATAAAATAATATATATAATATACTCAAAATAATTATAAAAATAATGCATGAATTATGACTTAACACTGACATTCATCTAGTTACCTGGAAAGAAGGTAAATCAGCAACCACATGACTTTACCAACGTTCAGTGCAGAAGTCAAGTATACAGGCAATTGTTGGCTGCAAACGGATTGGGTACCTGTGCTGGTTCAAAGAAGCATGCACGAAGCTGCACCACAAGAAAAAAAAAATAGAAAAGAAAAAAAAGGGCATTAGCTGAGGTACTTCCCAATTCACAGTCAAGGATTAGTTGATGCTTCATAAGCCCTTGGCAAATCATTAATGAACATCATTTTGGTATAGTGATGAACCTCTATTTTACACTATTTTTAGCCCGTATTCGACTCTAATTCTTCCCCTCTTTTCCTATAATCTTTCGACTAATCTTAGCAAAAAGGGGGTTGAATACACTTTCTTGACCTATTATGCGCTAAGTTGCCTTATTTCTTGATCTGCAGGTCTAAGGTCCAGAAAGTGGGAGTTTCTTGTTTGTTTTGCCAAGAAAGGACGCCTTGGGATCGATTTCCGACATGAACGAAGCATTGATGAAGCTCGGGAGAACCTTCAGGAGGCGCGCGGCTGATTGCAGGAGGCGCACGGTCAGTTGCAGGATACGCACGGCCGTGCCTCAAAGCCAGAGGCTGCGCACGGTTGAACACACGACCGTGCGTCTGAACCGTGCCTACCCCAAACACGCACGGGTGCCCGTGCGTATGTGGCACGACCGTGCGTCACTTATTTTGTCGCGACTTAATCAGTTTCGCGAAGGCGGTTCGGGGCATGCTTTTTCTTTTTCCTTGCTTCCTCTCGAAAAAGGCGATTTTTAGGGTTTAGACTTTACTTCTCATTGTTATTGAATTCAAAGCTTTGGATTGGATTTTGGGTCACGCATTTCGATAGATTACTGTTGCAGATTCTACAGAGTACATTCTTCTTCCCATTCCTTCACGTTCTAATTCAAGTTTTAGTATTTCTTGGTATGCATATGTTTTTGATTGAAATGTTGTTTAGAATCATGTTTAGCGGCTAAACTCATAATCTTGGATTGGGTGCAGCCCCTATGATGTGAATTGATTTATTGTTCTAGGTTTTGTGAATCTTTGCCCAAAAGTATAATGAATTCTCACTTAGCATGCCAGGTGTTCGATGAATTGCCTGAGAGGGTTACATTCATGTTCTTAATTAGGGTTTAGGAGACTAACGAAAGTTAGGTCCTTTACTTAGAGTAGCTTTGTGAGCAATTGATTTACCTGACACGAAAGTAGTCGGGGGTGCAATTGGGAATCGAAATTACATGATCTTGTGGTTTTGTTATCCTAGTTTCACGAAAGTAGACAATTAGGTTAGCCTGATCAGTCTAATGACCTTCGAAAGTAGGCGTAGATGCTTTAAACTGGTAATAATTCTATTTCAATTATCTTACAGGCAGATTCACACGACCTAGTCTATTCTTTAATGAACGTCACAGTGAGGTGAACCCCAATCCAAGATTCCCTTCTCATTATTGACTTAGACCAAATAGAGTTAGAATTAGTTAAACCAACTTCACTCGACATTCGCCTAGATTAAGTGTTAGAAATCGATTCGGTGGTTGAAACCAAGTTCTCTGTGGACACGACCCGTGCTTGCCTTTGCTGGCTACAACCGGCACCGTGCACTTGCGGTACATTTATAACACAACAAGTTTTTGGTCGCTTTCTGGTAACATTGTGGGGGTAGGTGATGATATCACTTGCATTTGCATCCTTTAGATAGGATTTCATGTCATGCACTTTGTTGTTTTTGCCTTTTTATTATTATTTTTTTTTTATTCTATTCGAGCATATAGTTTAGAGCATATAGTATATCCTAAGATGTCAAAATTTGATGGATTAATCGTTTCTCTAAGAAAAAGGTTTACAGTATTTCATAGATGACAATAAGATGACCCTGTCATTTCCAAAGGAGAATCAACAGCAGGTCCAAGTAGTATCTTTTACAGAGAACCTTCACAGCTAGAAGCTGTGTGTACTGTGAGGAACCAACTTCATGTAAGTTCATGGACTCAGGGTGAAAAAGAATTGTCGAAACATCTTTCATTTCGTTTTCCTGCTTTGGTGACATTTAAGTGCATACAAAAAGAATAAGTAAAAGAAAAGAAAGTCATACCACTCTGAAATCCAAAAAGAAAATGGTAAGTTTTGGATATTCTAGTTTCAGCAACCTTTGTGGGCAACTCTTTTGGGTCAGTTCTCACTCCTAATTAATCATGAAATAAATGAAAATGCTGGAATGGAACTATTTCATTGCTATCATAGAGATGTCTGTCAAGGGTAGGCTTGCCATCATGCATACACCAATGGAGTTCCCTTTTCCTTTGGCAGAAGGCTATGAGCAGTACCCAGTTCTTGTGCCTTGGCATCCGCACGCAACCATTTCAGCCATGGATTCTGAAACCCTTTGTCCTTGAGGAACGTGCAACTCTTTTAGCAGAAACTTCGACATTTCTCAAAGGTGATGTTCCTTTATAAACCTTTCCAGAATCTTTCTTCCATGCAAGAATGGCCTATTTGTTACTCAGAGACGTCGGTTAACCGCAACAGACCGTTGGGAGTGAACTTTGGCAATGCAATCGAATATAGGCTCCATGGAAATCATTATGGTGGAACTGCATTTTGGGTCTCCAGCAAAATTAAAAAGGGTCCACATCAAAAGAAAAAGCAGCACAGCATAAACACTCTTGTCAGCAGTCAGCACAGCAACGGAAGAATTAGTATTGTAACTGAATTCACATTGACTAAAGAAGATGAAATCATTCGGGCGTTCTAATGCTTGTAACTACACAGTTTCTGGGGTATGCATGTATACATCTGACTTGCCCTGCAAAGTTTGCATTTTTTGGGGTCTAAAATAAAGCGTTAATACTTGTTTTAAAAGGGTGTTAGACAGACGAAAATTCGAATGCAACGAAGAGTTCAAGTAACCAAGCCCTCATTATGTGAATTCAAGCCTTCAAGGCATCTGAATAAACTCAGCTAATTTCTGGTTTTCCTGTCTTACCTAACTCCATATTACGCCCTATGGGACCTGGAAAGGAGGTCGCGGCAAATCCGATATTCATGCTAGCAAGGTAACAGGTTAAGCAATAGCGCACCATGCGATAACCAAGTAAATGAAAGATATAATGGTCTTTACAGTTGAGAAGAAGTGAACAAATCCACTAAGCCAGTACACAGGGGCCACTTCCAACAACTGTCTTCTGTGTCTTAATACCTAACAGGCTGAAGCCATTGGTTATTTTTAAGTGGTAAATTTGCACTAGATAAGGTACGAAGGAAACGATTCCAGATGATACAAGCTGCACTGAAACTGATGTTCTCCAACCCTTCACAACGAAATCATTGAATTCACAGTCATTGTCAGATGGTATATCAGGAAGATTCTGCGCTTCTCAAGAAACTGTACAGCTCCAACCCTTCATGATGAAATCATTGAGTCTCAGTCATTTTCAGATGGTATATCAGGAAGATTCTGCTACTCTCAAGAAACTGTACAGCTTGCCTCCACCTTAGGATCGGAACCCAACTTCAGGACCAGCTGCAGTTCCTTACTGTCATAATCGCCTTCAGCTTACGATTGTCTGCTTTGAGAATTGTTCCCCTCTTCCAATAGCCAGGTGAAAGAGGTCCTCCCCAATACCTTGTAGCATAGTCGGCCTTCTTCCACAGGTCACTTTGAGCGAGAACATACCTAAAGCAAATAGATCACGGAAGCTGAAGGCTTTTGGGCATTAACGAGCTCTGGTGCCATAGATCCTGCTGTGCCAAAGACGTGGGTAGTACAAAATTAGCCTGATGCTTACATCTTGCAAGGACAAAGTCACCCAACACGGGCATCTCAGCATCCAACAGAACATTACTTGCTCTAAAATGTTTAGTACAGGCCAAAGTCCCATGTAAGGTGATATTTGTCTCTATTGTACTCCAGCCTCCAGGGCAAGAATGTGTCCATTATACCAAGCTAAAAAGTGAAGACACATGCATTTACGGATTTTAAACAAATGATCCACTATATTAACGATTGAGCATCTATTAACTGACATGAAACCTCAAATTCAATGTAAATGTAAGAAAAAGTCACAAGATACAGTAGTTAGATTTCACATATGAGAAGTACAGATTCCATTGTTCAACAGGGTAATAATCTATAAGAAATGTACACTAAACATTATCTTAATTTGCTTTGCTAGCAGCATTCAAGATGGCTTCCACAATTCAACGGCCAAATTGTAAGATTGAATTTACACTAGATGAGGGACCAAGAGAAACCGTTCCAGACGATAATGGTGGTAACGAAGATGATGTTCCCCAACCACCCATAGGTAAATAATCTATTGTGGGCTCAAAGTCAGAAGGTATATCAGGCATGGTTGCATCCCTGTCAAGAAATTTGACAACTTGCCTCATGGTAGGCCTTGCCTCTGGCTTGGGATGAGTACAAAGCAGGCCTAACTTCAGGACCAGCTCCATTTCCTCAGTTGCATAGCTTCCTTCAAGCTTAGGATCGCTCGCCTCAAGAATTGCCGCCTTCTTCCAACACCCATAAACCCAATCAACAAGAAAAAAGTCACCTACAGAATCTTGCAGCTCAATTGGCCTCCTTCCACTGGACACTCCAAGTAAGAACATACCAAAAGCAAAAATGTCAGTGAAAATAGTAGGCTTTCGTGTTCTACAGGCCTCAGGTGCAATATATCCCATTGTTCCGACCACACGAGTAGTTTGGGGATTTGTATCACGATCATAGAGTCTAGCAAGGCCAAAATCACCCAGCCGGGCATTCATCTCAGCATCCAATAGGACATTACTTGCTTTCACATCTCGGTGAAGGACAACCTGTTCCCATTCCTCATGTAGGTATAGCAGGGCAGAAGCCACCCCCTTAATGATCTTGAATCTCTGGGACCAGGGCAGCTTTGATTTCACATTATTGCCAAAAAGGAATTTGTCAAGGCTTCCATTGGGCATGTAATCATAGACCAGAAGAAGCTCCCCTTTTCTTCTGCAATAACCCAAGAGCTGCACCAAATTTTTGTGCCTTAGCCTTCTCATGCTAGCAATCTCTGCCATAAACTCTTTCATCCCCTGTTTCGAATCATGGGAGACTCGCTTCACTGCAATTTGGGTATGGGTGTAAGGTAAAACACCTTTATAAACCTTCCCAAAACCACCAGCGCCAAGCAGCTCAGAGTTTCTAAAACCCTTTGTTGCCACAAACAGATCCTTGTATGAGAATCTGAGAGGAGCATATTCTCTTTCCCAAGGTTCATACAACTCTTCATATTTCTTCTTCCATATGGACCAAGCAGCTCCGGCAATAACTGACAACAACAAAAGTACAGCTATGATAAGCAGAAGTGGAAAAGTCGGATTCAATCTTTGTCTTTGATTTCTAAATCTTGGAAGTGGAGGAAGCTTGGAAGGATCTAAGGCTTGGGCTTGTCCAATTTGACTCCAACTCCAACCTAATATGTACTGCTCATTTGTACTAAGGCCTGTGGATGCGGAGAAACCAACATACATGGAATCAAGTAACACTCCAGAAAGATTGACACGAGTAGACAGGAGGGCCTTTTTTGGTTTTGGCAATCTAACTGGAGCTATAGTCACATTTACTAACATCTCCTCTCCATTATAGTCTACCCAAACCTGCAAGGGCTTTCCACCAGTAAGATCTAGGCTCCTCTTTGCCCCTTCATCGTCAGGGTAGTATGCAGCAGAAGCAGAATCAATAGACCTTAGGCCGTTAACATCAACCCCAACATGGTTACCATCAATATCTCCAAATATAGCATTTTGGACGGTGTCTAGTTCCACAGCAAATATATGGTTGGACTGAAGGCCATTGTTTGAAACATTGAAGAGTCCTAAATATTCAGCTGTAACAGCTTGCCCAAAGTTCATTGATGGAGAGACAACAAATGCAATGCCACTGCCGCTAAAATGTTGGACTTCAGGATTCATAGCAAAAACAAAAGCTGTGGAAAAAGATGGAATTGCTCCAAACTTGAAGGGTTGTGGGTAGAAAGCATGGCCATTTAGCTGCTTCGAAGTGTTGGTCAACTGAAGAAGACCATCAGGATAGATCTCTGCAAGGCCATCAAGATGAAGATGGGCTCCACTGAAACCATTGTAGATAAACTGGTTGTCATCTTGGGCAAATGTAAGAACAACAAAGAAGCGAAACACCATTGGCTGGAGCAGGTGTGCACCTCTGCTAGCCATAGCCATGGAAAATGAGTGTGGAAGCCAACACAGTGGTGAGAAACCAAGAAAAGGGGGGGGGGGGGGGTGCAATTATGAGGTAAAGAAACTCAAGCAGAAAGCACCACGTGAATTCTTCGTTTGTTTATTCTTTCGGGAAGTGAACTGCACGCCCTATACTTCACGTCATCCTATTCGTAATCTAGATGAAAAACTGCATGACGTGTGTCGTTGAAAATGAAGTAAATGACTTTCTGGGTTACCTCAATCTACTGAGCATCCATTACTTGGCATTGATCTTTATCTGATTGACCTGACACCCAAAAAAACAACAAAAAAGGCATTCGTTAGATTTCCTTTCCCACCTGAAAGTCAAGGATTAGTTGGTAGTTGATAGGACTTGAGACAAATCAATAATAACAACTAAAAATCCGCACAGTCTGAGATCTGAAAATTTGATAGATTAATAGTTTCCCTAGGAAAAAGGTTCACAGTGTTCCATGAATGACATTAAACAACCCTACTATTTCAAAAAGAAAATTACTGGTAGGCCCAAGTAGAATACTGTACAAAGAACTGTACCTAAAAGATTAACTCTTCTGTAGTGAGGATACAACTTGATGTAAATCTATACACTGTGTAGAAAACCCCCCTCCACGCATTGCTGACATTTAAGTGTAAATGTCAAAAATAAAAATGGAACTCTCCAAAAACCCAACACAGAAAATGAGTAGTTGGGAGAACTCTTGTTGCTCACTTCTCAGTTCAAGGTAATCATGCAATAAATAAAAATGCCGAATTGATGGGCTTTTATTGCTTCAAGGGTGCCATTAGGCATTTGATCATAGACGAACCGGGGCAACCCATTACTGTTGGCAGGAGCTTTGGAGCTGTGCTTGCTTCTTGTGCCTTAGCCTCCCTCCCATGCAAAACAGTCTTAGCCATCAATTGTCAGAAACTCACTAGCTAGAATGATTCTCTCATCGTGCTATCACCATGTATTCACCAAAAACTCTTTTCTGCAGGACAAAGTGTCAGTGTACAATATCTGAGATCATATTCTGAAGGAATTAACACAGAAAAGACATGTTTCGACTTTTCAATATGTTTTGACAGGATCTGCACATCAGAGTAATACGCACAGGAGCATCACAAAGAGATTGTTAGGGAAAAATAGAGATTCGAACAAAAGACTCCATCCATAAACTGATTCTCTCAGTCCTGTAAATCCTTCTATTCAACAAACAACCGAGGACCCTTCCAGAAAGGGAATTCCAGAAGATATTGGCGCCACTGAAACTGATATTTCCTGTCCCTCAATACAGCGACTCCAGGCCGTACAGATAATCTATCAAGAAGACTGCATCCCTGTCAAGAAACTGTTCAACTTGCCTCTGCCTTGGGATCTGAGCACAGGCATGGCAGCCTCAACTACAAGACCAATTCTATTCCTCCCTGTCATAATGTCCCTCTAGGCTAGGATTGCCTGCCTCGAAAACTCTCCCCCCTCTTCCAACAGCCATAAACGCAAAATGGTGAGGAATAAGATCCTCTTCAACATCTTCTGGCATAGTTAACTTCCTTCCGCAGGTCACTTTGAGTAAGAACATACCAAAAGCAAATACATGAGTGGAAGAGGCAGGGTCGGTCTCTAATGAGCTTTGTTGAAACGTATCCTCTTGTGCTAACCAAATGGGTAGTTTGAGGATTAGCCAGTGTTACCCAACCGAGGATTCATTTCAGAACCCCAGTAGAACATTACTCTGTTTGATATCTGGGTGAAGGCCAAAGTCCGTGGTAGGGTGACACTATTTGCTCCATCTTGTTTTGGGGCAAGCACTAGTGGATCTCTGAAAAATAAAGACCCATGTGCATTGATTAAATTTAATTAAACAATATGCTAGATTAATGGATGAGCATCTCCTAATTTGGCATCATATACCCCTGAACTACATGTAAATGTCAGAAAATTAAGAAGGTATGCTGTACTTGGGCTTCACACATAGAAAGCGCAGATTCTAATATACGACATGGTGAAATCCATAAGAAAGGTAGGCAAAACATTAGCCTAATCTGGTTCACTAGCAGTCAGGATGAATTCTACAGTTTTTCGGCCACATTGTAAGACAGAGTTTGCACTAGATAAGGGACCGAGGGAAACTGCTGCAAATGAAGATGGCAGTGATGAAGATAACGTTTGCCAACCCTCTGTAAGGAAACCATTTACTTAGGGTCAAAGTCAGAAGGTATATCAGGAACAGCTGCATCCCTCTCAAGAAAGTGAGCAACTTGCCTCATAGTAGGCCTTGCCTCTGCCTCAGGATTTGCACACAACATGCCTAACTTCAGGACCAGGTCCATTTCCTCACTCACATAACTTCCTTCCAGTTTAGGGTCACTCGCATCAAGAATTGCCCCCCTCTTCCGATAACCATAAACCCAATCAATGAAAAAAATGTCACCTCTAGCATCTTGTAGATCAATTGGTCTCCTTCCACAAGACACTTCAAGCAAAAACATTCCAAAAGAAAATATATCTGTGAAAACTTTCGTGTTCTACAGCCCCAGGGGCAATATATTCCTTTGTTCCAACCATGTGGGTGGGTTGAGGCTTTGTATTATGAGCATATAGTCTAGCAAGGCCAAAGTCACCAAGCCGGGCATTCATCTCAGCATCCAATAGAACATTACTAGCTTTCACATCTCGGTGAAGGACAACCTATTCCCATTCCTCATGTAGGTACAGGAGGGCAGAAGCTACCCCCTTAATGACCTTGAATCTCTGGGACCAGCAAAGCTTAGATTTCACATTATTGCCAAAAAGAAATTTGTCCAGGCTTCCATTGGGCGTGTAATCATAGACCAGAAGAAGCTCCCCTTTTCTTCTGCAGTAAGTAACCAGCGACCTAAGAGCTGCACCAAGTTTCTGTGCCTTAGCCTTCACAAGCAATCTCTGCCATGAACTCTTTCATCCCTTGTCTTGAATCATGGGAGATTCGCTTCACTACAATTTGGGCATGGGCTTTACTCAATGCACCTTCGTAGACTTTCCCGAAATCATCAACACCAAGAAGCTCAGAGTTTCTGAAGTTGCCACAAAGAGATCCTTTAATGACAATCAATCAGGAGCATATTCACGTTCCCAAGGTTCACACAATTCTTCATATTTGTTCCTCCTTACAGACCAAGCAGCTCCAACAATCACTAAAAAGAAAAGTACCACAAAAATAAGCAGAACACGAAAAGTCAGGTTCAATCTTTGTCTTTGATTTCTGAACCTCGGAAGCAATGGAAGCTTAGAAGCCTCTAAATCCTGCGCTTTTCCACTTTGATTCCAACTCCATCCTAGCAGGTAATGACTGTTTGAGAGAAACCCAGCAGACGAAGAGAAGCCGGCATACATGGACACCAGCAGTACTGATGAAAGATTGATGTGCTTGGACATGAGATTCTTACTGGGTTTACGATGAGCAATTGGAGCTAACGTTACATTAACTAGCATCTCTACCTCATCATAGTCTATCCAAACCTGCATTGGTTTTCCACTTTTAAGCAACAGGCTCTTATTCACCCCTTCTTTATCAGAATAGTACGATGCTGGAGCAGCATCTATAGAGGTCAGACTATGAACATCAATTCCCACATGATGGGCATTGATTGCTTCAAGTTGAACATTTTGGACGGTGTCTAGCTCTAGTGCAAAGACATGGTTTGAAGGAAGGCCATTGCTGGGGACATTGAACAGTCCTAGGTACTCAGATGAAAAAGCATTCTGAAAGTTCATGGAGCGAGAGATAACAAAGACGAGCCCGTGGCCTGAATGTTCAGGTACTTGAGGATATATGGCAAAAACAAAAGTCATACACAATGCTTAGTTTGGCTTGAAAATCATAGGATATGGGTAGAAAGCATGGGCAGTTTTATGGACAGAAAAGTTGGTCATCTGAAGAAGGCCATTGGGAATTTGGGATGGATATTTGCAGGTCCATCTAGGTGAAGATTGATTGCTCCATGAAAACCATTATAGATAAACTGTCTTTCATTTGAGCAAAGGCAAGCACAAGTAGCATTAGGTGCATTGCTATGGTGTAGTGGAGACATTTTATAGGACTAGGCATCAGGCACAAGCAATGAGTGTCAAAAGAGGTGTCTGTTGATAAGAACTATATAACTGAACACCAAGAGAGGGGGGGGGGGGGGGTTGCTATGAATAGGGAATGCAACCAAGGCAGAAAGCACAAGATGAGCCATTGTTGACTTGTTCTGTTGTACAGTAAACCCCATATTTCAGTCTACTTCTTGAAATGGTGAAGAATCATGTTGTGGATTAATGAAATTAAAACAAATGGAGCACTAAGTTATTCAATTACTCGAGCATCCATTAGTTGATACTTGATAGTGACTTCTAACCGCTCCATAGTAAGTGGATTCAATACAATTTTAAGAAAAAAATGACAATGTAGATAGCACAACTTTGATATATTTGACCAAAGCTCCTTCTTCCCTTTATAAACTAGAGGGGGGGGGGGGGGAGAAACTTTCTTACCAACTCTTTGAAATTTCTGCTGCAAGGGATAAAGTAAAGAGCTAAAGATACAATGGTCATCCCAAAATGTTCCTTTTTCTCAGTAGAACTATATTTGAACTTACACAGACATACTTCAGGAGTAATTTACAAAGGATTTTGGGACACTAGATCTGAGGTCAAAATGAAGAAGACACTTGAGGCTAACACTCAGGGGCAGGCTCGGATATGCATGTTATTTGTAAAGTAAACATACTGCATGCTTTTCTTATTAATAGATCCGAAAGGCACAAGTAAACTTTGTCATTTCTATTTTGTGACCTTTGTATGGTTTCATATTGACATGTAACATACTTTATTTTCATTAACTTGATAAAATTTGATTACAGTGTTTTGCATGTAGGACTTGGTAAAAGTGATTATATTAGTAAAATTTTATACTTCTATAAGTTTTTTTATCAGAGTAACAGTTGGGATTTATTCATAGTTTTTTAATAGCTGCATCATTGTGTCCATATCATATGTTTTAAAAAATTGATCTGTCCCATGTCTATGTCTTTGTTGTAACCATGTCTCCATTACAATGTCCATGCATTGTAGCATAACACTTGTGCCGTTCTGCGGCTCATCAACTACATGATTCATTGATTAAGACAGCGAATATGAAGCTAATTACCTGAAAACAAACAATGCAGCAATCAACCAAATGATTTACCAACCTTAGCCTCAGAAGTCAGATGTACTGTGCTAAGTTGTTAACAGACTAGGTATCCATGAACATTGAAAGAGAACATGCATCTGCAAAAAAATTTTAAAAAAAAATTGCCATAAGTCCATTGCCCTTAGATTTCTTGGTTAAGAAACCAAAAAAAAATGTCATCAGTCTTTTGCCCTTGCATTCATAGTCTAGGATTAGTTGATAACCCTTGGCAACTTAATAGTTTCTATGTCATTTACATTCTGAGATGTGAAAAACTGATAGAATAATAGTCTCCCCAAGAGAAAAGACTCTGAGCATCAAAGAATGACATAAGATGACACTTATGTTTCAAAAAGAAAATTACTGATAGGGCCCTAGCATAATCCTAGCAGAATAGTTTACGGAGAACTTAAATACCTAAATGATGTCCCCTCCATATTGTGAAGAAAATGATTTGATGTAAGTGACACACTCCAGGAGAAAATTTTGTGGAAGTTCTTTCATTTTTTTCCCCTGCATTGATGACATTTTAGTGTGAACACAAATCTAAGAAGTGGGGGCGGGGGAGATTGATAAAGAAAATAACGAGTTTGGATGTTCTAATCTGCAGTAACTAGATTTTGTGGCACCTGTCACTTGCTTCACACTTAATATCAAGAAGTAAATAAGCAAGAATGCTGGAACGAAACAAGAAAGACAAAGAAATGCTGCTGCTCGTGAGAGCTTTCAGGTAGCAGTATGTGTAAACCGATGTGAACAATATACAGAAAAGAAAATTTTGTTACACAAAACAGGTCAGTGACAGAAGATGACATACAGAGTTCTCTCTGTCAATGCAGCCCTTAGTTAGATCACCCTTGGATCTCATGTGTGCCCTCTTTCACAACTCTTAGAGCTTCACCTTCCCACAGGTCAGCAAGATCACTGGCTGGAAGATACCGATTTTATTGGTGATTTCTGTAAAGGGCTGATAATTAAGATTAACAGCCTTGTTTTCGATGACTGGCCTTAGTACTTGACAATTTCACAATTTTCTGCATGGCTGCATCTTATTTTGGACAGCCCATCTCCTTTTCAGCACTTCTTGTAGCAAATGCATCAGAGAGAAAACAGTAACAGCAACAACAGAAATATCTTGCAACATATAAAGAAGTCACCAAAAATTTATGAGCAACTTAGGGCAAGTCTTGCAAGGTGGCCTCCAGAATAAGCACTATAGGATGGTAATATATGAAGAACTTATGCGAAATTTATGAGCAATGCAGGGCATATCTTCAGTAAGTTCTGGGAATGAACTGGATTTGTTCTTTTGTTTGACGGAAAGTAGGTAAAACCACTAAAATTTCTACGTAATCAGAGACCCTTTAGATATATGTCATCATATTAAATACTACTAAATTGGATTTACAAAGAAACTACTACATATTTCTGTGTACTTTTAAAAGATTCCCAAAAAGCTGAACATGCTCTCCTAAGGAAGCAGAAAATACTATTACTCTACATGTCAGAATCCAGGACATCAGGCAGCAAAGAAAAATAAGAATAACTGTGTCTACAGAGAAAGGTCTACTGGAACAGCAGGCAAGATCAGCTAATCTCCTCTACACCATTCAGATCCAGAAGTTCCGCGGCTATGATCTATGGCTGAATTATGACCAGGGAAGGTGCCGAAGGATACTGCAGATGATGAAGGAAATGATGCAGATATTTGCCAGCCCTCACCAAGGAAGCTACCCCATTCATGGTCGTAGTCAGAAGGAATATCAGGGAGAGTTGCACTGCCACCAAGAAATTGAACAACATGCCTCATCTTAGGCCTAGATTCTGGCTGAGGATGAGAACATAGCAGACCTAACTTCAAAACCAGCTCCATTTCTTTGATGACATAATTTCCCTCAAGCCTTGGATCGCTGGTCTCAAGAATTGCTCCCTTCTTCCAGCAATGAAAGACCCACTCACCCAAGGTAAATTCCTCAGTAGCAGGATCATGAAGGCCAATTGGGCGCCTTCCACAAGCCACCTCAAGTAGAAATATTCCAAAAGCAAACACGTCAGTTGCAGCAGTAGGCTTTCCCGTTCTACTGAGTTCTGGTGCAAGGTATCCCAGTGTTCCAACGACATGGGTACTTTGAGGATTGCTGCCATGATCATAGAGTCTGGCAAGCCCAAAGTCACCCAGACGAGCATTCATCTCAGCATCCAATAGCACATTGCTAGCCTTCACATCTCGATGAAGTACTACCTGTTCCCACTCTTCATGGAGGTATAGAAGGGCAGATGCTACCCCCTTAATAATAGTGAATCTCTGGGACCAGGAAAGGATGGACCCACTACTCCTAAAGAGAAACCTGTCAAGGCTTCCATTAGACATGTAGTCATAGACTAGAAGAAGCTCCCCTTTTCTTCGGCAATAACCAAGAAGCTGCACCAAATTTCTGTGTCTTAGCCTTCCCATGCTTACAATTTCAGCCACAAATTCTCTCATGCCTTGCTTGGAATCATGGGAGACTCTCTTCACCGCAACTTGGGTGTGGATAATAGGCAGCATACCTTTATAAACCTTCCCAAAACCTCCTGAACCAAGAAGTTCAGAGTCTTTAAAACCTTTAGTTGCTACATAGAGATCTCTGTAAGAGAGTCTGTAAGAGGCATATTCCTGTTCCCAGTGTTCCCGGAGCTCTTCATATGTTCTCCTCTTTATTACATATGCAGCTCCAGCAATCATTATTAATGACAGTAACGATACAACTAGAACAGCTAGGAAATTTGGGTTCAGCCTTCCCTTGTGTTTGTGAAATCTGGGAAGTGGAGGAAGCTTGGAAGGATCTAACCCCTGGGCTTGTCCGATCTGACTCCAGCTCCAACCTAGTATGTAATGCTCATTGGCAGTAAGGCCAGTAGATGAGGAGAAACCAATATACATAGAATCAAGGAAAACTGCAGAGAGATTGACACGAGTAGACAACAGTGACTTGCTTGGTTTTCGCTGCCTCAGTGGAGCTATTGTCACATTTACTGTCATCTCCTCTCCAATATAATCTATCCATACCTGCATAGGTTTCTTGCTAGTAAGATCTAGGCTCCTTTTTTCTCCTTCTTCATCAGGATAGTAAGCAGCAGAAGCAGAATCAACAGACCTCAGGCCATTAACATCGATGCCGACATGGTTACCATCAATATCTCCAAATAAAGCATTTTGGATGGTATCTAGTTCCACAGCAAATATATGATTGGACTGAAGGCCATTGTTAGAAAGATTGAAGAGTCCCAAGTATTCAGCTGGAACAGCTTCCTGGAAGTTCATTGACGGAGAGATAACAAAGGCAATTCCATGGCCACCATGATTTGGCACATCAGGATTCATAGCAAACACAAAAGCCGTGGAAAAAGACGAGGTTGCTCTGAATTTGAAGGGTTGTGGATGGAAAGCATGCCCACTTTGTTGTTTTGAAGTGTTGGTCATCTGAAGAAGGCCATCAGGATAGACCTCTGCAAGGCCATCAAGATGAAGACGAGCCCCTTGGAAGCCATTGTAGATGAACTGATTCTCATCTTGAGCACCAACAAACACAACAAAGAAAAGGAAAACTATTGGATGGAGCAGGTATGCACTGCTTCCAGCCATGTAACATGAGAATATGGAATGACTGAAATGAGTTTCAAAGGTCCTAGGATCATAAATGCCCAAAAGAACCGCCCTAGATTTTATCTTGATTTGCAAGCCAAAGTGTTCGGCATGAGACCTACTTTATTGTTCAACGACTGGATTTGTTAAGAATATGCTTCAGTACTATGTTTCTTTCAACTAATGTGACAAACTGCCTTGTCGTCCACAGACCGACCCTAAATGACATAAAAGGCAACCCGATGCACAAGCATTCTGCGTTCACACAGAGTTCGGAAAAGAACCGCACCATAAGCAGACCGACCCTAAATGACATCCAACTACAAATTATTATCTAGATGGAGTCTTCGCAGCCATGGTTTGTTGTCAAACATTCCTCGTGTGAAAATAGACCATTTCAATGTATTATACAACATTACTACATAACTTGGGAGGACAAATCAATAGTGGCAGGAATACTTTTCAATAGCACATGGAAATGATGGACTAAAAGACTTGCTTTTCGATACTTGACAGCGACAAGATACTAACATAAATATGGTAGTCTGGACTTTTAACCACTCCCTCGTGTAAACTCCAGCACTCATACTATAGATTCAGGTCTTTGTTTTTCTTTTTCTTTAGGAGGGGAGGGAAGGGTTGAGAATACCTATAAAGAAATAAAGAGATATCATGGGGCCCACGTTGTGGGATCATTTCAAAGACTTAATTGTTAGTAACAAAATGTAAACGACAAAGCGCCCCCCCCCCCCCCACCCCAAAAAAGCCAAAAAAAAAAAGAAAAGGTTTAAGTTAGTCAGAGTATGTGGGGCATAAAACCATCCAAAAAGACAAAGGTGGAAGTTCAAGAAAATTATTTACAGTACTAAAAAAAAAAAAAAGTCCGATGTACGAACATTCCGTATTTACGTAGGATCTGAAAAAGAACCGCACCCTAAGGGGTAAATTGTAGGCAACCATGCAAATGTATTATCCAAAACTTAAATTTTTGCATACTCGACCAAAGCTTTTAACTACCCAAAAAGCTAACATTCACATGGACTAACCTTGTTTTACTAAAACTGGATGAAATTTTGCATGATTTAAATATTGACTAGGAGATGTCAGTGCTTGAATAGATTTGCACCTTGACCCACCCTATATGTATATACTAGGGGTGTGCAAAACCGGTTAATCGGAGTTTCGGTTAACCGAAAATCGGTTAACCGGTTTTGCGGTTCAAAAAAATTCCGAACCGTAACCGAACCGAAAATTTCGGTTAACCGGTTTTTCGGTTCGGTTAACCGATTTTTCGGTTCGGTTACCGGTTAACCGTTTACAAATAATAAAAAACTTATACTTTCTTAACTAAATTTTTTATTTTTTATGTTTAAATTCTTTTTATAAAAATTAAACTTTGGTAACCATTTATAAATAATAAAAAAGTGCACTTTCTTACCTAATTTTTTTATTTTTTATGTATACTTTAAAAAAAAATTATTATTTTCGGTTCGGTTAACCGGCGGTTAACCGAATTTTCAAATAGTCCGAACCGTAACCGAACCGAAAATCGGGAAAAAATTTCGGTTCGGTTAACCGAACTGATTTTAATGAAAATTTTGTTCGGTTAACCGATTTTTCGGTTCGGTTTTTGCGGTTTTTCGGTTCGGTTTACGGTTTCGGGTTTTTTTGCACACCCCTAGTATATACACACACATATTTGGGTTCTAAAATTGCCTTTAATAATCTTGGCATTAAGCTACCCCTTTGACTAAATCAAGCCGAAGGGGAGTCTTAGAGCAATGGTAAGGTTGTCTCTGTGTGACCAAAAGGTCACGGGTTCGAGCCGTGGAATCAATCACTGACAAAGTCAAGTTATGCTGCCTACAATTCATCCCTTGAGGTGTGGCCCTTCCCCAGACCTTGCGTGAACACGGGATGCTTGAGCACCGGAAGTCCTTTTTGACTAAATCAAGCCAAACCAGACCAATCTCTGCCCCCCCCCCCCCAAAACACACGCAAACACACACAAAAAAAAAAGAAGAAGGTGGGAGACATGCTTCTGAAACACGACAAAAAGTTGGCCTCTATAGAAACGGAGACCGTCTTGACGGGGCAAGCAAGTCAACCAAGAACAGGGACATATCAGCAACAATAACACTGGACCTACCGTTGTTGTCCCACATTTTTCTTTTGCCTTTAGAAATTGGGAAGCACAGAGGGGAAATCGATAGGAAAATATGCACATTGACAAGGGTATAATATGAAAAGGCCAAGTAAAGCACATGAAAAACCCAAGTCTTCCAATATCAATTTCCACAAGCTCTATAAGCTACGCTAGTCAACACACAAAAATGGTTATGATTATGACCAAACAATGGGTTATCATGGATGCTAAATGACTATGGGCAACTGTACAAGTCACTTTTTACACAACTGCACCTTTAATTCGACTCCAAATCGTCCCAATAAGGTGACAAAATTTCCACCCTTAGCCAAATCCATATTGGATTAGTCGTGGTGGTTGTCATATAACGACGGGTGACCTAAGTCTGTATCTTCCAATATGGCAGCTCATTCGAAAGTCTCCACTTCAGCATTGGTTGGCTATTCACCACATTCTTCTAATAGAGTCATCATTTACGCCACTCAACTGGGATAATTGTTTAATGCATTTAGATGATCTAAGCAGAACAGTTCCAAATAAAGTAAAGTTCAGGACTCTGCAGCCTAATCTTCCAAGATTCAACAGTGATTTTCTGCGGTAACAAACTTCACATATGTCCCACAGTTGCAAATAAGGTCAACCGAATTAACGTCTTTGTAATTCAATTTGTAAATTTGGATGTGGATCAAAGTCCCACAGAGGACAGGAAGGCTTAAACAAGCCTGCTCGATCTTCCAAAATTACCATAATCCAACCATGAAAATCTACTGACTCTTGTATAACATTACAAGACAACATGTAGGTGGAGGATCAAATGGAATGCCTTTAACTAGCAAGAGACTGTAATCCTTTACATTGCAAATACTACCAAATAGAACCGTCTATATTGAGCAATTGCCATCAAGAACTAGTTCATTGATAAGCAATTCAATGTCCAGTAATTAGTTTCTTACAGAAAGATCTGGCAAGTCAGGCTTGCATATCATGCGCATGAGACTGTAATCCTTGACAATTTAATAGTAGGATGCGACTTGGGTGGAAGATTACACCTCATGTCAAACGCTTTAAACCCTGAATCAATATTAACAATCTTACCACCAATACAGTTTAGTTCAAGTAATTTATCACTTATGCCCTTACGTACGTAATATCTTGGATTTGAGTCTTGTGAGTGAAGAAAATTTATGATAGGAGATCATGCCTTTTATGAACTAACAGTAGCTCGACTCTGATAAACCAAAGATCCATAGAACCAAAAAAAAAAAAAAACAAAGTAAAAGTGAGCATCATGCAAAGAAGAATTCCAAGTGACAACATCAATAACGGGTGACACATTAGCTTAAACATTGATACAACTCTATATTACACATAGGCTTTCCTCTTTGCTGATTGGAGTGGCTCTTGGTAAGTGCAGGTCCACTTGTGATCTTTGCCATAGTGAGAGGCTCCTGATCCTGAGAATAGTTGTGAACGCTGCCACAGTGCCACCTATGGCATTCTTCTCAGAAAGCACTGGGTTGAATGCAGCTGAGGTTTCTGCTTGCAACTCTCGGATGCCTGCTCTGATTCACAAACTGAAAACTAAAGTAGGTTGTTATTTTCGTATTCATTGTGTCTGAGTGGATTATTATTTGTTTGTACGACATCCATTACAGTTACTAACAGATATTGAATCTATTAAAACTATGCATTAGAATAAAACTAGTTGACAGTAATAGACAACAATCTATAGTTGTTACCCAATAGAAGTTGGCTGCTAGGATATGCAACATTAATTTTTGAATGTTGTTTTAGAGAAGTACAGACAACACTTTCATGTTGTGGTTAGGACATACATGCATCAACCCTAATACCATTACGTTGCTTTTGGATTGGAATAACCAGACAACAGTTTATCGTTGTCGAAAATTGCAACAATGATAACGATTGTCTTAGATGTCATTGAATTCCTTTCAAATATACAGTTGGTTTTTTTTTTTTTTTTACAAAACTGTTGCCTTAAGAAAAGACGATGGAGCCAATATAATTTCAACGACTCAAAAGTATTGCCTTAAGTCCTAGACAGCGGTTTTCAATATTACACAACGGTTTTAAACTGTTATCCATAACTCTTTTTGTTGTAAACTAACATCTAGTAGAAGTTGAAACCAGACCCACAAGCCATTTTATTATGGTTTGGTCTAGCTCAAAGACCAATGATGGCCTTAAGAGCATTTCCAGTCATAGTTTCAATTTTTGGAACTCAAGCTTGCTAAATCAGCAAAAATTTTAAATTTTTGAAATTTGCATTCCACCATTTCTCCAATCTATGGAACTCCAATTTGAATAATCAAATAAAAATATTTATTATAAACCCACCGTATAACATACAATCCCTTATTTTAATAACACAAATAGTACTTTTAGAAAGGAAAAAAAAGAAAAAAGAAAAAAAGTTACAAAAGGACAAACAATTTTGGGACGTGGGAGGAACGCCAGTGCATTTCTCCACGGGAGGCATTTAAACAAATGAGCGATAGACACATGGCAAGTGGGGGATTGCATTCCTCTTTTTTGGCCTCCGCTGCAAATGCTCTAGGAGTTTCCAAAGTACACTCATTAATATTATGGCTTACAAATTTGGTTCCTTGTTGGCTAAGACTGTTTCAGCTTTCTCTTTGATCATCTTCCAAGCCGCAACCACATGGTGCTCTTGGGTAAGTGTGGACCCTGCTGCAAACCTCAGCATATAAACCCCACCAGCAATGGTGTGAGTCATATAAACCCGACCCGTTGAATTGACCTGCTCTAGGAGCTCTTTATTCAAAGCTTGGGTCCGTTTCGATTTGGAGCCTCGCAACCCAAAGCAAACCAACCCGAAATTTACCGGCACAAAAATCTCAAATCGAGGGTCGGACAGGACCAAATCCTCGAAGGTCCGAGCCAGCCCAACGTCAGATCGTATATGCGACTGCAGGTTCTGCACCCCGTGGCTCGTAAGGACGAGCCACAAGCGCAACGACCTGAACCTGCGACCCGTGCCAATTTGCCAGTCCTTATAATCCACCACCGAGTTTGACTCGCTGAGTTTGTTTCTCAGGTACTCGGGGCTCGTACTGAGTGACTTGACCAACGAACTCGGCCTCTTGACCCATAAGCAGCAACAGTCAAGGTAACACAGGAGCCACTTGTGTGGGGCCAGACTCAGTGAGTCAACTCGCTCGACCCCATCTAAGTAATGCCTGAACTCGGGACATATGCATGCGCTCCCAGCGTAGGCTGCATCGACGTGGACCCAGATGCCGTAATCTTCCGCCACATGGACGAGTTGTTCCACCGGATCGACGGCTGTTGTCGATGTGGTCCCTACAGTCACACATAAGTAGAGTGGGACCAGGCCGGCTGCCACGTCAGCCTCGACGGCCTTTCGGAGATCGGAAGGTGATAAAGCGAAGTTCGACTTGGCTGTGGTGGGGATTAATCGGATGTTACTCGGGCGTATGCCAACTAATTTACATGCTTTTTTGAAGGTAGAATGGGTTTGATCAGAACCGTACACAACTAGCTTTGATGTATAATCATGATCATCAGAGGGTCCATTTTCTTCCCGTACTCGATCTCTTGCTGCAACCAGTGTGCAGATAATTGCCTCACTGGTGGTTCCTTGCAATACGCCTCCTCCCGTCCCTAAAAAAACAACAAGTTAATTCAAATGAAACAACAAATACTTTAGTGATCTTAGTTAATTCATACATTGTATTAAGTTAAGCCAGCGTTCTTTAGTACAGACCTTTATCGCCACCTATATCAATTTAATTTGAGATAGAGTTTAATTATATATATATATATATATATATGACTAGTTAGATAGGATGAGCTAGTCCATGAGATGAGTAGGACCAGAATATGAAGGTGCTGCTAGTATCTTATTCAAAATTGATCACCAAATGGACTACTAATGATCACTGAAACTAAAGTTATTGATCACTACTTAATACAATCAGTAAATGCATATATTGTTATTTTTAATGAAAGTAAAACTCAAATACATCAAAAATATTGCTCTCCTAACTATAATAGAGGGCATGGTTCGTCATCAAAGAACATGCTTGTGATGATCGCTACAGATAGATCAATTGATCACCAAACATAATTCTGACGATCACCAATACTAAAACTATTAATGACTCAAACTTAACATGTTGATCACCAAATATATCCATCACAGGTCGTCTTTATAATATATGTTTTTATGTATGATATCAGCTAGTGATCAAATAGATTTTCTTTAGCGATCATGAAAATTATATTTGTTTGGTAATCATGTGTATCATCGACATATATGTGAGTAGAATGTTTAATCTATATAGTGATTGTAAAATTATGATTGGTGGTTTTTATAAATATGTTTGTTGATGAAAAACTATATAGTCGATAGTGATAGTTAGATTTCGTTTTCGTGATAATCAGAATTATGTTTGGTTATCAATTAATCAACCTATGGCGATCTTTATAAATACGTTTGTTTGTCATGAATCACATCCTCAATTATAGTTAAAAGAGTTTTATTGTTGATGTATTTGAGCTTTACTTTAATTAAAAATCATAATATTTTTTCTTACGTAATATCTTGATTAGTGACCAACACTTTCAGCTTCGGTAATCAACAGTGCTACGTTTGGTGATCAGTTTGAGAGAAAGGTAGACAACACCTCCATCATCTCATCCTACTCATCTTATGGAGAAGCTCATCTTGCCCAAGTAGCTCCATATAATAATAAATGTCTTGGTACAAGACACTTAAAAAGTGTCTTCTTTTTATTTAAAATGTATATTATTACGTATTAAATTGGAAAAAAATGGTATGGTTGAATTGTGGAAGGATGTCAAAACTAATAAATCGTGTAAAATTATTCTTTTATACGTAATTTTTCACATTTACAAAATTACACATATAATATGGCTTCACGAATGGAGTTGGTCCAATTATGGTGTCAATTCTTATTTGTTGGCGAAGCTGCCGAATGTTAAAGTTATATAACTAATAATAAGTTTTAATTATTAAAAATTTGGTAATTTTAAATCACAAAATGCATTAATTTTAATTAAGACAAGACATTTAAGAGTGTCTTACAGTAAGACACGTATCATCAGCCATATATACATATAGTGCTTACAACAAAAATAAAAAAGCTAGAGAAGGAAGGGAAGAGAGGGCATGCCTGAGAACATGAAGGAAGGAGGGAGGTTGAGCATGGACGCAAGCCAATCCATGACGACCATCTCCAGCTCGGTGGAGGCGGGGGAGGCGAGCCAGTTGAACCCAACGCAGTTGAAGGCCGTACAAAGCATCTCCCCTACGAACGCCGCTGAGCTAATAGTGGCTGGGAAGAACCCGAAGAAGTTCGGGCTGACCCAGTGGGTCAACCCGGGCATGATGTGCCTGGTTACGTCCCCGAGTATTTCATCAAGCCTCTGTCCCTCAGACGGCGCCGTTTTGGGGAGGGAGGAGACCAGGTATCCCGGTTCCACCCGGCTCAGAACCGGGTATTCCTCGATGCTCTTGTAGTAGTCGGTAATGTAGTCCACCATCCGATGGGCTTGCCGCTGGAA
>JACYFF010031954.1:102190004-102212429 GCA_017589665.1 Selenicereus undatus
AACTAGGAAGTGAACTTCACATACCACATCTTAACTTTTAAGTGTTTTTAAATACCTCAAAATAACACCAACATAAGTTTTTTTAACACAATGTTATTAGTTTCCCGCGATAGTATGTATGCTTATATAACACCAACATAAGTTTTTTTTAAATGATTTTGTCGGTAATGTTATCACAATACCAACAGAAATTTTGATTGCTGCTAATATAGTACTAATGCCAACAAATCAGTTTGTATTTGTTGGAAATATCAGGACCACTCCCTCCCTCCCTACCTCAACACTTTAATACCAACAAATAAGCAGGTATGTTGCAAAAGAAAAAATTTACCAAAAGAAAAAAATACCAGAGCCTCTCCATCACCTTTCTCTGTTCTGTGTCCGTGTGTGTTTAGCGAGCATAAACTCTTTACTCCAGATACCCTAAAAATAATGATTTTTTTCTGTCTTTTTAGAATTTTCTCTCATTTTATATTCCTTTTTTGCCTTTCTTCCCAATCATTTTCTTTGTATTGAAATTTAATTCAAATACTTTCCCCAACAGTGGAGATATAATTTCGCACCACCAAATTACATAAGTAATATAATTTATAAAAATCCTGATATTGTAATAGTAGAAATAATATTTTTATAAAAAATAATAATATCAACAGAAAAATATGTTAGTACCAAATAATAGTACCGATAGATAAAAACTATTGGTATCTCACTAGAAATATCAACTGATAAAAGAGAATGCGAGTGTCGGAATAACAATACCAACAAATTATAAGAATGTTGGCGTTTGAATAATAATACCAACAGATAAATTGCTTTCTGTTGGAAATACCCACATCCTTTCCTGCCAAATAAATCCTATGCTTTTACACCAACAGATATTTTTATTTGATAGTAATATTTACTTTTACCAATAGAATGATCTTTTTGTCACTATGAATCTGGTGGTAAAGGCAATCTTTTTTGTAGTGTATGTAGGATACATGACCTTTCTATGAGAAGCCTAATTGGAGTGAGTGAGCCTAAAAGAGGGGTTTACTATTACAAGGATGAAGCTGAAGCAAATGTGCAAGTCAACAAGATCTCTACCTATGATATTTGGCACAAAAGATTGGGGCACCCTTCAAGCCTAGTATTATCTCAACTTTCTAGTAGCATTTAAATAGAATCTAGCAATAAGAGTAAGAGTAATTTGTGTAGTGTATGCTAACATGCAAAGCAAACTCAAATGCCTTTTCCTATTAGTAATAATAAAGCCTTCCATTGTTTTGATCTTATGCATGTTCATACATGGGTTGCGTATCGAGTTAAATCTACTTATGGGGCTCATTCTTTCTTAAGTATTGTTGATGATGCTAGTAGAGGTGTCACTGTCTGGGTGTGTCTAATGAAAGAAAAGAGTGAGGCTTCCGTACTTGTGGAAGATTTTTGCTTTATGGTCAACACATAATTTGGCACTAAAGTGACAATCATAAGAAGCAACAACGGTAGTGAATTTACCTCTGCGCCTATGAAAAAATTTTATGTGGAGCCAGAGATTATCCATCAAACTAGTTGTGCAGATGCACCACAATAAATGGAAGGGTTGAAAGGAAAAATCAATATCTCTTGAATGTGGCTAGAGCATTGCGTTTCCAGGCTAATCTTCCTATTGATTTTTGGGGAGAATGTGTAATAACAACAGCTTATTTAATCAATAGGACACCTTCAGTTATCTTACGTGGCAAGACCCCATATGAACCCTTATTCAAAGAAAAGCCCACATATAAGCATATTAATGTTTTTGGGTGTTTGTGATGTGTACACAATAGTGCAAGACAAAAAGATAAATTTGGGCCAAAGAGTAGAAAATGTATCTTTCTTCGCTATCCATTTGGCGGGGAAAAAAAGGGATAGAAGGTGTATGATGTAGAGAGTAGAGAGATGTTTGGTAGTAGGAATCTCGTTTTCCATGAAGAAAGTTTCCCCTTCATTGATCAAAAGGAAAGTGATAATAGTGTGCACAAGGAGAATGACCAAATTTGGGACTTTGAGGGCATCCTAATTTTTGAGACAACTGAACCAGAAAGCTTGTGCGAAGAGTAGGCCTAGTGCTGTGGGGAATATGGGCAGAAGCAACAAATTGGGTCATCCAATTTTCCAGGTCCGCAGACTCAGTCGCTTGAGGGCAACTGAAGTCCACATCGAATTGATGAGCCCAACAGTCCAAATCGAGACAGGCCAGGGAATTTCAGAAGGACATCAGCCTAAGTATCACCAGTCAAAAAAGATAGTAGGCCAGAAAATGGGGAAAATGATCTACAAGCCTACCAACCCGAGACTAGACAAGAGAAACGCAATAGGAAGAACCCAAGTCATCTTCAGGATTATATTTGCTACAATGCCTATTTAAGAAACCCCTCTTCCTTGGCAAACCAATCACCAACGCTATAAGTTGTATCATAGAGCTAATTATGTTACTTGCAATATAGATTTTCAAATGCAGATAGATGTTATCGTGCATCTATTACCAAAATTATGGAGCTCGGGTTCTTTCACGAAGTAGTTAAAGGACCAAAATGAACAGAAGCCATGTCAAAGGAGATTGAGGCACTTGAACTAAACAAGACATGGAATATTGAAGATTTGCCTCATAGGAAGAAGCCCAGTGTGGAAAGATACAAGGCTAGGCTTGTAATTAGGGGATATCAACAAGTTGACAACTTCTATTACAATGAGACCTTTGCGTATGTAGCAAAGATGACCAATGTTAGATGTTTTCTTATTGTTGCAACAGCTAAAGGATAGCAATTACATCAAATGGACATGCATTATGCATTTCTTCATGGAGATTTGGATGAAGAAGTGTACATGGTGATGCCTCCTGGTTTTCATGCTTCTAATCCAAACGAGATATGCAAATTATAAAAATCCCTGTATGGATTAAGCAAGTACACCGTCAATGGTTTTTTAAGTTATCATCAAAGTTACTCAAGTATGGCTTTGTAAGGCCTTATAGTTGATTACTCCTTGTTCACGTACAGAAAGCAATACAAATTCAAGGCTTTGCTCGTTTATGTGGATGACTTGATACTTAAGGGTAATGATCCCAATACTTGTGCTCAATTTAAGGCATATCTCAATGGTTGCTTCGATATCAAAGAATTGGGACTACTAAAACATGTTTCGGGCATCAAGGTTGCTAGCAATTCTCAAGGACTGTTCCTATGTCAAAGGAAATATGTTTTAGAAATTATTGATAGATGTGGACTTTTAGGAGCCAAACCTATTGACTTCCCCATAGAGGCAAATCATAAACTTGCCCTGGGAACTGGGAAGGACTTGGAATATCTTGCTCAATACAAAAGGCTTGTAGGAAGGTTGATCTATCTTACCATTACTCATCTAGAGTTGTGATGTGCAATTGATATCTTATCTCAATTCATGCATGGACTAAAGGAGGGGCATTTAGGAGCTACACAACATGTTTTGTAGTACCTAAAAGGAAATCCAAGTCAAGGGATTCCTCTACGAAGCAATTATGATCTTTACCTTTACGCTTTCTGTGATTCAGATTGGGGAGCATCTTCTATCACTTGTATATCTTTAACTGGGTACTTCGTCATCCTAGGAGGATCTCGTGTATCATGGAAAACCAAGAAGCAAGTTATAGTTTCTAGGTCCTTAGCAAAAGCAGAATATAGAGTCATGGCTACTGTCACTAGTGAATTAATCATAATCAAATCCTTCCTTGCATCCTTGCATGTGTTTCTCACAAGACAAACAAAGTTACAATGTGACAATCAAGCAACATTATATATTGCTCGCAATCCAGTTTTTCATGAGAGGACAAACAATATTGAAATTGATTGTCACTTTGTTCGTGAATGCATGGTCTTTGGAGAATTGGTTGCAAGTTATCTGCCTTCCAAGTATCAACTAGTAGATATTTTTACTAAAGCATTCAACAAGCAAGAATTCCAGTTTTTATTTAGTGAGTTGGGCATTATCAATCCGTATGCTCCAACTTGAGAGGGAGTATTAGAGATAAAAATATTTATTTAATGTATTTTATCTTATGTTTCTTGTACCCCATGCTAGGGCCAGGTTTTAAGTGGCCAGCTTTTGAGTGTATACACTTGTATTTATACGCTTGTATATGGTTGAGAGACAGAAAAGAAAATACACATCAATTTCACATTGATCTTCTTTGATTTCATCACTCACATATAAGTTATATAACACTTTTATCAGATTCTATTGGATCTACTACCAGTACTGTTCTTAGGACCACACAAGCAATTTTTATATACATAGGAATCTCAAGCACACCTAGCATACTACTAGCAAACAAGATAGTATTTTTTTTCTTCTTTTGCTTTTTTCATCCTTTTGTTATCTAGACATTAGGTATACTCTCCACAACAAAAAGAGTTGATTCGCAATATTTACTTGTTGACTCATTTTACAAAGACATTTATTGTGGAGGGTAACATAAAAGAGCATCCCTAAATTATTGACACATTTTTAAACCACACTTCTTAAAAGCAGCACTTGGATGAAATTAAAATGCTGTCTGGAAGGGTGTCAACAATTTGACGAGACCTTTTTATGTTGGTTGTGTATTAGGGAAAATAGAGTTTTAATATTTATAAACCCCAAATGCAAGGTGCATTGTTGAGTACTTGGGGTGTCATCCGCAGAGAGTTGTGTTTCCAACTACCAGAACTAACTATAGTGTCTCAAGTTAGCAAAATTGAAGGGATATAAAATAAAACTAAACTACTAAAGCGAAAACAAAAGGAATATGATTAGACCTCAGATAAACCAAGTAATCAAGTCAAGCGCAAACCTTCCCAACTTACGCTGGTATTTAGAGATGGTCGGTTGCATCATTAAAACCACCCAAGCCCTCTCTCAAGGGTCATGAGCTAGTATAATTGTTCTCACCTCCTATTTTCATGGGATTAGTTCAATTAAACTACAAGATTGACAACCCTTGACCCAGCTAGCGATGAGACTATTTTCATGTCCCAATCCCAACTATTCTTTCTACTCACACTAGACAATCGACTTCACCTTTCAGCATAAGTCAATTGCCCCAAAACACAGATGAAAACTCTTTCAAACATTTCATCAAATACTTGGTGGGCGTAAAAGAAAATTCTAAATTCTAGGCATAAACAAGTTAGGTCAAGGCCTAAACAAGAATCAATTGGCCTTCTCAAGAACAAATCACAACCAAAGATGAAATTTTAATTCACAAACAAACATTGAAACCAAAGCAAAACAATAATCTATTGAACTAGCAAATATAAATTAAAAAGCATGAAATTAAAGAGAAAAGGAGAAGAAGAACTTAGTCTTCAATTGCGAAACCAAAATCTTCTACAATGTATACAAGGACTAACCTAATCTATTCTCCCCCTAAAGGGGTTTGTGGAGGCTATGATAAACCCTAATTGGTCATCTGAAGAACCAGCAAAAGGCCTCCCCCAAAAAGAAAGAAAAAGGCCCCTTATAAAGGTTGAAAATAGCTTAAATCGCGATGACAAATAGGATGCACGGTCGTGCTTCGAGGATGCACGCACTGGTAGGATGCACGGCCGTGCACAGCTTCTGGTTCTACAGCACGATTGTGCACTCCTGCATTCTGCTTCGCTTGGCTCCCGGGGTTTGTCGAACCCTTATCCTTCATCCAAATTCATTCCAAAGCCTTCCTTTCTATCAAAATCAGACAATTTCTCTTGAAAGTTAGGCAAACCACTTTATAAGCACAATATGAATCAAAGGAAGTCAATTTGACCCTTTTCTCCTACGGATTCAATATAAAAACTATGAGAAAAAGTGATCAAATAAGGGCTAAAATCAGGTCAAATAAAGATCTATCACTGTGATTTTTAAAATCTCAACAATTAACATAAAAATATATGTGAAAAGCAATATTTGCTTCAACACAAAATTTATGGTTTAAATTATTTAGCATTTGTTTATGTTAAATAAGATTTTATGTTAAGTCTTATAAATAGAGAAAATTTACAATAGAAGAGCTTTATCTCTCATAGACTAATAGGTATTCAATTTCAGTTAAATCATATATCATCATATCTATATATCTATCTATATCTTTTATATAACTATACTTAAAATTGAGTGATTACACCTTGATTAGATACTTGATAATCACTCATTGGATGTAAATTGTTTTCTTTTCTCCTTTCTAAATTAATAATTTTATACATTAATTGAGATGTATTATTAGAGTTTAGATCAAATTAATATAGGTGCTCAACTCATAGGTTTCACTTTTTATTGGAAAAGTGACTAAGTTTTCAATTTTTGTGCTTCATCTTTTCTTCTTCTTTTAAAATTAAGTGTTTGTACCTGCTTAAAATCTATGTAAATTTTATATTCGTAATTTTAATATTATAAGTATAATCATAAAATCATAAAATCATAAAAAGGTGCATAGGGTAGTGTCAAATGATACACATATTTAATAATTGTATATATAACTTTGAAGTACGTAAAAGTATTTGCCATATATGATTTGATATTCCTTATATTTTCTATTTTTATTTTTTCAGTAAAAGAACCTTTAAATAATGATTTTTGTTTTATAAATATAATAGGATCATTGGGCACTTATATTTAATTGGGATATTTATTTTACAAATGTATTTTTAAGGACGGCTAACTAAATTGTAGCATTTAGGAACTGAGTCCTAAGATGGCCTTATCTTCAAAATGATCATTATATCTTTTTAACAACTAAATAGAAATTGATACATTATTATAGATATTAAATTACATGCAATCCTTCAACGATAAAACCTTCAATTTTGAATTTCTTATCATATGATAAATGCATTCACATGTTTCGAAGCTACATGTACACTTGTCATATATATATACACCGTTTGACACTAGCCACTTTCCCCTTTTTTCCCTCTTTTTGTTCCTTTTTTTTCCCCTAAAAATATCCAATATCAAAGTTGTTCTATTATTATGCTAAAAACAGTGCCCAACTCAAAACTTAGTCGTCAATCTAAACAATATGTCAAAAAATAAAATAGTTTATATAGATATTTTTTAGTACCAATTAGTTAAACAAGTTAGTGCTTCCAATTATAATTAATGATAGGACCACAAACTCTTTAAAGAAAAATGATAAGATTTTAAAATTTTACACATGTCGTGAATGCACACTAGTTAAGGATGAAAGGGGAAAGAAATTAGTTACCATAATTGTCTACAAATTATGGTTGCCAATTAAGACCATATTTCGTAGAGGCATTTTGCACTCCCCAAATTATACTATAATTTTCCCATGTGTAGGTGCTAGGACTTTCAATCATATATGATTCTATGTATGTAAATGATAATTTCTATTGTAGTATGTATCTAAGGGTACAGTATAATTTGGCAGATGACATTTATGTTCTATTGTTTGTTTTATTTTATTTGATATTTCAGCACAATATAAGTGGGATTGGATTTCAACTATTGGTAATGTATATCATACACACGGGATGTGCATTTTCAATTGTCATTTATATGTAATTTTTTCATGTGTGTTTATCATATAGGCATATTTTAATATTGAATGCTTATGTGTTTTAAATAGTTTTGTGTGAGATGGTCTCACATAAGTCATATCATGAGACATAGATTTTTATGGTGATTATTAGTACTTAATTGAGATGACTATTAGTTTATTTAGGGGTGATTTTATTATGGTCACACTTAAATAAACTATTAGTCACGTTCAAATTTATAGTCACTCCAAAATATATTATTAGTCACAAGAAAACTTAAAAAAAGTCACTCCTAAAAGAGTCTATCTCACAATAACTCTCATGTGGAACAATCTCACCTAAGAATTTATGTACGTGTTCCATGGGAATGTGTATGTTTGAAAGTATAATACATATAGACTTTGGCGATTGTTAGTTTTATAATACACCAGCCCATATAGGTAACAACGATATGTCAGGGGTTGCTAATTCACTCAAATTTAAATCCGTACAGCCTAGCAAACTGTTCTTGGAACCTCTTGCTTTGTTTGCTAGTAACACTTAAGGATGCTTGACTTAGACTTGTAGAAAGCTAAGTATGCAAAGAGAACTTAGAGAGTATGGGAGAATGCCTTGTATATTGTACTTTGAAAAGCTTTCGATGGCTTGATTACAAAGGAGCACCCTTGGGGGTTTATATACACATCCACATCCTTAATGGACGGTGGAAATTAAATCTACTTGATCATACGGTTATTATTACACTTTCAGAATATTTTATAATTCTACACAGGTGTGGAATTGTGTGGAACCCTCTAAAACATACTCTAGAGAAATCTAGAGAAATCCAAGGCATTCTAAAGTATTCTAAAGCGGTCCGTAACAGATGGTACAAGCACAACATAATTGGATGGGTCATTGCATGTCAAGATGGACTAGAGGTAGCACTTCAAGCCATTGCTAATAATGTCACACTTTGGACACGGAAATTAGCAATAGAATTTGAGAAACTTGCGAGCCAGCTTATTTCCATTGATGTTTTCAGATTTAGTGGCCCCCCCAAAAAAAAACATCGTTGCTAACTACGGATATTTTTCATTAAAAAAAACCATAATATTAACGGCAATTTATCTATTGTCATTTTTTTATTAAAAAAAAGGCTGTGAGGGAGAAATGCGAGTGAGGGCATAGCCTTAGCAGATTGGAGCGGATTGTAACAGGTTGGAGTGGGTTAGATTAGAAAGTTGCACATTAAAGTATATAGGAGCAGATAGGAGTGTTTTGGAGCATTTTCAAGCATTTTGAGCAATACTTTGATGGCTCGTTTGGTTGTATATAATCAAAATGGTAATGCAATTAAAATGGTAATAATTAGTCCATTACCATGTTTGGTTACCATTAAGAAATGTAACCAAAATTACATTGTAATTATATTTACCTCAATCTATGTAAATACAATTACTTGGCTTTTCCTAAACCATTGTGATTGTATACGTTTGGATCAAAGTATACCCAACCATAAACTATTATATTCTCTCTTTTCTCTCCGTTATCTCTCCTCTACTTCCCACCTCTTAATACTACACCGTTACATTTTTAAAGGTTTAAAGCCCCCCAATCCTCTCTCTCTCTTCTCCGTGTTAGATAAAGTTTTAACCCAAATCAGTATCATATTATTGTAACTGCATTTTTGTACATTGTAGACAAATCTATCTCTCTCTCTCTCTCTCTCTCATCATCATCATCATCATCATCATCATCATCATCATCTCTATATGCTTGCTAAACTTGAACAATATTACATTATTGTAATTTAGAAAAAATAGAGTGAAGTAAGTCTCATGTGAAGCATCATAATAATTAATCATGATGATTAGATAGTGGGTGATAATTATGAACAAAGTTACAAATAATTAAAGTAGCCAAAATAAAAACGAATTGAATTGCAAATACTTTACACTACATCTAAAATGAAGTATCGTTTGTAAATAGCTTCATCCCATCACAATTGTAAAAAATTTATAACCAAACATTGTAATGTAATTATTATCCCATTCTATTACACTGATAATTATATTACATGGTTGATTTCA
Organism: Selenicereus undatus; assembly: GCA_017589665.1. NCBI lineage: Eukaryota > Viridiplantae > Streptophyta > Magnoliopsida > Caryophyllales > Cactaceae > Selenicereus > Selenicereus undatus. Next base: position 102,199,591 of record JACYFF010031954.1, read on the forward strand.
CTACATAGTGATTGCAATACTTTCAACCGAACGCCACATGAGTGTTTATGTTATCGATGACTAATGTTTTGTGGAAAAACTTTTTATTTTTATAATATGGTTCACATTACATTCACAAAAACTATGCAAAGAGGAGTTAAATATAAGTGTAATACATTATTGAGCATTCGTTTGTGATAACGACTTGCAAGTACGTAAACTCTTTTTGTTACAACAAAAGTTATATATAAAAGTTTAATGGTTGTTTATAGATGGTGTTAAAAAATATAAAATGCTAGTGGCATATTGTATTTTCAATTATAAAATTTTAAAGAATCTAACATGGTACACATCAAGTAGTAAAGTTAAATTACAAAATGATATTACATTTTAAAACTATATCATAAAAAATGGCATATTACTTTATTACAAACTTATACATTGAATTTAAAAATATTAATTGAGCAAATTATAATTACCTTACAAAAAACTATACATGAATCGATTACCTTCTATTTTTATTTGAGTGGTTTAGAGCATTTTAGAGAGAGTTGGAGTGGGTTAAAGTAGGTCAGAACGAGTGTGGGTTGTAGTGGGTTGAAAGAATATTTAGTATGTTGAAGGAGGTTAGGACTAGTTAGAACAATTTGGAGTAAATAGCAAGTGCAACATGCTTTCAACAAACAGACGCTTAGGGGGAGGGAGGAAATGGAGAAACATATCAAAGATAGGCAAGGAATTGTGTTTTCTGGATTGCCTCAATTGAATTCGTCATACAAGGATTATATAATACAAGAGTCCTTGTCTAACTTAGCGCACAAGGAACCAAAGTCTACAACAATTAGGGAACAACAGGCAATTAGGAAAGGGAGTGATATAAAAAAAATATATCAATAAAGTATTTCCGAACACTCCCCCTCAAGTTGGAGTTTGTGAATTGATGATGCCCAACTTGCCTAACAAGAACTGAAATTGTTCCCTAGGGCTTTGGTGAGTATATGTAGTAGTTGATGCTTTGATGATAAGTAATTGGGGGTTAATTCTTCGAAAAGTATGCACTCTCGAACAAAATGGCAGTTGATTTCGATATGTTTGGTTCCCTCGTGGAAGTCTGGATTCTTTGCAATGTGCAAAGTAGCCTGATTATCACAATACAATTACATTGGAGCTTTGCATGCCCAGGGATGCAAGAAAGGATTTTGTCCAGATCAGCTCATTGGTCACTATAGCCATGACTCTCTATATGGTATGCTTCTGCGAAAGATCGTGATACAATTGTCTGTTTTTTAGTCTTCCACAATATTGGTGACCGTGCAAGAGTGACAAAATAACCAGTTAGAGAATGCCTAGTGATAGGACATGCCCCCTAATTTGAATCACAAAATGCATGCAACTGCAGATCACAATTACTTCGCAGTAATATTCCCCTTACAGGGTAACCTTTCAGATATGTTAGCACTCGCCTTGCTACCTCCATATGTTCCTCTCGGGGTTCTTGCATGAACTGAGCAAGAATATGAACCGGATGACACAGGTTTAGACGTGTGATGGTCAGATAAATCAATTTTCCAACAAGTTTTCTGGACTGAATTAGATTTGCTAAGAACTTGTCATTAGCTGAAGCAAGTTTATGATTTATGTCCATGGGAAAGTCAGTTGGCTTTGATCCCAAAGCCCACATTCATCCACTATCTCCTCATGGTATTTCCTTTGATTCAGGAATAGTCCTTGCGAATTTCAGGCAATTTCAATACCCAAGAAATATTTAAAAGGCCCTAGATCCTTGATAAGAAAATAGTTGTTAAGATATTCTTCAAATCTGCGGCAACTATCAACATCATTACCCATAAGCACAAGATCATCCTCATAGGCCAACAAAGCCATGAACTTTCCACCTTTCTTATATGTAAAGAGCAAATAATCCCCATAAGATCTAATAAACCCATGCTATAGGAGTTTATATGATAACTTTGCGAATCATTGACGGGGAGCTTGCTTTAAGCCATACAAAGATTTTCATAATATGTATACTTTATTGGATTGACTCGCTCTAAATCCTGGTGGTAGGGTTATATATACTTTCGCATCAAGATCTCTATGTAGAAAGGTGTTGTTGGCATCCATTTGGTGTAATTCCCAACTCGAGCTGTAAAACGGGTCGGGTCGAATCGACCCATTTAATAAACATGTCAATTTCGTGTCGGCCTTGAAAATAGCTTAGATTTACTCAAAACAGAAAAATGACAAGTTTTCACACTAAACGGTCAAATTGTGTCGATTTCGGGTCGAAATCAGTTCGGTTCGGGTCAGGTTCGTGTTTCTCTCAGTAAATTCGGGTTGGGTTCGGGTCGGGTTATCGTGTCGGGTTAGACTTTTATAGCCCTATTCCCAACCTTTGGCACCTCACGCCTGTCATCTTGGCCACAAGAGCGAAAGTTTCACTTCGAACCCTTTAATCGGTTGATCTCCTCGAATCACCAGGCGAGCCTTGCACCTTTCCACACTTCTTTCCGTTTGAGCTGTACTTTACTTCTTAAACCCATTTACAATGAATAAGTTTCTTTCCAAAAGGTAAATCTTCTATAGTCCAAGCATTATTCAATTCTAGTGCTTCAATCTCCTTAGCCCTAGCTTCTCTCCACTTTGGATCCTTGACTACTTCAAGGAAGTACCTGAGCTCCACAACTTTGGTAATGGTAGCAAGATAACTTCTATGTGACTTAGAAAATCTATCATGTGTAACATGATTAGTTACGGGGTAAGGCTTACCGGAGGAGACCTTGTTGGGTGAATACGCTGTAGAAAAGGGGTCCTTGGGTCGAGCTGTGTAATATATATAATCTGACATATGGTTCGGCGTTCGTGATGCACTTTTCTCTTCCTGAATTGGAGGATTCTATCCGCATGCCATTCTCCCTTTTTGCTGGACCTAATTGCTCTATGACCCCTCCATCTCCAGCCCGTACTATCTGCGAACCTTCCTGTTCTGCATCTGTTCCGTGTCCAAGCTGGGGCATTAGTGGTCCAACTAAGTTCAGGCACCCAACTGGTTTCCTCACCTTGTTGCTGAGATTGGGCTAGCACTTCTTGATTCCATGCTGAGGCATCAAGGCAAGCCTCTTTTGCCATCCCCATCAAAGCATGTTGATCTAAGCTGGGTATCTCAATTCAGCTTGCCTGTTTTTCTTCTCCCTGGGTCCGATTATGTTGTTTTGGACCCCATAAGTCCACTGGGTCTTCTCCCATGTCAAAAATATCGTGCTGGAAGTATTGCATCCTAGTCCCCCTATTGTTTGACTTGCTCAGCCAAAGGCAAAATTTCCTCAGGAAAAATCAGATCTCTGCTAACAAACATATCACCACTCTCAATATCATAAAGTCTCAATCCCTTCTTTCCACAAAGGTATGCAATGAATATACATTTCCTACTCCTTGATCCAAACTTGTCTTTTTGTCTTTGTAAATTATGTGTACAATACAAACACCCAAAAACCTTAATGTGATCATAGGGAGGGTTTTTCCGTGAATAACATCTCATAAAGTGTTTTTCCATGAAGAATATTTGAGGGTGTTCTATTAATGACGTAAGCAAAAATTAGCACACATTCTCCCTGACTTGAAATCCTAATGTCCTAGCCACATTCAAAATATGTCGATGTTTCTTTTAACTCTTTCATTTTGTTGACGTGTGTCTACATAACTTGTTTGATGAATAATTCCTTACTCCCCATAAAACATTTTCACAATTCCTGAGGTGAACTCACTCCCATTGTCACTTCTAATGACTTTCACTTTGGCATTAAATTGGGTTTTGCCTATATGACAAAAATTATGGACAAGTTGGGAAGCCTCACTTTTGACCTTCATAAGGTAAACTAGGGGTAAGCAAAAAAATCAGGTACCCAGAACTGGTTTGGACCCGGTTCAACCGATTCAGGGACCAGTTCCAGAATTTAGAATCCGATTACAACCAGGTCCGGTACTTGGTCCAGAAATTTTAGAACCGGACCCGAACCCAATACCCAGTACCCAGTCAAAATTTTAAAAAAAAATTCTGAAAAATTATAACAAGTAAACCCTTTGTTGAGTTTTTATATTCAAGTTTTGATGATAACAAATCCAAGTGTAAAAGATTGTCCAAGTAGTGTTGCTCCAAACATGATCTGCAAACAGGCCTAACTAGTGTTTGTAATCTTTACTGTATTAACCGGTTTGCTACATGTGAGAACAAGCCTCTAAAACAGGTTCTTTGGGTGATTCTACATTTAGTCAAGAACGCCATCTCACAGTTGGATGTAAGGCATGTTCTCAGCAGCTCTTCTAGCAATGCAAAGAACAACTCCAACAAACAAGGTAGCCTTGATGTTCCCAGCAGCTTCTCTAGCGATGCAAAGAACAACCCCAGCAAACAAGGTAGCCTTGATGATCACAGCAGCTCTACGGATCTTGGACAAGATTCAAAACAAGAAGTCTTGGGTATATAGGCTTTATTTATTTAGACTCTTGTTAATATGCCAATATTGAAAAAGCTTTTTAAACATCTCTTGAATCGGTATTTGCACTAAGTGCTTCAGAACACCAGACTGCGAACAACCCTGCAAACAGGGTGCCTAGGGTGTTTCTGACCTGAAGTGGCCATACCCGATTACCCTTGAAATAATTATTTCGGTTGGCCAAAATCTCCAGAATATTTTCAAATGTTATTCTTCTGGAAAATATATTTCTTGAATATATTATGGGAGATTTGGGAAAATAGATTTTGGGAGATTTGCCAAAATTGAAAGATTTTCTCTGCCCATATCTTCGGATGTGATAAAGTTTTTATTTGCTAAAAAATTTCTGATTGCCTTGCTTAAAGCTTACCCACGGCTATAAAGAGATAAAGGTTATCTCTTAAGATAACAAATCCCTTAGTTTTTGGAAAATGTTTTATCACTAGCCGTTGGGAGTTTTGTTTTGAAAAATCACCTTCCAAAATTAGATGATTTCCTTTCCTCTCCTTGATTTTTGACCGCTGGAATTTGTGGTTAAAAACAGCTCAGTTTTCACGAAAACATAGACACTAAGACATATACTGAGCTGTAGAGGGAAGAAAGCAAAAAGAAATCTTGAAACACAACATTCCCAAAAGGCAAATTTCAAAAAGGGTTTTTCTAGTGAAAAGCATTTCTGAGCTTCACTTGAGAAAAGAAAAACCAGTTCAAGTTGTGTTTAAAGCAAGCTTTCAATATATTGGCATAATAGGAACTTCATTGTACCTTACATCTGCTTAGTCAGAAGCACCCCCTGTAAGGTGTTTGTAACCCTGATCTTGAATCAGAAAAGTGAGTGAGTGGTCCTAAGTCGTGTGGACTTTGGACGTGTCCAATCTGGTGAGATTTGGACGTGGTGTAATCTGCCTTGAGAAGGAGATTACGTGGTTGCAAGGTTGTAACAAGATGTGTTGCAATTACAATGTGTTAAGCCCGGTTTAGTGAAGTGGTTAAATCCTACACGAGGTAGGTCGTGGTTTTTCACACCTCCGTTGGGCTAGAGGTGTTTTCCACGTAAAAATTGTGTGTGCTTTAATTCCGCATTTATCTTGGTGATTTTCGTATTTGCAATATCTGAAAACACGCCCTGCAAACAAGTCAACAGGGTGTTCGTCATCTAAGAACAACCTCAGTCAGGGTGTTTGTCATATATAACGCGAAAATCAGACACCACAATTCACCCCCCTCTTGTGGAAGTATACTCTAAGATCTAACACCCTTGATCCTCAAGTGGTGTATCTTTTGTACCAAGACCCAACTCCCAACTATCCCAATTTACCCTTTGTTTTTTTTGTTTTCAATTTATTCCCGACTTACTCTTTGTATATCTCAAACGTCATGGATTTCTTCCTTTAAATTTTGGTTCTTCTTTTCATGAGGCTTGTTGCTTACTACATATTCGTTTTTATATTATTTAGACAGATTCCCTCTTTTTTCTTTCTATTTCAAGTGAATTAAAATAATTTTAAAGTTTATCGCTCATTCCATGATCTTGATTCATGGGTTTCTGATTAATACTATCTCCAATTCTCTTAGTTCATTTCAAAGTACGTGAATCTTCTTTACTATTTATTGCGTATTTAATCTAGCATTAGATATGAACCAGGTACTCGGAATTGGACCTGGTCTCGACCAGGTCCGAGACCGGGTCCAAATTTTAGGACCCGGTTCCAACGTAATAGTGATCCAATCATGCATTTGTACCTTAATCTAATCTTTGTCAAGCTTAGTGGTGGTTTGCAGTAATGTTTTAGCTGCTTACTATTTATCATATTAAACCAGTAGAGTTATTGTTGTTATCTGCTCAGGAACAAACCCTTTTTCAGTTCAATGGTCCATTATGGGTTGTTGTTGTTTATTTCTAAAAAGCATGATAGCAGAAGTTGTACATCTCAATATATATTATATTACTTTCAAAGTTGAACCTCTACACTCTTATTTTTATGCCAAGCTCTTTGTGTGTGCGAAGATTTCAAAGTAAAAATGTGACTTTTAAGTTTATTTTAAGTCTTTACTGGGGTCAAAGCTCCTCGTTAAACTTCTAAACGGTGCGCGTTAGAGGAAGAACGAACTAAAAGAATGAAAATCGAGCAAGAGTAACAAGAAAGTCAAGAGAAGATTGAACATTTGAAGAATAAACTTGGATATGTCACCAATTTTGTGAAAGTGCTTTTGAAGCACCAGATATTCCTATATGAGATATTTTATTATTTGTTTCATTACTGAGATTTCTGTGGTACTTAATTGTTTTTTAAGCTAGTGGTCATAGTAATGGTCTTTGTCTCAGAAAGTCTTATTTGTGAGATGCATGTCTTTTAGTAGGCAATGACTTGTGCTATATATTTTATTCATGCAATGTGGATGTTCTTGATGAGCTGGGTACATTTTGAAGTTGGGGAACTTTCTTTGGCTTCATACATTTTCTTGATGAGCTAGACATAGTGCCCATATATAAAGTTTATATATGGTATGCTTAGATTTGGATCTTCGGCGTTGTATAATTTGGCTTCGAGTTATATCTTTTATTTCCTTCGTTATTATTGAACTTTAATATTTGGTATACTCCGAGCGAGTGGTCCGTAGAGTTGTGGACTTAGGCATGTAGCCGTTGAGCTTATTTCTATATTCTTTTATACTTCTACTCGATGCAGGGAATTAATGTAAGGTTTTAAGCATGAGAAATGATCAATTTTTAGGCAAAACTCTATCCGTTTCGTCCTAGAATTTAAGTAGGAATTTAACAAATTGTTGATACTGCTGTAGTTTTTATAGAGTATACAAATTTATGCATTTTATATCTCAGGTTCTATAATAAGTGAGTGCATAAAAGTTAATTTGACTACCTTGCTGGTAAACTTTTTCAATTTAAGATGGTCTTGTACATTTCATTTTTATTGAAAATAATTTGTTGCGATGCAATTTATTACATCTCTTGCCATGAGGAGGTGGGGGGAAGAGAGTGTGATTAGAGGCTTACGTGAAAAGTTAATTTGGTTGGAATGTGTTTGATAACTTGTATATTTTTGTTTATTTTTAATGGTAAATTTGACATCATGTTATTAAGGGAGAATGCCATTAGATGATTATAAATATTCTTTATTACTTCTTCTTAAGATTTATACTTTTGTGCTTGTTTAATAGGGAATATCGGATGATGTTCTTTCTTCATTTGAGGATATTGATGATGACAATGAAAATGGTCATCCATTTGAAGAAGAAAATGCCGAAGAAGTTGATGATCAAGAACAAAATGATGAGTCATAGTTTGAGTTCTCTTATGTGGTTAACTTTTGTCATGACTTATATTTTAGGTAGACCAAGTAATGTTTATGAGTTTGCACTTATAGTTTGGACTTTAATTTCAATGGAAGCAATTGTTGGAGTTATGTACTTGTTTGTTATGAACTTTTAGCAAATGTATAGCACTTTTGAAAACTTTTAAATAACATTGTACTTTAGTTTGAGTTGATTCTTCTATTGTGAATAAATATTGTACGTACAGGTTTGATTTTGTGTAGATGTATTTGTTGTAAAAAAATAGTTTTCACTTGAATGGATGGATTATTGGCAGTAGATGTTTTGAATCATGAGGTGTGAGAAGGAACTGAATTACTAACAGATTGCAATTTGACGGAAATTCTTTTTTGGCGGTATCAGTAGCACCAAAAGATGTTGTTGTTGGACAAGATTAAAAAGACAGGAAAAAGAAAGAATTATCAATAGATACAGTACCTTGGTGAATAATTTATGCCGCCAGTTGATTTAGTACCAACAGAAGCATCTGATGGTAACACTTGCTATCACCAACATATTGTGTCTCTATTGGTAACACGATGATATTCACCCACGGATTCACTCTGTTGGTATTAAGGAGCAATTGTGGCATATTGCAATATCTGTTGGTAAAACTAACACCATCACCTCTTTTTACCAACAGTTTAGCAACGGACCAATATCTGTTGATATAAGGTTTTACCAACAACAAATGTACTTATTACAACAGAACTATCCATGTTGGTAAAAACCACTTTTTTGTGGTGATGTAGGTGGAGGATCAAATGGAATGCTTTTACTCGAGAACGACCCGGATCCAATCCCCGGCAACGGCGTCAAAAACTTGTTATGATTCTCCGCAAATATACGGTTAATCGTTGTAGAAACCACAAGTGTCGTCCTCATAGACGTGTTCGAAAATTAGGTTGCAAAATAGACTAAACTACGGTTCAACAAAGACTAAACTTTTTGAAACCAGCACTAAACCCTTCTAAGAATCACACATAAAATAGATGAAAATTGATAAACAATAGATTGGTAAGCAATAGAAATTATCAAACAAGAGAAATCATTTACTGCTTGTGTCATCAACTTCGTGGTTCTTAACTCTGAGCTCCAACAATGGTGTTAAGTGAACAGCAACAGACACTCAAAAAGCAGATTGAGAATTGACTTGTAGCGAGCAAGCAAAGGCGAAACAAGCGAAGGAGTAAACTGAGAATCACTTGAGATTTTCACTGAATCGAAGTCAATTATGCAAACTTTTAGTCTAGAACAAAATTTGAAATCGGAAAAACAAATTGAAGAGCAAAACAAAATCCGTAAAACTAAGCTCCTCTAACCTATGCTCTGCTTTCAGACCCCATTTGAAGCTCACCGGAACGCCGCCAGCTCCCTCTCGAGTGCCCCCATTATTTGATGAATTAATGGCTGTCCAACGCATTGTAATGGTCGCCTTGATGATGGTGGTGATTAAGGAACATGAAGGAGGAGAAAGAGATCGAGAGTAATGGCTGGAAATGGGGACGCCAGGGCTGCCCTGTTCTGCTCCTCTGCTTTTCGGGTCCTTCTGGGTTCAAAAATGAAGAAGGAGAAACAAAGGATTGGGGGAGGAAAGAGCAGCAGAGGTCACGTGCGTGGCGTGTGAACTTATGTGAAAGAGAGAGAGGGGAAGATGGGACTGGGTCTGGGAAGCAACATGGGCTCGCAAAAACAGGCCCAAGAGAGAGAGAAAAGAGGGACGAGGGAGGAGACCCGATCTGGTGGCTACGAGCTGGGCCAGGCCCATGCAAGGGAGAAGGAGAGGAGGCCCCAACTGCCGCTGGGCGCAGTTCTTGAGTTCTGTTTTTTCTGTTTATCTTGACCCAATGCTTGTTGTAATCTGATCTCCTTTTGTTTCAACTTTCTCTCTTTTTTTTCCAAGTAATTTATTTATTCTTCAAATTTCTCAAATTCCTACAAAACAAATAAAACAATGTTAAAATCCTAAATTAATAATTTATTTCAAGCAAATAATGCACAATAAAAGGGTATAAAATGATGTAATTTTAGGTTGAACAAATGTCATTAACTAGCAAGAGACTGTAATCCTTTACGTTGCAAATACTACCAAATAGAACCCTCTATTGAGCCATTGCCATCAAGAACTAGTTCATTGATAAGCAATTCAATGTGCAGTAATCAGTTTCTTACAGAAAGATCTGGCAAGTGAGGCTTTCATATCATGCGCATGAGACTGTAATCCTTGACAATTTAATAGTGGGATGCGACTTGGGTGGAAGATTAAACCTCATGTCAAAAGATCTGGCAAGTGAGGCCCTATTCTTTTTGTTGGTAAATTCAAAATATCAACCTTAATTCACTTCAACCCACTTTAACCTACTTCATTCCATTTTTACTATTTTAACCAAGCTCAATTTATCACATAAAAAAATTCAAACCACTTCAACCTACTTCAACTTACCTCAACCCACCCTACCTTTTTACCCACCCCAATTTACATACCCGTGAAAAGAACTGACCCGTAAGCTCCTATATGTCGAATTTCCAATGTGAAAATTCTAGTCTATATATTCTTCGGTCATTCTGCAGTATTGTGCCTTGGTTTTCATCCTCAACTGAGTGTAACAAAGCAATGGATAAGCCGAAAGGTTTAAAGGGAAAACTTCTTTTTGAAATTTCTCTTCATTTATTTGCTATGTACTATGAATGAATGAGGAGCTTGTTTTATAGGTATTAGTAAAGACTAGATGTGAAGGATGCTCATTTTTTGATTTATTTTGCTTGGTTGCTACTTTGTCACGTCATCCTGATTAGTCGAAGAAGTGGGATAGACTTTTCTAGTCATTAGATTTTCTTTTTCTCCATACATTTTAGCTGTATATATATCTGCCTCTACTCAGTGAATTGTAACAGAAAAAGCTTTTTCATTTTCTTGCTCAATATTCACTCCCTTTCTCTCTCTAAAACCATGTTTCCAGACTAGACACCTTGATCATGAACATATATTGATGGACACTGGCATTTGAGAAGATGAACCAGTACTACCCACTGATACAGCTTGACGCAAGTCTTGGATTTTTTATTTTTTATTTTGAGTTTTCTCTTCATTTATTTGGAATGTCAGAACAAATATTGAACCAGTTCCCTTTTTTCGGTTAGTCTGCATTGTCGCTATTGCTAGCTCCGAACCATTCACTGACAATGAACTCGAACCATGCAGTGACAATGGTTGAGGCAAGTCTTGGATATTTGAAGTGCCTTTGTGGTTTGTTTCAGTAACTGTTGTTACACTCTTTTTAGTTGGAGCCTTCTCCTTTTGTTTCTCTTCGGCATTGTCAATTTTGCTAGCCTCATTTTCAGCCACCTTCTTTTGACTAGTATCCTTTATGAGATCTTGATCAGCTTTCTCAGTAATGGGAAGCTTCCCTTTCTCATATGCAGCACTTCTGTCAGTCAATCACGTCCACAACTATTTTGCCCTTGTCCTTTTCCTTACCAATGCTGTTTGAATTTGAAACTCTCTCTTGTTGATGATCGCCGATGCCTTCAGTGGCCGGTTAGAGTCTCCTTTAGTTTCATCTTGGGTATGGGCGTGTGGCGGGCTGTCAGTCGATCACGTCCACAACTATTCTGCTTGCAACTCTCGGATGCCTGCTCTGATTCACAAACTGAAAGCTAAAGTAGGTTGTAATTTGAAATCAAACCCACAAACCATTTTATTATGTTCTGGTCTAGCTCAAAGACCAATGATGGCCTTAAGCGTTTCCAAAGTACACTCATTAATATTACGGCTTACAAATTTGGTTACTTTTTGGCTAAGACTGTTTCAGCTTTTTCATTGATCACCTTCCAAGCCGCAACCACATGGTGCTCTTGGGTAAGTGTGGACCCGACTGCAAACCTCAGCATATAAACCCCACCAGCGATGGTGTGAGTCATATACACCCGACCCGTTGAATTGACTTGCTCTAGGAGCTCTTTATTCAAAGCTTGAGTTCGTTTCGATTCAGAACCTCGCAACCCAAAGCAAACCAACCCGAAATTTACCGGTACTAAAATCTCAAATCGAGGATCGGACCGAACCAAATCCTCGAAGGTCCGAGCCAGCCCAACGTCGGATCGTATATGTGACTGCAGGTTCTGCACCCCGTGGCTCGTAAGGACGAGCCACAAACGCAATGACCTGAACCTGCGACCTGTGCCAATTTGCCAGTCCTTATAATCCACCACCGAGTTTGACTCGCTGAGTTTGTTGTTCAGGTACTCGGGGCTCGTACTGAGTGACTTGACCAGCGAACTCGGCCTCTTGACCCATAAGCAGCAACAGTCAAGGTAACACAGGAGCCACTTGTGTGGGGCCAGACTCAGTGAGTCAACTCGCTCAACCCCATCTAAGTAATGCCTGAACTCGGGACATATGCATGCGCTCCCAGCGTAGGCTGCATCGACGTGGACCCACATGCCGTAATCTTCCGCCACATGGACGAGTTGTTCCACCGGATCGACAGCTGTTGTCGATGTGGTCCCTACTGTCACACATAAGTAGAGTGGGACCAGGCCGGCTGCCACGTCAGCCTCGACGGCCTTTCGGAGGTCGGAAGGTGATAAAGCGAAGTTCGACTTGGCTGTGGTGGGGATTAATCGGATGTTACTCGGGCGTATGCCAACTAATTTACATGCTTTTTTGAAGGTAGAATGGGTTTGATCAGAACCGTACACAACGAGCTTCGATGTATAATCATGATCATGAGAGGGTCCAATTTCTTCGAGTGCACGATCTCTTGCTGCAACCACTGTGCAGATGATTGCCTCACTGGTAGTTCCTTGCAATACGCCTCCTCCCGTCCCTAAAAAAAACAACAAATTAATTCACATCCTGTGCAAATTCAAATGAAACAACTTTAAAATAAAACCTACTTACATAACTTTCCGTGTTTCTAGAAGCATGATAGAGACTTTGTATTAGCATTTAAAGGATCTATTCACATTTTAGAAATTCTGATCCAGCGGAAAAGTTTTGTGCCCTTAAAATTTGATCCTAAGTGTCAAGGA
>JACYFF010031954.1:102232429-102266562 GCA_017589665.1 Selenicereus undatus
ATTCTCCAGTGCTATTATTAGTATATGATATCATCAATTCAAACACATTAATCCAAATAAAATTTTTTAAGGTTTTCTTCACAGCCCAACTTGTTCTCGGTCTTTCAAATTTACAAAGTTTTTAATTCATTTTTGAAAATTCAATGGCAAATTAATTAGACAAATAGAATTAATTTATAACCAGTGGATGCTCCTTTTATTTTTACTTCAATAGGAAGCAGTTTATTAAGATAATTCATTTTTTTTTTTAGCCGAGTAGGCACAAAATATAAGTCGAATTATAAATCTTAATATCAACTAGCTAGGAAGTGAACTTCACATACCTCATGTTAACTTTTAAGTGTCAAAGAAGAGATGGCTGGATGGCCATTCCTCCGCACGTTCTCCCCCTGCACCCGAGCTCAAACTTGGGGGCACATTTGCGATGCATTTGTGTGTGGCAGAATGTGTGGGTCTGGACTTTGGTATGGGCTTTGACATTCCCCACCTCCTGGTCCGTTCAGGTTCACTGGGTAAACCCTGCGATAGGGCTTAACTTTTAAGTGTTTTTAAATACCATAAAATAAAAATTTAGCTCTTAAGATTGTCCAAATCAAAATTGTGTGTTTTATAGTAACTTTTGGTGCAATTGTGTATTTAATAATTATTTTTTTCCAAAAAATAACACCTATTTATGGTTATGATTATTTATTTGATTATTTTCCAATTACAAGGATAGCTAGCCCAAGCAAGTATTTATATCGACAAACATTATTATCAGTTTTGCTCAATAAAATTGAGAACAAATACTTTATTTTGTGCAATAAGAACAAAAGAGAATTCTCAAAATCATGGCCAGAAATCTAAAGCAATTCTGTATTGGCTTCTTGTTTATTGCTTTGATCATGAGTTTTGGTAAGTCCTTCCTCTATTAAAAGTAATTCCATTATTTTATTTATTATTATTTATTTAAGAGAGGGTTCCGAAAATGTGAAGAATGAGTATTCATTTTCTGTATGCTTTATTAGTATTTTTTCGTTCATCCTCTACTGTATATCTTTAGTTTTTTTCATAAAATATTTTCATGAAATTTTTCTTCTATAAAATGTTTTTATAAAGTTATTTATTTGTGAGTCTCTTAGAATCAATCTTTACGGATAGAGATGTCTGTAGAGATAAGGTTGTCAACATGTAAATATCAGTAAATCCCGCAAAAGCAGAACCCACACTGGAAGGTGGTGGTGTTATAATAGTATATTTGAAAGTTCTTAGAATGTTCATCTCATCATTGAGTTTTTTTTTTCTTTTTTTTGAAAAAGCATCTTATGTTTATCAAAAATCCACAATCCATCTACTTCTTAGTGCAGAGGTTGTATACTCTTCGAAAACACTTTCTATAACCCATGTTTTATCTTTTTTGGTAATTAATTTTGGGTTATTTGTTAGTACACTCCAAATAATTAATGTAGATTTTTAACTTCAAAATATTTCCACAATTTTTGGGTGGGTCTTTCAAACCTCATGTCTTTGCGGCAGTAATGCTCGTAAAAGTAAAGCAGCATACATTTAAATCTCCTCAAACAACACACATACTGAGAATTATTATTGTTGTCATTATCGTTGTCGTATGACTAAGTAATATGGAAATGTGTATGCAGGGTTGGTATCAACACAAGCATTTGGACCATCACCAGTGCAATGCGACCCTGGCCCGTGCCCAAAAGACTGTAATAATTCATGTATTAGGCGTGGGTTCAAAGGTGGTTCTTGCTTTAGCCTTGGCCCTAGCCCCCCTTCATGTTGCTGTAACAAGTGATTCAAACCCTTTAATTATCATTTAAATTTTGCCAATAGAAATAGAAATAATGATAATAGTAATTATTTGTCTCTCTTTATCAATCTAAAGAGAAATTATCTGTGTAATTCTTCAAAAAATGATTGGTACTATCTTGTTCTTGTTATTGTTACCATGTCTCATGTACCCGTTTTTAGTCTACTCTATCCTTCGAGCAATTGCAATGCAATGTCATTATTGGGAATTTGGAGCATGAAATCCTCTGAAATCCCCTATTAGGGTTTAAGGATCATATCATAAAAAGGTTATTAAAATTGGTGACTTTTTTATGGTATAATAATATTATAACATTAAGAAATGTAGAAAACTCATATCATACTCTTAACTAGGAGTACGAACTATTACAAATCATGTCTATATGATAAATACAAGTTAGAAAAATATATATACGTGACAAATTGAAATACACACTTTTAAATGTATGATATACATTAAAATTTTTTATTCTCCTCTCTCATGTCATTCTATATTTTGCTCATTTTCCCCTCATTTTTAACATTATGATGCTTTTTTTTGTAAAATTTGCATTATAATAGTGACTTTATTGAAATGGACATTATAATCATTTTGATGATGTGATAGTGTGTAAATTTGAACCTATAATTAACGAGGTTTGAGTGGGCAAGGAGCTGGAGAAAACCTTAATTAAAGAATTAAAAATCCAATATCCATCTTATAAGTGATAGTTGTACAAATCCAAACTATTTAAATTATAAACCCAACTAGCCTTTTTTTTGGGGGGTCTTTAGACCTTTGTATTAGAGCATCCCAGCGGTGTGCTCACGAGGCAAAGAGGAGGTTTAAGAAGTATAAGGTTTCTGATGTATGTTTCTTTGATCGGAGGAGTGGGACTACGACGGATCTTGAAGATCTGTTCTTTGAGATGATGTCTCTCAGACCTGGGAAGGTTTACACCAAAGCCCAACTTGAGAAAGAGCTTGAGTTTCTAGCTGCTTCTGGATGGTTCGAGAAGGGCGATTTGGAAGGAAAGACTAACCCAGATGGCACCACTGGGGTGAAAGTTTCCTTCATTGGGACAACTTTGGAGGCTGCTGATAAGTTCAGGTAAGTCTATTGTTACTCGAGTTTGATACAAGCTTTAAATGCCAATCATTAGTTTGATAGTATAAGAAAAAAGAAAATTGGGACCTCTTGATGTGTTATTTGCTGATTGATATGAATGCTTTTAAGTGTGCAAACGTAGGGTTGGTACCTCCTATGAAGGAAGTGGAGATGGACCCAAAAAACATGACCCAGAGAGAAAGGGAGTATGCGAAGAACGAGGAGAGAGATTATAGGGGTAGGATTAAACGAGCACGGCCATGCATGTTGCCAATGTCGGTCCAACAAGAGGTGTTGGAGATGTTGAGGGAGCAGGGGAAGGTTGGTGCAGTGCTGGCTCACAAAATTATGCTTAAAGTTCAGAAATGGAACCATGATCAAGGCTACATTGTGGCACAAGTAGTGAATTTTAGGAGTTTGCCTACAAAGGAAGTGGTTTGTGAGGTGATTGAAGGGGACATTACCCAAATGGAGGTGAAGTTTCAAGATAAACTTGGGAATGTAGTTGAAGGCAACACTAAGCTCCCTGTTATTCAGCGGGAGTTGCCTAAAAAGGTATCTGTAACTAATGCTACGTTAGCTCATTTAAATTGCTGCTTTTCGTTATATTAATTGGCAAGCAGGATGATGCAGTTTGTAATGTATATGTTCATTTTTGAAGATGTCAACTTGATGATATACTGGATTCAAATTATAGTGAAATGTGTCACCTCTCCTAGATAACTAGCTGTATCTAGGTTTCTTGAGCCATCCCTTTTCTATGATCCTAACAAAGTTAGTGTATCTATAATGTGCACCTACTTAGAATTCTTTTTATTGAAACATAAGTTTTGAGTTCTAATGGTGTAATTAATGCTTGTATTTTAATCGTTTTTGTGATATTCGTTTGTCTTAGTTTTCTATAAATTTAACCAGATTTGCTTTTCATTTTGTCATTGACAAAATGATCAAACTGTTGATATGTATACTGTATAGCTTAGAGCGGGTCATGTCTTCAACATAGAAGCAGGCAAGCAAGCTGTGAGAAATTTGAGCTCTTTGAAGTTATTTTCAATCATTGGGGTTACCCCACACCCTGATGAAAAGAAGGAAGGGGGGATCATTGTTGAGATCAATCTTATAGAGTCTGATTCAAAGTCGGTTGAAGTGAGCTCTAAGTGGGATGTTGTGCCAGGGCATCATGGTTGTCCTAAACTGATAATGTCTAGTTGCCTTCTTTTCTTTTTGCCAACATATCTGATGGATATGTCATGATCATTGCTGAAATATAATGTCCCTTTTCAGGCTTCAATCCAACCAGGTGGAACTGTCTGCTTTGATCACCGGAATCTCAATGGACTCAATAGATCATTTACAGGCTCATTGACAAGTAGCAACTTCCTTAATCCTCAGGTAATTGTCTTTCAGTTCTGGTCTCCTAGTAGGAGTATTTTATTGCAAACTTATGTTGAGGCATATGGCACCTTAATAACCCCCCCCCCCCCCTTTTTCTTAAGAACGGAATATCCAAATGGTATGATCAGGAATAAAATAGTCCCACATGCTTCCTTGCTTTTTCATACATAACCTACAATCTCAAATTTGCCACTGATACTCATTACATCTTTTTATTGTTTTCTCAGATTAATAGGTCCTTGAAAAGTGTGTCGTTTGTTTTTCTGTGCCTACTTTTTGGAAAGGTTGTTGAGTTGACAAATTAACCCGCATGCTTCTCAGGATGGGCTTGCTTTCAGGTTTGAGTACGTGCATCCATATGTGGATGGGGTTAATAATCCTCACAATCGTGTTCTCAGAGCAAGCTGCTTCAATACACGGAAGTTGAGTCCTACGTTCACTGGCGGTCCTGGAGTAAATGATGTCCCTCCTATTTGGGTTGATAGATCTGAAGTCAAAGCAGTTATTACTGAGGTGGACACCTTTCTTCTTCTAGTATTTCCTCACCTAAGCCTTTTCTGTGTTTGCTCTTCAAGTGACATATAGTTTACTCATTTTTGTCATAAACTATGGTTTTCATTCAGGATATTACCAAGCAAAGCAAATTTACTTATGGACTTGTAATGGAGGAGATAAAAACGCAAGATGAATACAACCATGTTACTGCACAAGGTCAAAGAGAATTGCCTGGAGGAGGAATTACAGCTAATGGTCCCCCAACAACCTTAAGTGGTACTGGTGTTGACAAAATGGTATTTGCACAGGCAAATATTACAGTCGTGATAATACTAGGTCAGTGAATGGAGCTTTAGTTGGTGAGAGAAATATCTTCCAAGTAAGTCTTGTCTTCTCCCTCCCGCCGCCTGGGTATCTTTGGTTGTGGTTCTTGCTGTGGATGTTCAACAAAACGTCTTTGTCATTGTTGTGTAGTGATTACAGATGACTACTGTAAATAGTGTTGTTTCTCACACTACAGCCATGTCAGAACTTCTTGCCTTTGGACCTAATACTCCTTTAAACCCCAGATATCAATTGAGTTCATGATCTGCATTTAACAAAGATTTCAGTTCATGTTTATCCTGTGCGGTTATAGGTGGATCAAGGTCTTGGTATTGGCCGTAGCTTACCATTCTTCAATCGTCATCAATTGACAATCACCAAGTTCCTCCAGATGCTGCAAGTAGAAGAAGGTGATGGGAAACCAGCCCCACCTGTTCTCTTTCTCCATGGTCGTTATGCTGGCTGCGTAGGAGATCTACCAAGTTACGATGCGTTCCCACTTGGAGGACTGTACTCTGTGAGGGACTACAACATTGGAGAATGGGTGTAGCTCGAAACATCCTTGAGGTGAGATGTCCTTTCACTGTTTTATTAAATGGAAACGGGCAAGAATAACCAGAATCAACAACTACTAGTGTGGATCCAACCTTGGTCAGATAAGAGGAGATCCAGATGTAAGCAACCGTGCCCTTGCAACTAGTAGGAATAACATTATGTAAATCTTGACTAGTCTAGATTTGTTTGGATGGACCACATTTCGGTTGGTTGTGGTTGTACAAAACTAGATACACAATGTTGATCATATTATTTTTTTCTATGGTGTTTCTCCTTGCAGGTTGCTGCAGAACTGAGGGTACCCATTGCAAAAGCATATGCCTATGCTTTTGCAGAACATGGAAATGATCTTGGAAGTTCAAAAGATGTCAAAGGAAATCCAACTGGATTTTACACGAGAAAGGGTCATGGCTCGTCTTATGGTTATGGCATTAAGCTAGGTCCTCTTCGAGCTGAATACTGCCCCAACACTGGTGCATTCAACTTTCGGTATGGGGAGAGGTTCTGAGCCATCTGGGTTTTCAGCTCATGGGGGCTTTTCTAGCTGATGCATACTTCATGGTTCTTTGCCTTCTGCACAACTTATTTTAGGCTTTTAAGCTCTTGAGAGAGTATTGTAGATATAGGATTATGTAACAGATTATGAGGTAATAGAGCCATTAAGAAAACTGGCCTACTTTTCTGGTACTTGAGATTTGTAATTGCATATTCTCAGCAGACTATGTTCTTTTCCCTTTCTTATGGAGTATTTAACCATGTCTCTATTTGTCCAAGAAAGCAATAGGCATATCAAATTCCATCCAATAAGGTCTAGGCCAATGTTTTCTTTTTCCTTTTTCCTTTTTTCTTTTTTTGGGGGTATTAGAGTATTCTTTTGGAGGTTAGACAATAATAAATGTAAAGTTGAATCTTCGAAATTTTATACTGTTAGATTTCTGCAATAGTAACAACAACATTTAGTGTGAGTCCTGTTTTTACAGTATCTACATTGGGACCTTTGTTACTCCAACATCATGTGGGCAGGGCACATATAAGTTGCAGGCGACAAGAGGCTTAATCTCAAAAAGCCCAAATTAGAGGGTTCCCTATTTCCTTTGATTGCTTTGCTCCAACTCAGGATTTTGTGGTTAATTACTAGTAGGCTTTTAAGGCAACATCACTTGGAACGAGCTAAGATGGGATTTTGACACAAAGCCTAACGGCTGTTGGTTTGTTTCCCGCCACACCGTCACTCAAATGCTTCCCTTTTACAGAACAGTAATATTCTTGAGATCCCATCAAACCCACATCATCAACCGCTCATTTCAGACATCCTCCGATGCATACTTGATCAGATGCATCGAAAAGTTTGCTGAAGATCGATGTTTGTTGTTGGGAAAAGCAATACATGCCCATCTTGTGATCAATGGCTTTGTCCATTCCACCCATTTTGCTTCTAAGCTCATAGCGATGTATGCTGAATGTGGTGAAGTAGCCATTGCCCGCCAACTGTTCGACAAAATTCCCAAGACAAACTACCGCCGATGGATAGTTCTTATTGGGGCCTATGCAAAATGCGGGTTTTATAGGGAAGCATTGAGCTTTCTGCGGGAAATGCAGGTGGATGGTGTAAGACCCAACAATTATGTTCTCCCTAGTGCTTTGAAAGCTTGTGGGCATCTGTCCGAAGGGTGGCATGGCAAGGAGTTACATGCTCTGATTTTGAGATGCTCGTTTGAATATGATGTCTTTGTTAATAGTGCTCTCATAGATATGTATTCCAAATGTGGGTTTGTGGAGAAAGCAAGGAATGTGTTTGATGGCATGATTGAGAAGGATTTGATTGCTTTAAATGCAACTGTTGCAGGGTATGTTCAAGCGGGTTTGGTAAAAGATGCATTGGATATGGTAGAGAGTGTGCAGATGATGGGATTCAGGCCTAATTTGGTGACGTGGAATACATTAATTGCTGGATTTTCACGAGCAGGGGATACTTCCATGGTGGATGAGCTCTTTCAACTTATGCGCGTTAATGGGATTGAGCCAGATGTAGTGTCATGGACTTCTGTTATATCTGGGTTGGTTCAGAATTTCCAGAATGGTGCAGCTTTCATCACATTCAAAAAAATGATGGCATCTGGTTCTGGGTGTTACCCCACCACAAACACTATTAGTAGTCTCTTGTCTGCCTGTGCAAATGTGGCCAACGTGAAGCGTGGAAAGGAAGTACATGGGTTTGCATTGATGGTTGGGCTCGAGCAAGATATATATGTGAGGAGTGCTCTAATTGACATGTATGCAAAGTGTGGATGTATATTTCAAGCATCAGCACTGTTTCACAAGATGCCAAGGAGAAATACTCCTACTTGGAACTCGATGATCTTTGGATACGCTAACCATGGCTATTGTGATGAAGCAATTGAGCTCTTCGAGAGGATGGAAATCGAGGATAGAGAGAAGCTCAATCACTTGACCTTCACAGCAGCTCTAACAGCATGTAGTCATGGCGGAAAGCTGGAGCTTGGAAGGAAACTGTTCAAATCGATGCAAGAAAATTACAGAATCAGTCCAAGACTCGAGCACTATGCATGTATGGTGGATCTTCTTGGTCGAGCAGGGGAGCTAACTGAGGCTTATGACTTAATCAAAGCAATGCCAATCGAACCTGATTTGTTCGTGTGGGGAGCATTGTTAGGAGCTTGTACGCAACACGGTGAGATCGAGCTAGCTGAAGTAGCAGCAAAGCAATTGTCTGAACTCGAGCCTCAGGGTGCAGGGACAAGGCTATTGTCCGGTCTATACGCTGGGGCAGGAAGCTGGGCAAATGCCATCAAATTGAAGAAGCTGATGAAAAAGAAGAAATTCAAAACCTTTTCAGGGTGCACTTGGGTAGAGGCTTCCTGATGCTACAACCTCTGTGGTTTAATGCTTACAGAGGCACCATCAACAATTCAACACTATCAAACTAAATATGAAAGTGCACCAGAGCACAAGATTACAGAAGCAAGGTGGAGTTTAGGCCCCAAAACCTTTACCTCAATTGGTTGGGTCTTCTGTTGTTGCATATTGAGCTCTGATTATTTCACCTAATTATGTCGGCTTTCTCGACAGCAGGAGAAATCAATTTTCCATGATTTTTTCACATAGTGGAATAGAACAAGATGCTTCTCTAAAATATCCTCTGCTTTTTATCTATAGAAACAGACAATGATATATCGTATAGGGTATAATGGAACCAGTAACTTTGTAACCTAGAATAGTGTTGATACATCTGAACTTACAATGGTAGTGGTCTTTTTCGTTTTTTCGTGTTTGTTTGCAGGTAGCGCTCTAGTTGGGCAAGAGGCACCATTTGTTTACTGCTGGTTGATAAGGTATCGTTTCTTCCTCTGAGTTACTATTCTTATGTTATTTAGCTCCAGCAACTTATCTTTTAATTTATCGTTCCTATTTGTACTCTATTCCCTCTTTAAATGTTGTCTTCAAAATGTTTCCTCGTTAAAATTTTTTTTCACAAATGACTTTTCGTGGGTATCTTGGAAACAACCTCTCTACTGGTAAGTTTGCCGGTAGAGGTAAGGTTGCCTACAGCTGGATCTTCCCAGACCCCGCAAAAGCGAGACCCACACTAGGAGGTGGTGTTGTAGTTGTTGTATTGGATAGCATACATTAGACGTAACCATTATGTTAACTTTAGATATATAATTATTAAAAACCTTTGAATCATGACCTTTTCATTGTCATCCTCCCCCTACAAAATCCAAATGGTCACGTAATCTCCTATGGAGGAGAAAATGAGGGAGTTGTGAAGGGCTACTTTTTTTCATCATAGTCTCCTTTTATTTAATAATCATCCTTCCAACTTTGAGTTTTATAATATCCAAATTGCATCTTTTTTGGGTTTATATAATAATAATTTGGGGAAGTTTGTCAGCTTTGCTTTTACGATTAAATACATTAATAGCATGACTAATCCATTAAGCTGAAATAAGTATCTTTTTGGGAGGATATGATTAAAAATTTGGTAGGAGATGGACTTACCAATGAGGAGGTTGTTTTAGGTCATAAGATTGAAAATCATCATAAAAACAAAGATAAATAACTCCCATCATATATTTTCTTCATTCTCAAATTCGAGATTTTGCCAAGCTAATTGACCAACTTATCTCGGTACAGAAAATAACATTTGGATAAGCAAAATTTTCTACTCCCCCTCTTTTAAAAAAGGTTCGTGTTATGTTAATATTGATTTCGGACAACCTTTATGTTTTGGATTAGTGGATTAGATTGTTGCATCTGTTCTTTTTTCTTTACAGATAAATAATAATAGCTTTCATAGGTAGTCTGTAGTTCTTAACTCGAGATCTAATGAGATCAGTCTCTCTTAGTAACGATGTTATTACATTTGCCTCTATCTTATCTGGACAAGCTTCTCCATATATGAATTTGAATTTGAACCCAAACGATAGTAGTCAAAGTACATATAGGCAAAGACAATTTTACAGGATGTCTCATCTAGAACATAATCTTGTCATCAAAAGCATCTCCTTTATTTATGACCAACCTTCATTGTGACCTTTAACAACAATGGCCAAACTTGAGCCCACATAATGGTATATGGACAAGTGTTCTGTACTGATAGAATATAGATACTCAAACATGCCAATATGAAGAGGCTACCAGCTTCTTGATCATAATAATCTGTTTTGTTGTTTATTCATCTTCCCAAAGTAACTACAACTTCACAATTGAAAGGAAGATTAACATCAATGTCTTATTGATCCAGAACATTTCATAAGATTTTTTGTTTTTTTGGTTGAAGTACATACTACATATAGCCTACACGACGTTGCCAAGAATCAGAAGGCGGTGTGCCCTTTGACATTAGCGAAGAATATAGGTTGCTTAGATTTGGATCTCCCTGACTTGTTCTGGTCTCGATTGTAAGAAGCACATTCATGTCTTTTGAGCGCCTATTTAGCAGTAGAACTTCAAAGCTTTGTACTACTTACTTGATCTGCATGGTCAGATGACATGAAAGTATAATCAGAAGCAGTTTGGGAAAATGATATCAGGAAGGCAAATTCACAGAGACAGAAAGGTCAAAGGTTTCTCCTTTGATACTTTCCCCCATCATTTGCTCCTGTAATTTTACGCATGCAATCTGAATTTCAATATTCTTTCTCAATCATCTTCTACACTTACAGGAACAGCGATTCGTGAATAAAACAATAAGGATGAACATAAATTAGCAGAATCAGCTGCAGCATATGTTACAGATTCATGCTCAAAACATGACAGAATCAGCTTGAACCAAGAACCAATCAAGTCTACCAAGAATTTTTCAGACCAATTAGGATTCATTACAAGCCAGTGAACTATATGTTGCAGTCTGATAAGATAATCAAATCAATTACAACTCTGCAAATCAATGTCAGTAGCCAATAAGATCATCAAATCAAAAATAATAAGGCAGTATGCTAAATTATCCTTGAAAAATCATCAAACAGAAATCAAGTGGAAAAAAATGAAACTAATTGAACTAAATCTTAGACAAGCATTTACCTTTTTTGTGGAATTTGGCCAAGAATCAATCAAAATGAACCTCCTTTTGCTCTTCACTTGTCTCCAACATGAGGAGGATGGTGTTGCTGATAGTTCATAATCCCATTATACTGATAATGAAGATAATGATTATGATGATAATGATGATGGCTAATCTGATTATTACCATGATAATTATAATTCCCTGTAGCCATGCCGATACCCATACTCATACCCATATGCCCATGATGACCAGTACCCATCACGGGCATCGATATGGGCATAATTGGCATTGGGATCGGCATCCCGGAGTGCCCATGCCCATTTTCCGGCAAACTCGCCGGCGCCGGCGCTGGAGCCGGCGAGTTTGCAAACAGGGGGTCGGACGAATTGGCCGGGCCATCAAAGGAAACCCCCTGCATTCTCTTGAGATAAAGGCGATACTTCTGCAAATGACTCGCTACATTCTCCCGAGTCAACCCGTCCACATTCATCAACTGCATAATCGTCTTCGGAACGGCGTTCTTAATCCCTAAATGCGCCACCACATCCACGAATCTCTTGTGTAGCTGCGGCGTCCACACCAGCCGCGGCCGCTTTAGGGCCTTCGCCGCCGCCGAGTCGGCTTCCTCCGGCGACTCGTTCCGGCGCGCCTTCTTCGAATCGGACTCCTCCGCCTCCTCCTCCTCCTCCTCCTCCTCCTCGATTTCTTCGTCGGCGACGGCGACGACCTCGATGAAATTGGAGCCGTGGATTGCGGATATAGTGTCGCGAGTGGCTCGAGAGACGTCGCCGGCAGTACGGCAAGGTTCCGGCCGGATGTCGAACGCCGACAGGAGTTCCGGCGGGATTAGTCCCTGAGTTAATGGGATAAGGTCATTGAGAGTGGGTAATCCGGCTGCCCACTCGTGTACTCTCTCATCATCATCTTCTTCACCGGCCCCACCGTGAACGCCGCCGTGGAAGTCACCGGTGATGTCTCCCATCTGATTTCCCCCGCCAAAAGTGGTGTTTTCCGGTGAGGGTATTTTTCCTCAAATTCTGATCAGAATCAGAAGTAATTTAAAAGTAAATGCCCAGAAGAAGAAGATGACGAATTGATGATGATAATTGGAAGAAAGATTGAGAAAAAGACGGAGACAAAAGTGGTGGAATTCATAAATATCTGATAATATACTGGAAAAATCGGGGAGTTTTTGTCTTGATATTTTCACTTTTTTTTTCTCTGTCCATCTACTTCCACGCGCTCTCGGGTAGTGTTTACTCAACGCTCTTTAATGGGTTGACACGTGTTACCTGCCTACAGGTGTACGCGCTACAAGTCACGAGTTACAACTATTGGTGTGCGTATGGAGTATGTATATTATACTACTTGGAGCATACACTCTCAAGCGCTATATTAACAAATATATATTAAAAAATTAATGTATAATAAATACATACGTAAAAAATATGCACATGTGGATATAGGCGATAAGAGCATGTGCTCATAAAGGCACCTAAGAACTTGCTGTGTGTATAGAATACAAACTCTTGGGCGATGTAGCATTCTGTAATTTTAATGGATGAATAATCTAATCGATTATAAGTTGGGTTAATTCGAGTCGAGTCATATTTAAGTGAATAAGATTTGGTCAGTTTTAATTTACGAGCATATGTATTTGTGATATAGCCTTTTTTTTTTAAAATGAATATGTTTGTGTGAATTATAGAAATAAGTGCTCTCAAAAGCATTATTATTATTATTATTATTATTATTATTATTATTATTATTATTATTATTATTATTATTATTATTATTATTATTATTATTATTATATAGGTTTTGCCATTTGTATGATTTTTGGTTAGTGAATGGTGAAAAAATCATGTACTTTTGAAAGTACTTTTTTTTCCTAATAAATATCCTTTCCCTATTTTCTCATAATTTCTAGACACCCTCTTGTTACTTATATAGTGTTTTCTCTAGCTCCTAGAGTATTTCCATCAGCTTAATTTTATTTCTTTCTATTTATATGAGATCAATGTATTAATTGATTACAAGTTGGATTTACTGTAAACATCAATTATTCAAATTCGATTTACGATAGCAAGTAAATATTTTCAACAAAAAGACTATGGCCCTGTTCTTTTTGAAGTTCTTTTAAATTTATCAACCTTAACTCATTTCAACTTATTTCAACTAACTTCAATCAATTTCAACCCACCTGAAAAAAATACCAACTTTAATATATTTCAACTCACTTCAACCAACCTCAACCCACTTCAACCAACTTCAACCCACCCCTTTATAATTATATTCTCATTATTTTAACACATTTTAACTCACCACAAAAAAATATATCAACCCACTTTAAAAAAAATAACAACTTCAATCCATCTCAATCAATCTCAACCCACTTCATTCTTTTATTTATCTCAATTTACCCATAAAAAAAGAAGTCCTATATAAGATGTGAGGAACTCCTTATTAGCGGCTACATCACGATAAAACGATCGAGGAAAAGATGAGTGTTTAAAAGGGTATCATACATTATAGGCTTTTTCAAGTGAAGAACACAAGACAAATGATCTATGATCTTTGATGATAGGGAGTCATTGGTGGGTCCCATTGGTGGGAGGCAGTGACACAACCTACTCTCCATCCACTCTCTCTCTTCCTTATCAGCCAAATGCCAACCCTTCCAGTGAATGAATTGACATGGCTGCTGCTGCTGCTGCTTCTTCTTCCTCTCTCTATCCTCTGTCATCAACCCAGCTCAGATCTCCTTCAAACCCCAAATCAAAACCCTTTTCTTACTGTTCTTCATACTTTCCCAATTCTTCATCTCCACCACTCATATCATCTTCTCTCACCTTATCCCTTCCCCAATCCAAACACCCACCTTTCCATATCAAATTTTCCCCAAATCCCATCAATCAAACCCTAATCATTCCCCTTAAAAAACCCAGAGATCTGATAGCTTCTGCTGCTGCTGTTGAAGATGCTGCAATTTCAACAGAGAGTGCCCAGGAAATAGTTTCTGCAACTTCTGGGGATGATGGAGTCTCTGATGTCATCTCAGTTCTTTTGTTCATTGCATTCATTGGACTTGCAATCCTCACTATTGGGGTAATTTATCACTCTGCAAATTAACTTTTATTTTTCCAATTATTGTTATTAAGTTTTGTTTATTTTGTTAAAAAAAAATTGGGTGTGCATTGTTTTTGGGTGCAGGTGATATACATTGCAGTGACAGATATCTTGCAGAAGAGAGAGAAAGAGAAGTTTGAGACAGAAGAGGCAGCAGCCAATAAGAAGAAAAATGGGAAGAAGAAAGTGCGAGCCAAAGCACGTCCCAGAGGGTTTGGCCAGAAGAAGATTAATAAAGACGATGAAGATTGAAATGAAAGTTTCCCCCCCCCCCCCCCCCCCCCCCGGAAATTGAAACAAGCCTTTGTGAATTTAATTAACATTTCAACCATCAATTTAAACTTCTAGTTTTGGTATAATTCCGTATGCGAAACATAGAAGATGTGCCAAGTGCAACACCTTACAATATTTATGAGTTTATAACCGTTACATTTATCCACAATATATAGATTGATCATTCTCTTTGCGCTTTTGCCAAGATCGGTACTATGTTATGGTTTATCCGAAATAGGGGGAGGGCTAGTGCAGAATGAAATAGCATGAGCTTTTATGCTGAATGAGATAATACTTACTCCAGGAAATGAAAGGATTAACATTATCACCTTACACGGAAAATTTTCTTGGCTTCCTCTAGACACCCATAACCTCTCATCATAGCCATATTTGTACAATCATGATCGCTAGAAGGAGAAACTACCCTTTTGTACCCTCGCACATTCAAATGATTTCTTTACACCTCTTTCCGCCCATTTTCTTCTCTGCAGGACATCCCATATTTAACAACTGCAGCAGTGCAGCAGAGGCTTGTGCGTTTAAGCTCTCTATGTATATATAGCCCTTAAAACTACAAATGTACAGTTCTTTTCACCTTTCCAAGTACAGAAGCAACAAACTCATTATTCGTGGGGGCTCTCTAACCGAGCCCTGAAGCACTTGCTTGAGCTTAGATATTACGAGAAGGGGGGAAAAGACGGACTGGAAAAGATGAAGCAGAGTAGTAGGCTTCAGTCAGCTGTACAACTTCAATTTCTTCTGAACCCCACCTATGCAGGTTGAGGAGTCTGCCCTGCAATTCTCCTTTCTGAAAACAGGAATGTGAACAATTTGTCAGACTGAGACTTCACCACAAGGGCAACTGGTGTAACACGTATGCTTAAATTTTCACTTTCAGACCAAGAAACAGCTAAAATTGTCAAAAACTAGGGCAAGTCTTGTGTTTCTCATGACATGTTGCCAATATACATCCAATAACAATGAATGATACTCACTACCGACAATTCAAATCAGTCATTGACTAACTAAAGAAATCCTGGTTTTTAGAAAATAGCGGACAACACTTGGAGAAGTGACCATATTAGGCCCGCTGATAGATGAGTTTTGAGTAACAAAGACCCAAAGGAATTGAGAAGGGAACAACATAGGTTGATTAGGATCATCTGAACAGTATAATACAAACAAATCACAACGCAGTTTTTCCTAAAAGATGGCTGTTTTTAGGGGTTCAGTATCACACAAGATCAGGAACAAGAAAGCAGTATAAAGCAAATCCAAATAGAGAACAGATAAGAACCCATACCTCCCGCAGCAACGAGCTTTTCTACACGTGCAACAATATGCTTTCCATATGTGTATTTCTTCAAAGCATTCAAATGAACCTTAATCCGTGCTAAGATGTGCTCACGTTGCTGATCATTGCAGGTTTCCAAGACCTTCTGTACGACATAGTTCGCAAATTGGTCCTTCATCATTGCCTAGGGTGGGCAGGACAGACAGGAATCAGAAAACAATGCACACACATGAATATTATAAACACCACTTCATCAACAAAGCCATAAATCAATCCTAGCTGCAATAAAAGCACCAAATATTCTATACTGAGTCAATGGTTAAGCAGAGCATTTGCTCCAGTTTACATCTACCAGAATGACAGCTTAAAAGTCAAAGCATCCCCTTTCAGAATGGAAAAAAGTGTCCATTTGTAGCCGAATAAATAGAAAAACCATGAAACCTCCTTCAAATAAGACTAGCACATCCAATGTCTCTCAGACTCACTATTTTATTGCCACATCATGCTAGTAGCGAATCGGTATTTTTTTTTCCCCCGTGAATCGTAATGATTGAAAGCCAACAGGGTTTTTGCCTTAATTTCAGAGAACATCAACTATCAGAATGCATCAGGTTTCATCAAAAGAACTAATTCCTTTATCACATACACCCTTCAACGCATAAGTTAATCCCACCTGCGAAACATATTTTTCGTGACAGAACATTTAGCGCACTTTTTTTGGGGGGGGGGGCTTAGGACAGAAAAAATTATGATACTCACACTATTGAAAGCACCTTTGATTTTGGACTTCCTTAAAAAAGAAATGTACTAAATTCATGGGGACAAAGAATGAAGACACCTGAGTGCTTAGCAGTTGAATTGTCAAAAGAACTGATCCCAACACAAATACTAAAGCAAAACTAAGATTGACCAACCTGAAGAGGTTCATTTTCATCGGTAGTGCCAAGCATCTCATTCACCAGCAGTTCCCGTTCTTCTGTACTGCCAAACGTAAGACATTTCTCCACAACATTGGAGGCAAACTTCTGCTGGCTCATCTGGACTATCTTTCCGGCCAACTCCTTGATTATAGCTGTTCGTTCATGAGGTTTTCCATGTTCCAGCACATGCTGTTTGTAGAATTATCAATGAGTTAAATAAGACACTGACAACAAAGATTATCCGAGCACCATCAAATGTTAAAACTTCCAGACAACACTATAAAAACATGTCCACAGTCCTAGTAAAACAGAGAGGGCAGAACAAGAAAGCAATGTTGGTGTTGGGGGTTTTAATTAAACAAGGGTACAAATTAAGCAATTGATAAGTTATCGATAATGAATTGATGATGATGACAACAGTGGTCAGTAGTAAGACAAGATTAGAGTTTTCAACGTGGTATTTATCGTCACTGCCGTCATCATTGTCGCTGTCATCATCACTATCACCACCACCATCCAATCATCATAATATTAATTTTGCTACTATTTAACTTTATTGTTATTGTTCTCTACAGGTACTGTAAAGGCATAACCAGACATGCAGAAGGAGGGCAGGGCCTAAGAGATAAGTAACAGACAAGAAGCCCGCTGCAGGAAGGGGGATAAGTTGAGGACTGTGAAAAGATAAAATTCAACACAATCACTATAAACATGATAAATATGCATGGACAATGCATTTGTTTTTTCTCCCCGCTACGGATCCTGCCATCATCCCAACCCTCACAATGCATCACCAATCTGGAACAACAGCAGTGCTAGTGATAATGATCCACACCAAGATGATCAGACAAACATGCAAGACATGCATGGAAAATGCTCTTTCTTTTTCCTCTTATCTCCTGTCGCACCAATGCATGTCCACATTGGAACAGCAGCGGGGGTCAATGAAGCTTGTTAAGGCTCCACGCAACTTCAGCAATGGCAATGACCCACTCACATAATTTATTATCCCTAATACTTAGTTTCTCTAAAACTAAAATCCTGTCGTCCTCCAATTTCATCAAAATTTAAGATTGCATAATACCAGATCCCGTTCATTCATAACATAATGTTACTTTGAAGCAAATCATCAATTAAGTAGAAGACATAAAATTGAACCCTATATCTCAGACTTTCTGATACCTAATAACTGGAGAATCAACATACAAATTGGAAGTGGGACAAAGGTTGACATTGCCCACCAAAGGGAGCTCAGTGGAGTGTGCTGGGCGAGATGGTAATTCTGTGCCAACTATCATACCCTCCCCCCCCCCCACCCCAAAAAAAAGGGCTCCCAGAAAAAGATAAAAAGAAAGGAACTCATACTAGTGACTAGTCAGACTTCACCCAAGCAATAAATTATTTAAAAGATTATTCTTCAGATGAATATCATTGAGTAAAATCATGTTTCTACCTATAAAAAAATAAATAATTAAAAAAAAATCTTAAAACTTCCCTACACAGCAAAGTCTCTGCTGAAAAGCCAGAGATACAACAGCATTCAAAAAACCCTCATTACCATCCATTGGCTCCTACAGCAGAAGAAAACAATGCCAGAAAATGCCTTCTCCATCCTAGCACTTACGGGCATTCTTTAGCAAAACGATGTTTTAGTTTGCCCTTCAAAAAGTAAAGCACACATACTAACAGAATTGTGACAATTGTCCATGGGTCTCTGTGGCTTTCCTAGAAAGTGAGTAAAGGACCACAAGTGACAGGACAGTATCTTGCAATTGTTCAGACCACCATAGCAGGGTGATAAATGAACTGTTACTGAAGATTCACTTCCAATGCTAGTTCGACGATACCATTTGAACACCTAGCTGAGCTAAGACAAAAACGTCCTGCTGCTACTCCTAATTCAAGACAGACATGATGAATCTATTGCAGATTCTAATGTGCACACTGAAATCAGCATAGATCATACACCTGAACCACATAATTGCCATATTGATCTTGTGCCAGCAAGCTAACTGAACCAAGAACCTCATCCATTACTTTGCTCTGGGTCTGCGGGTCTTCGCAATGTTCCAGTACCCTCTGCAAGCAGGCAAACAGCTAATTCCGTTTAGTACATCTAGTAAAAGAGCAGTCATGGCAAAGACCCAAGCAGCATTTTTATTAGCAACCTGAATCACACGGCACCCGTATGGATGGGTTGAAAGAGTAACAACTTGATCAAAGAATGATTCTACTATAAAATGGATATGCTCTTCAGGTACACATTCAATGCACTTCTGGATAACGTGGTTCCCATTCTGATCACGCACACATCGCATTATATGGCCATCAAGTTCTTCAACCATTTTAACCTTCTGATCCAAACGGACAACTTCAATAGCCTGTTGGGTGGAGGTGAGGCAGTAATCAAGAAACTATCAGCCCTCCCACTGGACTATAATATGATTCTTCGACAAAATCACAGTGTAGAGACGTAGAGCAGAAGTCCACAAATTTTTTTTGGGGGGGGGGGGGGGTTACTAAGCTATGCACACATTGACCACAGAGCAGCAGAAACCCTCAAGCCGAACGGCATAAAAGCACACAGCTTGTCCAGACATTTTAATTAAAAATATTCATCTAAATTGAAAATAATTTATGCTGGATACAGAAATAAGATTGATACGTTATTGGACACTAATAACCGTCCATGTAAGCACACACGAAAGCATTTGAAATTTTGAATACAATTACATGACTAATGGTGACCATTGGTGTAAAATCATGTCACTGCATGATGACATCTCAATAAAAAATAGATAAAATAAAAATCAAAAAACAAGAAAAGAAAACACCTAAAAGCAACTAGGCTATACCACTAGGAAGAGATGGCAGCTGAGAATACCTTCTGGATAACACGGCAGCCATACATTTGCAGGCTAAGGGTCAACACATGACCATCAAGCTTGCTGGCAAGCTCTCTCCTTTGAGAATCCCTCCCATGCTCAAAAAACTGGACACAGAACCAAAATTATTTGACAACACAAATAGACAAGTAACCAAGAAACTTGAACAGTTGTACTCGTGAGTAATCAACGTAAAGATATAAGTGCCATACAAAAATGTAATTCCACAACATGATATCTGGGCTCAGCACTGAAATCAAACAAACAGAAGCAAGGTTTCAAACACACATACCTTCTGAATCACATAGTTTCCAAACACATCGGTCATCAAAGAAAACGCATGAGGAATTATTTCCTCAAAGACCATGTTTTTCTCATCTGTAGTGGCTGTTTCGAGTTTTTGCTGGATAAAGCGGCTCCCATACTGATCAGCACTGTTCAAATAGAACATTTAGTCAGAAAACTTTTATTTGGCACCTTGAATCAGAAAGTACCTCATGAATATCGCAAACCTGAACTCAACTACATGACCAGCAATTTCTGACAGTTCAAAGCACTTTGTCTTATTGCTCTTAAACTCCTCCAATAGAGAGGATCCTAAGCTTCCATCCATGTGCCAGGGCCCCATGGCACCACCACCTAAATTCCTCATAGTAGCAGGAAAGCGCATGTTGAATTCACTGGGCCTGATAGGACCACCTGGCCCAGCAAGGCCAGCAGACGAGTTTGGAATGCCAGGACTTGTCAATGGGCTTCCAGGATACCCCATGCCGACCCCAAATGCTTGATTTCCGTAGTAAGCATGATTGGAACCACCAGATTTACTCCCCAAAGCACCAAATTGCGGTTTCTGAGGTGACATCACAGATCCCAAATATGCTTTCTGAAGTAACTCCATATAATACTTTTCTGGAGACTGACCGCCCAATGCAGCAACTTGCGCAGCCGCAGCATATTCAGCTGATCTTAGGTATTGCATATACATAGCATCTGCAAGTGATGCCTGCAAAGCATTCCCCGACATCTGATTGCCTAGGCGACCAGATTCTGGAGCAGCGCTCAACTGTCCAGAAGACAAGCTACCAGCCATAACCCTTGAATCTAGTCCTGGGATGCCCAACGCTGAAGCTGCAGCAACGTTGTCTACCAGTGGAGGTAGACTGAAGTTGCCAGGTTGGCTTGCCATCATAGACGGCATGGCTGACTCCAATGACCATCCACTCAACCCATAATTTGCAAAAGATGATGCAGTTCCATCCAAATGAGCATGGTGAGGCGATAATCTACCATTTGGAGAGGCTGCAGATGATCCTTTAGCATATGAAACACTGGAATTAACAGCAGATTTTGGGCGCTCCACCTGGGGTTTTCTCAGGTCAGACCCCACTAAACTGCCTCTCGCCGCTGGCTGCGAGACATCAGACATATGCAAATGACCAGCATCAGACTTCTTCAAATAACTATGTTCAATGCCGCGCCCTTGGCCATTTTGAACATTGAAAAGGAAGTTATGGTGATCAGAACCATGTTGTTCAATAGGTAACAGCAAACGTTTTTCAGTGTCAATACTACCGTTTGTGGTCAGATTCATGCCAGACAATGCAGCTGCCAGATCAGCAGAGCCACTCCTTGCAAGTGACATGCCATTTAATGAGTTTGGACAAGCAACATTCTTTTTTGATGCTCCGGCTCTCCCTTCACCAATAGGTGTCGGACAAGGACTTGGAGCCCTGGCTATTAGCTGAGGATCAGGCGTAGTACTTCTAGATAAGGGTGCACCCAAGGCAGCAGCATAGCTATATGATGCAGGAGCAGTTACATTCTGGGCTGCAGAAGAAACCCGCACATTAGCACTCTCACACAGCAAAAGAGCCAGCTCAGCTTCAGCTGAACTTAATGCTTCGACATTTTCATCAAAAGCATTGCGGCTTGCTGGACGAGAAGGGTGCCTTGATGAAGGATCAGAACGCCCCAAGTCATCCTATGGACATCAAGTGGCTAATCAGTCAGTAAAGTATTCATGAAGGAGATTGCAACTACCCACAAGAAATTATATGAGAAAACAACAAAGACTGCACAACAACAAATTATCAGAAGGATCAAACAAAAGTTGGTATCCATAAAACGACCAGCGTTGCATAAAACCTAACTGACAGCAACCCCAAGGATAAAATGATTTGCACCAAAACGGCACGCATGAAGGAAAAGCTTGCAAGATTGATGCAGAAGAACATTCAGTTTTTCTAAGAAGAAAGTAACAGTAAGGCGCAATTTTATTCAGCTATCATAGAAATGAAAATGGCATACAGACTCTCTAAGAGAGTGAAATCTGTGGTTTCAATAATGGGACCAATCACTCCTGCAGCCAGACTTTAAAACCAGGAATTTTTCAAAGAACCTATACGGCAGATAGCGGTGCATTATGAAGGCTGCTGCTGTCAGAGAATTCAATTAAGCCCGGAACTCAAATAAAAACTGACACCATAAACATAAAAAACAATCCTTTTCAACATTAATGCCATTAACTCAATGGTTCAGAGGTCAGGAACACCAAGGAGATGCTCCACCTTGCTTCCACTTTTTACTTCACTTCAATGACAAGATAAAGGGGCAGCTCTTCTTTCATAGAGCTTGCCTCATCAGTCACTAGTACGCCAAGCCATCTGTCTGTTGGCGGCTCTTACCTATCATTGAATCATCACCTGAGTATCATTTTACTTTTCAGGATTCGGTTAATTGTATCACAAAGTCTCTGAAGCCCCCTTTGCATCCTCCTCTTTACCCGACTTATAGCGTTATCGTAGGGTTAGCAGAAAAAATGGAATACCAGGACTGCCTTGTAGATTACCTAACCCATTTCTGGATTTGCCAAGCACACATAACTTTGCAGTTTGAGATGGGATCGGGTGTTCTAGAGTGTACTGAAGACAATTTTCTTCTGTCTAACAACTAAAGTAAATGGCCATTCGTTCATACAGGTATGTGTACACTGATAACAGTGCCAAATGAAAACCACTGAAAGAAGTCACCTGTGCGATGATGGACAGCACAAACTTTGTTCCAGGAGAAAAGGAAGCAGAAACAACCTGTTTTTCCTCCAAAATGAACATAGCACAAACGACTCATACAGGACAAAACACTTTGATTGAGAAGCACACAAGGATCAACATATAAGCAATACACAGACAAAGATATCAAGGATTAAACCAAATAACACATAGCAGTGTAACCACTCACAAGCGGGGGAAAAATAACAATTGTTAAAAAGAACCTAGCGAAAGGCAGAAATTGTAAGATAACATTACCTGAAATATCTCTGCTAAACTCTTCTGTTTACTCCCAAGTCCAATACCAGGAAGGCCATCTTTTACCCATTCAGCTGAGCCCTGGCCTTTGTCTGGCTCACCCTCCCTCTCCTCTTTCTTCGAGCTAAACCCCGGGGGCATCGAAAACAATGACTTCCCAGGCCCATTCTCAGTCCTATTCATCACTTTCCTGCTATCCCCAATTCCACCCAACACCGAGCTCCCGCCTTGTAACCTTTGTGCAAACCTCCAATCCTCCTTTGACAAGAGGGGCGGGGGCAACCTAGGATTCAAGTTGACATTGGAGTAATAGTATGACAAATAAGCAGGATCAGCCCTAAGCTCTTCCTCAGACATAACCCCATTGCCATTTTTACTCCGAGCGAAATCAGAGAAAGAGCTAGTCCTCCCAAACAGCCCCCCAACCGCGCTCAACGAGCCTTGGATCGTTGGAGGGGCTGACCCACTACGATATATATTGAGCTCTCGCTCGCGATCATCACCGGCATCTTGCCGCCTAGGCTCATTGAGCACCATCCCTATTTCTCTCTCCAATTCATCCCCAAATGATCCTTCACTGCTTCCTCCCATCGCCGGTCTCCTCCCCAATTCAGATATCATCCTCACAAATCAAAATTACACCCAACCCTCAAATTCAAACCCTTGGAAACCCTAATATAACATGTCAAGATTAAAACTTTCCAGCATAAACCAACCTAATAAGGTTTATTTACAACCAAATATACCTCCCTAAATCAAATTATCAATGATTAGGCATCAAATTTCGTTTCCCAATTAGGTTTTGTTTGTCATCAACCTCAACTGATTAACAACAAAAGGGAGAGTCACACACACACCACCAAAAAAAACAATCAAAAAGCCAAGTTTGATTATCTGGGGTTTGATTCGACGATCAAGCAAAGACGTCCGCTATGATTAATGCTCTCCTCCCACATTGAAACCCCACCTGGGAAAATAGAGGACAGAGAAAGACAAATTGGGGGATGGGAAATCGGAGACTGTTAGGATGAATCCCGGCGGCTAATTGATTTGGAGATTTTTGGGGGGTTGGGGTTCTCTTCTTATCACAAGAACCCCTGTTTAGGGTTTTTCTGTGACGGACTTTTGCGTGGGGGGAGAGAGAGAGAGAGAGAGACAGAAACACAGAAGGAGCCGCAGAAGAGAGAGAAAGAGAATTTCGGGAAAAACCTGAAAGGAATAAATACAACCTGACTTTTTTTCGAGTGTCGTTTTAACAAACATTACTATTATTAATTACCCAAATTCCTCCCTCCCTCTCTCTCTCTCATAGTAATTAATTTTTATCCAAACAGAGCCCAAAAAATTAATTAAAAAAGGAAATTAAGCAAAACTCTTCTAATATTTCTTCATTTAATTCTTATTTAATAATAATAATGAATAAACAAATAAATAAAAGGAGCGAAAAATTACGAAAAATTTTTAAGCTTATATCATACATCCGAAAGTATGTACTTCCGAATACTATGTAAATAAAATATATATTAATAACTGCACATATGATAAATACACATTAAAATATATATATATATAATAACAAGAATATATACTCTTAAAAATATATAATAATTGTCTAAAAATTAGGTTAATTGACCAAGTGATAACCGACTCGTGGAGAGAAGTGGCAAAAAAATGCAGATAAGTAACTGGGTCGATTATTTTTATTTTTATTTTATTTAATTTATTTAATTTCTTTTGGGGGGGGGCAAATGTCCTCGCGCTATCTAGGAAAAGTATCTGGGAAATGCCACGTAAGCGCATTAGATTCGGTGGGTTTCCAGACAATATCTTCAGACAAAAGTACCAAAAAGGGAGAGAAAAAAAGTAAAAGAAGTTTTCGGAAATAGCCCTGAGTTTATATCTTATTTTAATTTACCAAATTTTTCAC
This sequence comes from Selenicereus undatus, assembly GCA_017589665.1. NCBI lineage: Eukaryota > Viridiplantae > Streptophyta > Magnoliopsida > Caryophyllales > Cactaceae > Selenicereus > Selenicereus undatus. The sequence goes on from JACYFF010031954.1 coordinate 102,257,355, forward strand.
TAGATTTTTGCCTTTATACGGTAAAAATAAAGGGCATGCTGTAATTTTTTGAGGCTGTTACCGCTGAGCTAGGTAACTTCCAGCAATATATGATCTAGTAATTACTATTTCTAGCTTCTTAATGATTTATTTTTTTTCTTTCCGACAATAAAATTTAGATGGGTTAGATATGTGAAATCTAAGCCTTTGTATCGAAGTTATAGTATACTTTAAAACTCAACACGTAAATAAATTTTACAGATCGTTCACCAATAAAACCCTTCTACTAGTAGCAAGAATTGAACGTGTATTATGGCTAAAGACGGTGCTTGTATATTACCGATTGTACCAACCCCATTGACTATTTATGGTTAGAACTTGGAAGCATGCATCACACTAGTATCTTGAAGTGTTATTTCTCTGACTTATTGTAGAAATAACAACTTTCAGTGTGGGTTCCGCTTTTGCATGGTCTAGGGAAATCCAGATGTAGGTAACCTTACCTATAACGGCAATCCTGCCCTTAGAACTTATTGTAGAAAGAGAACTATTATTATTATTATTATTATTATTATTATTATTATTATTATTATTATTATTATTATTATTATTATTATGGAAATTTCTTTGCAGAATATTCTTGGGCATACATGATTGAGTAATCTTTGGAAAAGTTTTTTCACCTTTTTTGAATTGCATGATTATGATCAGTAAATACATTTGCCCTAAATTTGGCAATAAAATTTTCTAATATTGTTGGTTTCCAAATTACTATTCCCTATTTTACACATGGTGAAATGAATATTTCCAATTAATAAATTCATCAGGCACTCCACACACGAAGAACCATAATCCACCATTGTGAATATTACATGATACAACTTTCCATAAACTGAGCTTGGAAATTTGGAATATATACACAATATAAAATATTTTTGTGGGAGAAGATTTTTGGAGAAATTGAATTTTTTAAACTTTTTGATCGACCAATTTGTGTGCATGTAGCATATATACACAATATAAAATATTTTTGTTGACATTGAGGCTTTATTTTGCCAAAATCGATCGAGTTATTGCCGGTCTATAAAGAAGTAGAGTTCTCTCATTGTAGATTTTTTATTTTCACTCACAGGATTTAAACTTGAGACATTAATTTAAAAAAAAATAAGTAATAAACCACTTAAATCAATTTGTGTTGAAGATTTTATGAATAGGTTGTTGCTAGTTATTAGAACGGTCTATTGATCATGTGTAATTTCAATAGATAGTATATGTAAACCGACCTGAAAGCTAATAGAGTCTCCAATGTCGTTTTCAATAAGTTTTATCGACTAATTTAATTGATAAGAAATTTCATCAACTAATTTAAATGTCACCTAAATCTTTTGGATTTCTATTAGGTTTTGACATGACATTAAAATGTTCATGCTTGAGCTAGAAAATTCAACTTGGGGCTATCATTGTGCATGCTGGGCAAGGTCCATACTTGCAAGGGCCCATGAGATTCTATAATTTGGCCCAAATATGCATCCTTGCATGGATATGAACTAGATGGTTCATTTGGTTCTAGGGTTTGCTCCTTACCTGCAGTCTCTCAAGCCCAGCCCAGTTGTGTAAATTCCAACTGACGGATTGAAATGCGGCGCATTGTGCATATTATTAATGTGATGTTTGATTGAATGTAATATAATGTAATTAACTTTGTAATACAATTATGATTACATACTATGTAGTAATCACAATTACAATATCATTGTTATTTGTAATACTAGTATAAACCCGTGCTATGCACGGTGTATGATAAAATAGATATTTAAAAAATATGTATAATTGAAAAAATTAAAAAATTTATCGATAAGTAGTTAGTGGAAAAAATAAAAAGTTTTGAACTTCATAAATAGCAACTAAGATAAATAAAGTCAAACAAAAAATTAATTGAATCATGTAGGATAATTTAAAGATATAGAATTAGTGGTTTATATTTAGGGATGGGAGATCTTTATTTATGGTAGGTTCGGGTACAAAAAATGTAGGAAAAATGGGTATGGGACGGGTGTGCCAAAAACGGGTATAGGTATGGGTACGGATCGGGTACAGGAATACCATACCCAACCCCGGCCCATATCCAAACTCGATTTTTTTTAAAAAAAATATGGGGTTGAAGCGAGTAGGCTATAGGGAAAAAAAAAAGCCCAAATCTGTATCTAAATACATATTGTGCTATCAGATTCAACTGACAGCTACTCTACTCTTATGCACCTACAAATTTGATATTTTGTAGGGACACAATGCATTTCAATTATGAGTATTATTTTTTAAATTTAACAAACCCGATGTGTATTATTTTAATTTTGAATATGTAGACAGAAATTTAATAAGGGGGAAATCCATGTAAAAAAAGTATTTTTCATTTAGTTTTGAACCTTTAAAAATTAAACTTAATGAACCCGATAGGTGTCAGTTTTTACAATGTATATGTACTAAAATAAAATCTGAATAACTCAAAAAATCCGATGGACATGGGTAGGGTATGAATTTTTAAAACCCGATGGGTACGGGTGTGGGTATGGGGATGGTTTTAGAAAATGAGTATGGGTGCGTGTACGGCTCCACTCACCCCAAACTTGCCCCACGCCCATCTCTATCCGTATTTAATAGATGGCTACCCCGCAGATAATAGGATTATTATATATTCTTTACGATTTTTTAAAAAAAGTAATAATAAAGACATGATTTATTTGGGGAATGTACCTTTTTTTAATAGATATAATCAAAGGCTTTGATTTAATAGGTGATTAACTTTTACGGTTGAGATTACACCAAATAAATTACTCATGTTGTAGCATTTTAGGTTTTTCCAAAAATTATAATTTTTATTAAATGTTTGAGATTTGTTTAAGATAAATAGGATTATCATATAGTCTTTCTCACATATAAGTGACATTATCAGGAACTATTTAAAAAATATAAACTATAAATGGGTATTTTACTTGAATAATGTAGTTTTTTTAACTTTAAAATCTACGGTTTAGATTTAATGAATAAATATAATTGCCTATTTTTTCCCTAGATAATTTTTTTGATTGAATTTTTTTCCTGGATAATTGGATTGTCATTTATCTTTTATAATGTATATCCAAAATCATGGGGGATTTTTCTTGAAAAAATAAACGGATATCTTAGCTTTAAAATCAACAACTTAGATCTATTGCATAAATAATTTTTATCGTTAAGATTGCACTAAATCATGCAAATCGCAATTGTTGTAGCATTCTAGGGTTTTCCAAAGATTACACGTTTTTTAACTACTTGATATTTTTTTAGATAATAGGATTATCATATATCCTTTATCACATAACCGAAATTATGATGGATGGTTCTAACAATAAAAATTATAAATCTGATGCATAAATAATTTTTAACTGCATAAATAATTTTTATGGTTGAGATTATACTAACTCCACAAGTCACACTCATTGCAACATTCTATGGTATTCCAAAGATTATCATATTTTCTAACTGTTGAGCATTTTTTTTTATAGTAAAATTATTATATATCCTTTATCGCATATAATCAAAATTATGATTTTTTAAAAAATAAAAATTATAAATTAGTATTTTGCTTGGATAAGGTATTTTTTAACCTTAAAATCTACAATTTAGATTTAATGAATAAATATAACTACCTATTTTTACCCTATATAATTTCTTTTGATGGATTTTTTTGTCTCGATAATTTTATTATCATCTAGCTTTTATCATGTATATTTTTAAATCATGGAGGATTTTTTTTAATGAAAATAAAAGGACATCTCAGCTTTGAAATCGACAACTTAGATCTAATGTATAAATAAATGTTTTATGGTTGAGATTATAGTAAATCTCGCAAATTGCACTCGTTGTAGCATTTTAGGATTTTTCAAATATTATCACATTTTTTAACTGCTTGGAATTTTTTTTGAGACAATAGAATTATCATATATCCTTTATCACATATAATTGAAATTATGAGGGATTTTTTTAAAAATAAAACTATAAATTGGTATTTTAATTGAATCAGGTATTTTTTTTAACGTTAAAATCTATGGTTTAGATTTAATGAATAAATATAAATACCTGGTGCTTTTTTCGAGATTTTTTTAATAGAATTTTTTTCTTGATAATTGGATTATCATCTATCTTTGATCATGTATATCCGAAATCATAGGAATTTTTTTAAATAAAAACAAAGAGATATCTTACCTTTAAAATCAACAATTTAGAAGTAATGCATCAATAATTTTTATGGTTAGGATTACGCTAAATCCCACAAATCACTTTCGTTGTAGCATTCTAGAGTTTTCTAAAGATTACCATGTTATTGTATCTACTTGATATTTTTTTAGATATAGGATTATAATATATCCTTTATCACATAACCAAAATTATGAAGGATTTTTTAAAAAAATAAAAATTATAAATGGGTATTTTATTTGGATAAAGTAGTTGTTTTAACTTTAAATTCGCACTTTAGATTTACTGAATAAATATAACTGCCTAGTTTTTTTCCTAGATAATTTTTGTTGATAGATTTTTCCCCCTAGATAATTAAATTTTCATCTATCTTTTATCATGTATATCCGAAATCATAGGGGGATTTTTTAAAATAAAAATAAATAGATATCTTAACTTTAAAATCGACGACTTAGATCTAATGCATAAATATTTTTATCGTTGAGATTAGATCAAATCACACTCATTGCAACAGTCTAGGGTCTTTTTGAAGATTATCACATTTTGTAACTACTTGGGGTTTTTTTTAGATAATATGATTATCATACATAGTTTATCACATATAATCGAATTTATGAGTGATTTTTTAAAGAATAAAAATTATGGATTGGTTTTTCACTTCGATAAGGTAGTTTTCTAACTTCAAAATATACCGTTTAGATTTATTGAATAAATATAACTGCTTAGCTTTTTTTTCAGATTTGTTTTGGATAGAATTTTAGATCTAATGAATAAATAATTTTTACGATTGAAATTACACTAAATTCTGCAAATCACACTCGTTACACCATTCTAGGGTTTTCCAAAGATTATTACATTTTTTTAACTGCTGGAAATTTTTCTATGGACATAGATATATTATAGATAGATATATTTTTTTAAAATTAATTTTAGTTTTTTACAAATCGAATGGTAGTAATTAAAAACAATCTTAATCTAACAGTTGAAAAATCTCATTTTTGAGACTTTAGATAAACAATAGGATCCACAAGATTGTTATTATATATATATATATATTATATATATATATATATATATATATATATGTATATATATATATATATATATGAAAATTATCATTCTCCCCAAAATTTTTGAGATAATTAATAATTTTTTATAAGAAAAAGAGCTAGTTAATTACGAAGAGAAGATTTTCTTTCTAAAAAAAAAGATTCTATAAGATTAGTTGCAATTTCAAATATTTTCTTTCTAAATATAAAAAGCCAATGCCCAATAATGATAAAATATTATATTGTCTTATTTTTTATCAAAGAAATTATATTACATGCTACTTCTAACATTACTAAAATCAATCTATTATATTACAATAAAATAAATGCCCCAATTATGGATAATCTATAATACATAGTTAGTTTCGAATTTTTATCAAAGTTTGGCTCCTAATGTGAAATATTATAAAGACACATACTCATATACACAATTTTTGATATTATATATCTTATCTACCATTAAAATCTAATCATTGTTTACCATTAAAAATAAAAAACTTGATAATTATTGCAACAGAAAATTTTTGAGATTTTCCATGCATCTCCATGGACATGATACTGCTAATATCATATCATATCATATCATATTATGTACATTGTTAAAATTATTAATAAAAACTTATGTATATGAATATAATGGGTACATTGCTATTAAGGATCCAAGTGATCCAATATAATAGTGACTATGACAGTAATTGATTTTTGAAATATAACATTTGTTACCTCTATGTTTTTTAAAAATTCATTTGGCATACACTATGAAATAAAGATATGTTATATAAATTTAAGTTATTAAATATTATTACTGGAACAACCCAAAAAAATCAAGGCATGCAGTGTCGTAGATCTTCTATTTTTGCGAATGACAAAAATATATGTTGCAATTTGCCCCAAAATTATGTGGAGTAACTTAGAAGATTTTATTTTCTTAAAGAAGATTTTATTTTTTATAGAATATTCTTATTCTTAGAATCCTAGTTTGACTGAAAAAAGTTTATTTTGTATGAAACATCTATCATTGATCTAAAGGTTGTTATTTTTTCTTTTAATAATTCTTTTCTTAAAATTACAATAGTTTTTTTAAAAAGAAAATCTAACGGTGACTATTAAACGCACAATTAATCAAACGGCTGAAAACTTATAATTTTTGAGAATTTAGATACATCGTAGGACCCACAAGATTACTATTATGTACTATATAGATTATTATTATTATTATTATTATTATTATTATTATTATTATTATTATATAGATATAGAGTTGGGAGAGAGATTAAAGTAAATCAATGGCTATTATTTATTAATCATTTAATCCAACGGTTGAAAAGTTCAAGTTAATGAGAATTAAGGAAATGGTAGTAATGTATTATTATTATTATTATTACTAGTTTGGACCCGTGCTTTGCACGGAGTATATTCAAATAGATATTCTGTAAATATGTTATCGAAATAATAAATAAATAGTTATGGTAGACATGATTAATATTATAATTTAGAGGAGATAATGAAAAAATTCAATAAAAAAGTTAAATATACAGCAACTTCGTGCATAACTAATTGGATTAATAATTAAAAAGTACATGGTTGTGACAAAAGTCTATATAAGTATGATGGAGATAGTAGATAGTAAATTTGTCACAAACCATGCTAACACCGTGTTCTTTTCGTTGGAAAATCAACTCAACCCATACTCACCCACTCTTTCCCCCATCTTCCCACTCTTTCCCACACTTTAAAAAAAATATCACTCCTTCACACACTCACTCACTCCTTCCCACACATACATAAAATAACCGTTTCTCATATTTTGAAAATTTTTACAATTTACGTAATTGTGTGTACGAATAATCTGATAGCAATTATAAGCAGTTTTAATTTTTCGGATGTCATGAAACAGTTTTATTTTTTTTGTTTTTCATTATTTTTATAATTTTTCATTATTTTTATTTTTTATTTCTATTTTTTATTTTTTATTTCTATTTTTTATTTTTTATTTTTTTGTATTTATTTTTATTTTTGTTTTCATTTTTTATTTTTTTATTTTTTTATTTATTTTATTTTTTATCTTTAAAATTTTAAATATTTTGCATTTATTTTTATTTTTTATTTATTTATTTTTATATTTTTAAATTTTAAAATTTTTAAATTTTTTGTATTTATTTTTTATTTTTTATTTTGCTGTATCTATTTATTTTTCATTTTTCATTTTTTTATTCCAAAAAAACAACCAACAAAAAATTCCAAAAAAAAACAAAAAAAAATACGAAAAAATAACAAATAAGGAAATAAAAAATAAATACAAAAAAATTACAAAAATTACAAAAATTAAAAATTAAAAATTAGAAAATAAAAATAAATAAATTATAAATTATAAAAAATTAAAAATTAAAAATTTAAAAATTTAAAAATTTAAAAATTTAAAAATTTAAAAATTTAAAATTTAAAATATAAAATGAAATAATAAAAATTAAAAATTAAAAATAAAAAAAATTAAAAAGAATGGACAAAAATAAAAAAAATTCATCATCATTAATTACTATCACAATAAAATTATTACATTATAAAACAAAAAATTATTAATAACCAATATTTCAACTTCATTCAATTACATTCAGCTGTCACCCACACTCTGTCACTCATCCACTCCTTCCCACACTTAAAAAAAAATACGACACTCACCCACTCCTTCCCCCCTTTTCCCACACCCGCTCATCCCACACCCATCATTTCCCACTGAAAAGAACAGGGCCTAAATTGGGTGATGATAATTCAATCTATGATGCCAATGATGAAAAATCTACATTCTCCTCTTGTTGTTGAGTAAAAATTTATGAAGTGGCTAATTGTCTAGTGAATTTAGGTATAAACTATTTGAAGTCAGTTTAGTTTCAATTTTATATGTAACAGAAATAAAATTTGTCTTTCAATGAAAATAATTTGAACATTGTATTTATGCTAATACATAACTTTTTTGGTTATTTAAAATGGCCAATTAGGGGACACTAATACAATTAAGTGTTCATACTTTGTACATTTGGCTTTCATTTCAACTGAATAGTTTCATGGGTTTTGATATAAACTTCTCATGCCCTTATGTTGTCTTGCAAGAGATGAGTTGAGTTCAGATTTGTGGGTTGAGATATTTCTTAGTTTGAAGTGTTATGACAATTTAGGCTATTTTGTTTTAAACGGTAAAACATTAATTATAATTTTAGGTGTTTTATGAAGAGAATTTGATTATTGGATTTGTATGGTTTAAAAGAAAACGAAAGTGATTTCAATTTTTCTCGTACGTTAAATAGATTAGATTTTGGTCAATTTATTTTAAATGTTAAAAAATTAATTATACGTTTAAGATTTAAATGAATTAAATTTAATTGTAAGATATATATGCTTTGAAACAAAAATAAAAATAGTTCGTTTATTTCCTTCTGTTAAATAAAAATAGTAATAATAGAAATAATCATGAAAATCGTATTTATTATTCTATTATCTCTAATAACATATGCTGAAATTTATATTTGTATTGAAAAATAAAAAATATTAATAATAATAATGACGAAAATTAAAAACGCTTTGGTCCGTAAGAGCCACAATGGGCAATATAATATAATGGGGGATGAGAGAATCGAACCTGAGACCTAATGTGCCTAATAAATAGTACAATACAATGAGGGAGGGGGGAATCGAACCTGAGACCTAATGTGGCTAGCAAAGATAAATCCAAGGGCTAAGATTGTTTAAGATTTTGATCAAACGGTTGTGAAGCAACATATACCCTAAATTTACTCCCATGTTAGCATTTTCCATTTCCTCAACACTCAACCCCTTACCCATTCTAGCATTTATAATATAAAGATTATTATTATTATTATTATTATTATTATTATTATTATTATTATTATTATTATTATTATTATTATTATTATTATTATTATTATTATTAT
>JACYFF010031954.1:102266572-102312281 GCA_017589665.1 Selenicereus undatus
ATTATTATTATTATTATTATTATTATTATTATTATTATTATTATTATATAGATATAGATTTGGGAGCTAGGGAGATTAAAGTAAATCAATGACTATTATTTATTAATCATTTAATCCAACGGTTGAAAAGTTCAAGTTAATGAGAATTAAGGAAATGGTAGTTATTGAAACTTTGCTATTATGTATTATGTATAGATTCTAAGGCGATTCTTTATATATATATACATACATACATACATACACACACACACACACACACACACACACACACATATATATATATATATATATATATATATATATATATATATCCAATATGTAAATTAAACTCTATGTCAAATAATAGATTGTTCATATATTAATTGTTCATGTGCCTATTTTGCAGGCAAATTAATAATTTGTATGTGAAAAAAATACATACACCTAAGAGTCCAAAAAACTCACCGTATTTTTATATAGTAATCTTAAGTCTATATTCTACAAACTTGGATTATCATGTATGATATTTATTATAAAAAAAATCATCCCGCATTTTTAGTGTCCTCTTTCTAAAAATATCAATTTAATTCAAATTGCATTATATTATAAGATCTATAGATCCGAATTGATGACATAAGAACCTAACCGTACCTTGGACTCATAAGACAAATATACATTTGAAGCACTTTTGATTATATATATAAGCACTTAATTAGTTATAATTTTTTTAACGTTGGTTCATCGATTAATGTATATATGCATGCAAATTTAGGGTGTGTTCGGCAACAGCGTTTTGGGTAGCGCTTGGCGTTTTGACTAAGTCAATACACTCATCACATAATTTTTAGTATTCAGTAACGTAGTGTTTTGACTAGCATTTAGTGTTTTAAGTAGCGTTTTTGAAAAGTTCATAGTATTAACATTTTACATTCAAAAGTAGGGTTTCATATTTCTTTACCAAAAATTACCCTTTGAAAATTATCTATATCCTTTTATGTCAATTTACATTAATCAACTAATCAAACAGCTAAATTTACCGAACACATTTTATTCAACTGCTCTTCTAAACAGCTATCCACTAACAGCTAAATTAGAAACCCTATCCGTTACCTGAACAGTTATCCGCTACTTAAACGGCTATCCATTACTTGAACCGCTAATTTTGCCGAACATGATCTTAGTATATTCTACGACTGTCACAAATTATAGATATATATCCAACTTTTGAGTATAGTACAAAGCAAGAGAAAAGGCAGAGTGCTAAATAAGGAGCGTAGTTGGTACAACTACTTAGTGATTTCATTACTTGAGTGGTGTCATATATACTTAAAAATCTTGATTAATTGTCTATTACATCATATTAACCCTAGTTAATCATCTTGTATATATAAAAAAAAAAAAAAATAAGACCACATGAGAACAATAACATTGCAAATGGCGAATAATATTCACATTACCATTATTCCGGACAATGATTAATTATAAAGATAATTTTCTGTCTAAATTCTAATGTAGGATATCATTGTCGATTGATTAGTATATATGAAGAGGCTAGGCCGATCATGATTAGATATACGCAAAAAATGACGTTGCATCTAATTAACCGTCAAACTATCACCGAAATATAGACATTAGTAGTATCAATGTACAGTTCTGGTAAATAGAAAGAGTTATTTATAAATACTTGATCACATAAAACTCACTTTTAAAAATCAATGATCAGCATAATCCTACTTATAATAACCCGATTAGTGACTATAATTAAGTTTAGATATGAAGATGCATGATGTTAGGGTTTTCTTTTCCTTCAAAATAGAGTTATGTCCTGTACCATCTAAGGTACTGTTTGGTTAAACTAAATTTTGTAGAACAGCTCAATGAGAAAAGAACACATTGACTGACAAAGACCAACACCTCTAATTATCCTCCAATTCTAATCTTGCTTGAAGAACAGGCAGATGAAATGTCCTTCTCGTCCACTAAGAGAGAGAGAGAGAGAGAGAGAGAGAAAGAGAGAGAGATGCCATTACTATAAAACCACCATTGTAAACCTTTTATTAAGCATCCGATCGATATATCTCGATCAGCACAAAAAACCCGAGTTCAGAAATTAAAGAGAGATAAGTAAGGATGGGAGCACAGTTCTTAGCATCCATTTTTCTGGTTCTTGCCCACTTCTCCCTCTGTCATGCAATTACGCGGCATTACAAGTTTGATGTATGTGTCTTACGTTCATACGCATATATATTGAGCATGCATGATTTTCGACGTATCTATGTGACACAACTGCAACAACTGCTCTCATTATGGGTTCCGCTTTTGTAGGATCTGGATATTTGATTACTGTATATGTGTGTCATTTTGTCATAATTTTTGTAGATAAAGTTGCAGAATGTGACACATTTGTGTAAGACAAAGAGTATGATCACTGTGAATGGCAAGTTCCCTGGGCCTCCTGTGGTTGCTAGAGAGGGTGATCAAGTTATCATTAAAGTCATAAACCATGTCAAAAACAATATTAGCATCCACTGGTATAGTACATATATATGTATGCTTCCCTTAAAAGTTACTTATTATGACAATAACATTAGATAATTGCAAACATAATTAGTGAGTGATTATTATTAATACAATCATGAAAAATCTATTCTACATATAGGCATGGGGTTCGACAACTAGGGAGCCCGTGGGCAGATGGTCCGGCATACATAACACAATGTCCAATTCAAACCGGGCAAAGCTATGTGTATAACTTCACCGTCAAAGGACAACGAGGGACTCTTTGGTGGCACGGTCACATCTCTTGGATACGAGCTACTGTATATGGACCCATCATCATTCTCCCTCAGAGGAACGAATCTTATCCCTTCCCTAAGCCTCACAAGGAAGAGACCATAATTTTTGGTGATATAATCATCATCTCTTTTATGTTGATTGTTATTGATTAATTAGATACATATATAATCTTGAATTTAAATTAAATCTTGCTAAATATTGATTACATAGTTAATTATTGATGGGTAAATAAATAAATAATGTGTAGGAGAATGGTGGAACAATGATACTGAAGCAGTTATTAGTCAAGCACTTCAAAGTGGAGGTGGCCCCAATGTGTCTGATGCCTATACTTTCAATGGATTTCCAGGTCCACTATACAACTCATGTACAGGAGCTAAAGGTACTTTTATTCAATGTTTATCATCTTCAATGAAATTAAATGGTGGTCAAACAAGTAGAAATAACACTGATAGGTCAGAGCGCAGCCTAGTTAAGCCTTTCTTGAATCAACAGAACAAATTAGCTAAGATATATCGAATTTCATAACCAAAAAATTAAATTAAACCTACTGGAATAATCTACAATTCATTTGATTCGAGCTCAATCAGTTAACTTATTCAAATGGTTAGAGTAGCACAACCCAGATATATCATTATCTGGGTCTATATATGAAACCAACCTTGTTCGAGTAAATATATATTACCCTTTTTTAATATTTGAACATATATCTCAGATGCTAGTTCTATATATGAAACAGGTTTGACAGACACGTATAAACTGAAAGTGACGCCTGGAAAAACTTATCTCCTTCGTCTCATCAACGCTGCAGTCAATGAAGAGTTGTTCTTTAGCGTAGCGAACCACACCATGATTGTGGTGGAAACGGATGCACGCTATGTAAAACCATTCCAAACCAATACTATTCTCCTTGCTCCGGGCCAAACCACCAATGTCCTACTCAAAACCAAGCCAAACCCTAGCCATGGTAGATACCTCATGGCGATAAGCCCTTACTTCACAGGGACAGGTACATTTGACAATACCACTGCGGCATCGATTCTAGAGTATGAAGTTCGAAAAAAGTCTTCATCATTTAAGAACAAGATCACAATTAAAGATCTACCGCGTCTCCCTTCAGTGAATGATACATCCTTTGTAACGAATTTCACGCGAAAATTCAAGAGTTTAGGCAATGCTCGATTCCCTGTCAATGTCCCGCAAACAGTTGATAGACACTTTTTCTTCACAGTAGGGCTTGGAACAACTCCTTGCCCTAAAAACCAAACTTGTCAAGGGCCTAACAATAACACAAAATTTGCTGCCTCAATCAACAATGTTTCCATGGCACTCCCATCAATTGCCCTCCTCCAATCCTACTTCTTTGGTCAAAATGCCGGTGTTTTCAGTACAAATTTCCCTCAATTCCCCCTCGTCCAATTCAACTACACCGGCCCACCTCCGAACAACACCAATGTGATGAATGGAACCAAAGTTGTAGTGATTCCTTACAACACGAGCGTGGAGCTAGTCATGCAAGACACAAGCATAATCAGTGCAGAAAGCCATCCTCTTCATCTCCATGGCTTCAATGTCTTCGTTGTTGGCCAAGGTTTTGGTAATTTTAATCCGAACAAGGACCCTACTACTTATAATCTTGTTGATCCTGTTGAGAGAAACACCGTTTCTGTGCCCTCTGGTGGGTGGGTCGCTGTTAGATTCAGGGCAGACAACCCAGGTCAGTGTCATAATCACATTTCTTAAGACTCAAGAAATTACAAAACCTAGTTTAATGTTGGAGATTTTGATGTCATTTATTTCTCACTACCATTTACGTACAATGTTTTGGAAATAGGGGTATGGTTCATGCATTGCCATATTGAGCTGCACGTAAGTTGGGGACTAAAGATGGCGTGGATCGTACTCGATGGCAAACTACCCAATCAGAAGGTGCCACCTCCACCCGCTGACCTTCCGAAATGCTGATGATCAACATCTATGCTCGATTTTTCCTTCACTCTGAGTTAATTTTGCCTGAGAAGATGCTGAGAAAAAAGCTAACACTGGCAGTGAATTTGAGAGTTTTTCTTTGAGAATAAGGGCAATTTTAGAGCTTATGTTTATGACTATCTTTGGTGTTATGATTCGACTTTTTGTACTATGATTCAGCCACTTTGGCTGATTAATAATCGGGGGAAAAAAAAAGTGCGCAAGAAATACAGTTAACATCTTTTGCCCTTTGTCTTTGTCACTCTGATGTAGTCTATTTTACCTAGATTGACAATGGTCTAGCTTTATGAGGATATTCTTGCAAGCTAATCCTATACATTGACAATAAAATTATAGTACTTGTTATTTTTAACACCTGCATGCACACTAGCAATATTTGTTAGTCAACTATAATACTGTGCCAAACCCTTTGGAGTACAGTACAAACCAAGAGTTGAGGCAAAGTTCCAATAATATTTTGAGTCTTCTGACTTGAATGTCATACAACCAAAAACCAAATAATAAGCAAGGTGTACCTTTTGTTCTAGTTCTAAAAATGTTCCAAAAAAGGTACAAACCACTCGGCATAACAGTACAGAATTCACAGACATTACAAACGAACGTTCTTTTTGACGTAACATACATATTGTAAATTGCAAAAATTGTAAGGAGTCGTAAAAAGCTTTCGGAAGCTGTAAAAATTGTAAAGAGCTATAAGTAGATATAAAAAAGTTGCAAGCGACTATAAGAAGTCGTAAGAACAGGTCCTAAGAGTTATATACTAATGAGCGGGCTATAGTAGATGTGTCCAAGTTTATGAAGGGTGCTATAGCGAACCCTTACCTAGTATAGAAATTACTCTAAGATGTTGACATTCTACGAACTGGTGACAAATACGCACTACTGATGCCTACCATGACTGTCTTGCTTGAAAGAAACGGCAGATGACACGTTCTTCTCTTCTTCAGAAACCATCGAGAGAGAGAATGTGTGTTGCCTTGAAGCTTTGTATGGATAATCTAAGAACAAACTTCTACCAAAATTTTACACGCCCAAATGACCTGATCCTTACCATCCCTAAAAGCAAAATGATAAGTGTCCTACTACAAGATACTTTTTAAGTGTCTTATTTTCACTTAAAATGTATATTACCACATGTTAAATTAAAAAAAAAATGATATGATTGAACAATAGAAGGATGTCAAAACTTATAAATTGTATAAAATCATCATTTTATACATAATCTTTCACATTTACAAAATCACACATATGATATGCCTTCGAGGATGGGGTTGATTCTATTAGGGTGTTAGTTTGTATTTACTAGCATAACCGACGAATCTTAAAACTTTATAACTCATGATAAGTTGTAATTATTAAAAATTTGGTAATTTTAAATCATAAAATATATTAATTTGAGTTAAGACAAGACATTTAAGCGTGTCTTATAGCAAGACAGATATCATCACCCTCCCTAAAAATAGGACCCCCATCTCTCTAGACCCACTTTTTTTTGTATAAGGAATATTGGACGATGATATGCTGCAGTTTGGGGATGTTGGACAATAATACTCCAAACTTTAAACTTGAACGTCGATACACCATATTATTTACCTATTTACCGTTTATATACAAAGACAGAATTTGGATGTGTTTTTATCAATGTAATGTATGCAACAATTTCACAATAGTTTGCGATTGCATATATCTAAAATTCAAGAATTTTTAAGTGTATGTAATGACATATGTTGAATTAATATGCACTTATATCATCAACTAAAAACACCTTTAAAATCGTTCTTGGTATAAACACAGTAAATAGACCTATAGTGTGGTGTACAGATGTCCAAGTTCAAAATTAGGAGTATTATTGTCCAATATCCCAAAAGTACAGTATATTATCGTCCAAGATTCCCTTTTTTTAAGGTAAGATAAGTAATTTGTTCACAAAATTTCATTTTTAGATTGAACCTTGTGACCAATAAACGAGTAGACTACAAAGAAATCTTATTAACTTCACACAAGTTCCTCAAATAAGGGTCCAAAGAAATCTTTGTTATAGTCTCAATCCCTATATTATAGTTCTTATACCATATAACATGTCAAATGTACCTCGGTATAGTATGTACTTCCCAATAACACTCATCATGTATACTGAAAATGCTCATCAAATACGGTGATAATAGTACACTTCTTATAAGACAAG
The DNA here is from genome assembly GCA_017589665.1 of Selenicereus undatus. NCBI lineage: Eukaryota > Viridiplantae > Streptophyta > Magnoliopsida > Caryophyllales > Cactaceae > Selenicereus > Selenicereus undatus. Next base: position 102,273,522 of record JACYFF010031954.1, read on the forward strand.
ACTCGAGTCATGCAATTTGAAGTCCAAATTTTCCTCCATCATATGACTCTCTGCTCTCTCGCAAGCAACTCCAAATATGATGTGACATAACTTTCTCCTAGGAATTAAAAGGGGAATCACGTAAGATAAAGCCCATTTAGAATAGATCTGGACCGTTGATATTGGAAAAAATAATTCTTAGGGCCCAATTCTGTCTGACCCATTATACATTTTCTCTCCCATCTAAAGTGCAATTCATAATTTTGCTATCGATATTGGGAGATTCACAAATCCCCTTTAGACTCCACGAAAGCGAGGTTCATTTTGGAAGTTAACCTCCTTTTGACGATAAAGGTGAAGTTGTGTACATGATGCTCTGCTCATTTCATAATTTCATAGTAAATTAGAAATAGTTTTCCTGTCGATAATCCTTTAGACTGCACGAAAGTGAGATTTATATTGGGATTTACTGTTGTTGTTGCATAGGTATTAGAACCCTCAAACTAGAGCCCAATTGTTACGAAATAAAAGATGAATTTTATCACATTGAAATTAGGCCATGCCTTTGTGACGTTTTTATTTCTCGTATTAATTTCTGGTTGGGTTTGTGTCGTTTCGTTGTTTGCTTCGTGTTAGCATTTGTGTACTGATCCTTTTAATTTTCAAAGATGGTAGTTTCATATCACAATCACATCACTGTGAGATTTATTGGATTCCCCCCCCCCACCCCCACCTCTCCCAACACAAAAAGAAAAAGGAAAAAATTAAGATTTCATAGAAAAGCTCGTTAGTAAAAAGTAAAACCTCTCTAAACTGCCAGTTCTTTATTTCATGTACTTACTGTTTACTGCTGCACTATTTTACTTATAGAAAGAATTCATTAATTATGTGGGGTGACTGTAAGATTGTATCCTATCATATTTTGAAAAGAGTGGCATTTTACATGAAACTACATCAGGGGAAAGTATGTCAGAATACATGAGTGAAGTCCTTTTCTTTCTCTTTCTTTCTTTTTCCCCAGCTCTTTCTCTTACACACTCACTTCTCTGCAACAACAACTTTCAATGCAGGGACTGTTCTTGTGGGGTCTAGTGAGATCCAGATATAGACAGTCTTACTTCGCGGGCACATGTTCAAATAGAAAAATCTATATATAGACAGTCTTATTTCTACAAATACCCGTATAAATAAAGAAATCGATTTCAAGAGACCCACAGAACAGTCTCACTTTCCTTAGTAAGAGAGAGAGAGAGGCAACTCACATGCATACTGTATATATGCAGATCTGATTTTAACTCATGGCCATTTCCTCATCCCCCTCCCCCCTTTTTATTAATGAATATATTATATCAATGCATGGTTGATCATTCCAACAGCTGTATGGAATCTATCTCTGACTTAGCAAAGACATATATGAAAACAGAATTGCAGACTAACTTATAAGGAAATTTTTTCTGTGGAAAAAAAATACCACAAATAATTAATTAATTAATTAATCTGCTCTTTTATATAATCTAACATATAATTATATATATTTGCACAAGGTATTACATTAGCACATTGGAACTTGGTCTCTAACAATTGACATGCATCTAATTGATCAAAACTTAGATAGATTTACTCTGATTTCATCAAACCCTAGCTAGGAGAAAAAGAATGACTTATCTTAATGGGTTGGTTCCTTGAGTACTTTTGAATTTGCAATGGCCAAAAAAGAAATCTTCTTCTTGCATTCATCATATATATATATATGATCTTCAATCATGTCTTCCATGTCGATCAACTGATTCTCTCTTCTCGTTTGAGCTAAGAATCACCATGCTTGCGCCAGTTGACGAGCATGGAAACACACCTCTTCACTATGTAGAATCGCGCCTTCTGCTCTTTGGCCAAATTGGAACATTTCTTGCCAAATGCCGAGCTCTTCTTAGAGAAGCTCCGCATTAGCTTACCAGATTTATGAGGGTTCTTGGTTGGCGAGCTAGGGCAGGAGCTCTTCAATGAAGAGCTCCTGCACATAGAAGATGATTTACCGGTCGAGGAGGATTTCTGAGAGAAACTCCTACGAAAGGAGGGTGATCTAGAAGATGTGTTTTTCTGGGATATGCTTCGCATCAGCGATGGATCTATAGAGATTGTTGATGATCTAGTCATCCCACTCTCTCGTTTGAATATCTTCCACTTCTTCTCCGATGATGAGTAGTACTCCGAATCTTCATATGCCATTTTTCTTTGCGTATTTTTTTGTTTTTTTTTTAGGGGGGGTGGTTCTTTGAGCAATGGATGAGTAAATGAATTGCAAGCTCTACTAATTTGCTAAAGTGTTTGAGGGGAGGGGGGGTGGATGGGGGGTACTTAGAGGTATATATATAGGGGGGGGGGGTAAAATATGTGAAGAGGAGATCAATTTTAATGTAGTAGTAGTATAATGTATTATTGGGGTACTGAGTCATATTGGCCAGGCAGCACATGTCCACACTGCTTTTGACCAATGCTGCTTGGTTTTATGTTTTTGTAAATATATCATGTAAAAAAAATTGAATCAAGTACATATATGCGTATGTAACTCGTACCGGCTGACGTGGCTCGAGTTTATTGGTACTTGTGCCCGGAGAACATGTATATATGTATATGTATATGTATATCTGTATGTCATTACTGCATGTAATCTCGCTAATTTTGATATATACGCACCGAAATTATTGCGTAAGAGGAATCTCGATTAAGCTCGATGCTTATTATGGCTCTCTATGCCAAGTTTTTGGGTCTCTTCCTAGTGTCATTAGGCACTTAAGAATCATCGAGTACACTATATTTATCACTTTAATTATATTAATCAAGTTAATTGCATTGGTCGCAAAAGTTTTGAGTTTGACTCAGATTTTCTTTTGTTCAACCCATGATTGCAATTGTGGCATGCTGGAGGATGGCATGCCTATTTTCAGATTAAAACAAATTATTGATGATGATTTGCTGAAAAAAGATTTGGTTGGGTAAAGATTGTATTGATTACCTTTGAAGATTTGGGCACTGTATATTTCTCTAGTACTTTTACTTGAATTATTGCCAATGATTAATCTTGACTTAACTAAGGTAATTGACCAGATATCCGATTTGGGATGTTCGATATGTTTTTACGGCATTTTTGTCTTTAGGCATCTGATTTACTAGAGTCAAATTCCTGTTGACCTATAAACGAATAAAAATCTATCACCGTAGATTTTATCCATATTGGAAGCGTCGAACCCGAATCATTGCTTAATGGAAACAGGTGTCAAATTACTTGCAATTTCTTAAGTTGCGGTGGTTCTCACATGGTAGTTTGCATCCAGGAGTGCTGAGTTTTTTCACCAAGAGGGAGAGGCAACCCTTCATTTTGTAATTAAATATGATCTCATGCTACTTTTTCACAAAGACAGTCCAACACTGGGCCTCTATATTTCTATGGAGTACCTATCACAAACGAAATTTCATAAAATGTGTGATGTGATACGTGAAAGCTGATATAAGTGTGATTTGAATCATCAATTGTCATATATCAAGTTTCGTATGAATAATTGAATACGTACGTAATGTAAGCTAGAAAGGTCGATCTAAGAATTTATTAGCTAAATTAGTTGACAACGATATATGTATATATATAATATGAACTAGAATGACCAAGGAAATATGTCGACATTCAAATACTGCTAATAACTGATCACTATTGAGTTGACCATATATGAGAATTGTACATATTCTCGCTTTGAATTACATATATAGTGCGTAGATGGTGAAATTTTCGTAATGTTTTCAGTGTTATTAAGGGGTTACGAGCCCATATCAGATAATTCTTTTCTCAAGAGTTCAACCTACGATGTCATTTGTGTAGTAGATAATTACTTGTAAATAATTCGCATTATTTATGATTTTACTTTGCTAGGGAATTTGTCAAAAATACTAAAAAAAACAAAAGAGAGACAGTAAATCTGATTTACATGCACATGGAAGCATATGGATGGATCCACAGACAAATTTCTTGATTTATAAAAGCCCTTAATTGGAAGCAGAACCACCGCCCTAATTCAAATATATTCAACTAAACTTCTCTGACAATCACTGTTCCTTCCTTTCAAGATGGTTCTACTATGCTCAATGCTAATACATACATACATACATACATACATACATATATATATATATATATATATATATATGTGTGTGTGTGTGTGTGTGTGTGTGTGTGTGTGTGTGTGTGAACTATCGATTGATCCTTTTTTTCTCTGCGTTTATTCTAAAAAAGAAAACCAATTATACTTATTGCTTACATTTGGATCTCTTCAAACTCCACAAAAGCGAGATTCACGTTAACAAAGGTTATTATTGATTTTTGAGTATATGTGTGTGTGTGTTAGCTATCGATTGATCGTCTTTTTGTTTGCGCGTATTTTTTGAAAAGAAAACCGGTTATACTTATAGGAATAAGGCGAGACTTTCTCTTTCTATTGTCTTGTCGTACTAATGTTTCAACCGATGTAAAATTGTTAATATATTTAAAATAATTATCCTCTACAAATTTGTGTTCACGTCGGTAATATATGTATATGTTCTTGTTTTTCTGATATCTATAATTTCTATTTTTGTCAACCAGGTTTGATTTGAAGATTTACTACCTTGGTTTGGGGCATAAAGTCTGTTCTTCACATTCAATTTTTAGCTCCCAATGCTTTTTCTGATCAATTTGTCATCTGACTCTCCTTTAAAATTAAGAAAGTAAAAAAATAAAAAATAACTGCAGAATTTTCTTAGGATCCAAGGAAATGCATGAATTAATTTATTATGAAATCTGACAGAAATTTTTGAGAACAAAATTGCATATTTTACAGGTTTGACTGGTCTAACTGAGAAGTACATAGCAAAGTTGACTGTTCATACCGATTTGGATTTGTAAAATAATTGCAAGGGAGCTGCAGAATTGGCAATTCTTATGTGTTTCGAGGAACAAATGCTCTTATTGTTCATGTGCATATATTTTTTTACGCGTATATTTATCATATATTAATTTTTTAATATATATTTGTTGATGTGACTCTTGAGAATATATGCTCCAAGGAATATGATATATATACTGTTGGCGAATTACCTTTTAGGATTTATTCACCCTCTCCAAACAGGTCTACATATATGACTTGAGATTTGGAATCAAAATTAATTTTGGATTCAATTTTATTTTTAAATTATTACAATAGGCCAATCGGGGTTATGAAATTCTCCATCTGCTTAAAAGACATGGAGTAAATAATTTTTTTTTATTAGATTATTATCATGACTACATAGTCGATAATTACTACGGACAAGGATGTCGGTAGAGGTAAGGTTGCCTACAGTTGGATCTTTCGCGAGATTCACATTGGGAGATGGTGGTGGTGATAGTGGTGTTGTATAGTCGATAATTAATAATTAATTAGCATAGCTTTGTGCTCTCATTCAATACAAGTCAAGCGATCAGGCATATAAGGTCTGCTTAGCTTGGACTACCACAACATAAGACTGCATTTTCACATCACTACTAGTTTATCCGAAAATGCAAAGGCATGTATTCATAAAAACCGGCATATTAAGGAGATTGTCACACTAATGACTCATGAATTTGTGGATTTCACAATCTCGATCGATCCCTTTTTATACAACAACAACAATAACAACACCTCCCAGTGTGGGTCCCACTTTCGCGGGATCTGGAGAGATCTAGATGTAGGCAGTCTTACCTTAACCAACATCCATGCCCATAGAGAAGTTGAATCCAAAAGACCTACAAAAATAATGATTTTGTGAAAACATTTTATAAAATAAGGATTTTACGGAAACGCAAATAGAAAAAAACTAAAGATTCGCAGTAGGGTATGAACTAAAAAATACTAATAAATCAGATCGATCCCCTTTTATACTTGAGTCAAAATAGGTCTACTTCACATCCTTTAAATATATAGTATAAAGGTTTCATTCGATAAATATAAGTGTGAATACTTAGGCAAAATGAATTTTAGTATATAAATAAATATCTGAAAATAGGGTTCAAATCAATGGAATATGAACATAAACAAAAGGCGGCACATGCATACACGTGGGCCAACAAGAACGTTGGGGCATAATAAACAAACATGGTCCAATCCTGTTAATTTCTGTACCTTTTATTAAAAAAAAATTGAGAGAAAATGAAAATTGAAAAAAAAAAAAAAAACAGAGAGAGACGACGATAATGCAAAAACATTTTTCAACTCCCATACTTTGTTTTGCGTGTTGTTCCTTCCTTCAGGATTCATTTAGGGAGGGGAGAGATAGAGACTTATCGATAGCAGTGGCGGATCTAAGAATTTATAATACATGTGTTTTGTTTTGAGTGTTAGTACGTTTGGTCAGTGTATTAATTGATCGTTACATGTCTTTTTAGTAACGTTTTAAAGAAGTTTATGAATTTTATATATAGTACTTTGAAAAAAGTTCAATGAATGAAGTTTTAGACACCCGTTACGTTAAAACAGATGTGTTCTTGGTTGATAGAGATGGTATAGAATGAATATAATTCCCTTTCTCGGACCCTGCGTGAATGCGGGATGCTTGTGCACTGAGCTGTCCTTTTAATGATAAAATTTTAAGATTAAAAATAATGTAATATGGCAATCAATTTTGAGAATGGCAGCTGACACTTGTTCATTCTTACCATTTATTGCTTCCTTTGACCAAATTTTTTTGAAGGGGGAAAAAATAAAAAATTCCCTTGCCAAACTAATTATAATTTTTTTTAATTAATCTGACTATGAGTAATCTCATGACATTTTTTTTTCATGGACCTTGAATCATGTGATCCCGATGCTAATTAATATAGATCAGATCAAGTAGTTTGATGCTTACTCTTCTTAAATAAGATTTTAGGTTGGAGTCTCGTAAATGAAAAAAGTGTAATGGAAGAGATTTATACTTTACATAAATCAATAGCAGCTCAAATTAAATGAAATCTATGTATCTATTAAAAATAAAGTATCCAAGGGAAATCTATACCTAGAAAACAAGATTTGGTAGGTTTGGTTACTCATGATAACTTATGGTGAAGCCTATATAATTTGCTACAATCATAAATATTACCCTTTAAAAGAAAATTAAGTTATATTTAGGTTATCGTAATTAATATGTAAATAAATGCATGTTCTTTGTTTTTTTTTTCTCCATCGAGACTATTATAACAGATAGTAACATTAAAAAAAATATAAAATATTTTTAAGGGATTCCAATTGATAATTAAAATTATAATAAAAAGCCTTCATTGTTAAATTATTTTTTTTTGAAATACCCAGAAGAATAAATAAAATTACCATTATCGTTGATAAATAAAAAATAAATTATCAATAATTTAAAAAACTGAAGCATTACATGACTAACTTGTCATTACATTGGAATCAAATGTAACTACCACAAAAAGATCCAAACTCTATCTTGTTTTATTTAACAAACTAATAAGATTTGGTAACTCCTAATTCAATACTAAATCAAGTTTTTTAGCTACTTATTTATCAAAATTAATGAGTTAATAAAAGACTACACATACGTTGCTCGGGATCAAAATCTAGTGAATAATCAAACACAAACATACTACTTTCTCCGTCCCATATTAGTAGTCAAGTCTACGGAACGTTTGGAAATACGATTTAAATGCATTTACATTATTGAAATAGTATTTTAATCAATAAAAATAATATTAAAGTCTTAAAAAAGTAAATTTTGACAATAATACAAACTAAACAATGAATTATTTCTGACAAATGAATATCAGACGGATAGAGTATTTACAAAAATCAGGGTAATAAATGGTACAATGGGTACATAATGGGTGGACATATTGGCTAAGTCCAGCAATTATACAAGAGAAGGCAAGAGCATCCAGAATATATGGATGGCAATTGGGCCAGTGATTTTGAACATGTCTTTTTCATTGTTGGCATCCTATAAAAGTGATCCAATCCTACTCCAATCAAGTGTGGATATAGACGTTTGGCTCCTTTCTATTTGAATGCATATATACCTGACAAAATTGAGTTCAGGTCGAATTCGGATTGGATAAATTGGGTAATATCAAAATTCTAATAAGAAATTGATAATTAACACCCGGTTTTTTCACACCGGATAATTCAGATAAGGATAAATTCACGTCAAATTTGGGTTCGGACAATAAAAATATACAAATGTTCTGTCCGAATTTAAAAGTTGGACGGAACATTCATGATCAAACTCGATTTTTTCCGAGTTGGGCAAATTCGGGTATTCATATGCCATCACTAATATACCCCATTATCGCTTCTCAGATTCTCTCTTTTCGTGGGTAAATTATGGTGGGTAAAAGAGTGAAGTGGGTTGAAGTGGGTTGAGGTTGGTATTTTAGAGTTTACCCACAAAAAGAACAGGCCCTTGCTTGTGCATATTCATTTTATAAAAATCAACATTTAAAAAAAAAAATTAATAGCAAAAACTGTAACTGCAAATAAGGGTTTTATAGTCATCGTCCTGCCAATTGAAATCGACTCAAGAATCAAATAACAAAAATAGAAACATTAATGTTTTTATTCTGGCCTCTTTATTTTATTAAGTGTTAAAAACGAGGTTGGTCGAGTGGTGGATGTGTATATATATATAATATATTATCATTTATCAATATTAGAGAGAATCATATTCTCAAAATGGCCTAATTGATTTAGACCATCCATCTATTCAACGAAAAATCTGAATAATTATATTTTAGTAACTATATATATATATATATATATATATATATATATACATATATATATTTAAACTCACGTACTATCCATAGAAATAAGTCACTAGTTGGACAAGTTCCAATCTTTATTTTATTCTAGAAGACTCCCGTTTCTTCTTCTTCTTCTTCTCATTAGGAGCTGTTATTGGCTTATTGTCAATGGTAAGTTCCAATCTTTATTTTATTCACGCTATTTCTATTACTTTTACGTATAATTATTGTATGTGAGAGTCTCTTCACACCCTCTTCTACCGAGTGGCGAGTTGTCTCTCCCACTTAGAGCAGATCTATCAACTTCTTTTCATGTCGTTTTGTTTGTTTGTATGGAGTCGAATTGTCGATTGATTGCAAGATTATAAAATATTTGCAGATCTTCTTATTAGAGGTTATATTATAAGGCAACAATTGATAGGAAGAGAAGTGTTTAGAAGAGTTTCAAATAGTTTTATCAATAAAAATGTTAATTTTATTATTTCATCATTAATTATCGTAAAAAATAAGTTAACAAATTTAAAATAACTTTATAAGATTGAAATGTGTGTACGTGTGTGTTTATATATATATATATATATAAATACTGTGAGATACATAAAAATACTAAAATATTCGTTTGCCCTTCATACAAATGCTTGTTTGTGAGCAACATAAATAAATATTCATTGCCAAAATGCTAACGCGTGCGATCCACATTATTATATGACCCGAGACCCGGGCCCATCCCCATATGAGTGCTTGAAAAAGGAGGGTGCAAGAACAATGAAAGTCACACCAGACACCACACAATCACTTCTCAGAAGCAACAAATCCATCAGTCCGATCCGGAGTCACCTGGACCCGCCCATTTTGATTGTCTCATCGAACCCTTCAAATTTTCCGTACAATTTGTGTCGCCTTTTCACACCCTCTTCTTACTTCTAATTTGATTCTCCACAAATCATGAGTCCCACAAGAAAGAAAAAAAATATATATAAAGAAAGAAAAAAAAATAATTGAGTGAAATCACATATATAATTCAAGGAATTTTTTTTAAAAAAAATATTAGTTGAATAACACAAAAGTGTTCTTAGGGAAAAAAAAAATTCAAATAGACTTGGTTTACAATTGATGAATAATAATAATAATAATAATAATAACAATAACAGGTGAATAAAAATTTTAAATTCAACACCCAGATGAAGAAATTACGATTATCTTTACAAGTATATAGGATATGTTTAGGAGATCTATAAAATACTTTCAAATGTATACGTAAACAATACTTCGAATTATAAAAGCTTTTGAAGCAGTTAAATAAAGAGGACAAAGAGAAGCGACATTATACAGAGGCCCAGATCGAGCTATCCAGTAATGTACGTCCAGTAAATACTAATAACGCATGATATGCAAAAGAATGTCAGTATATATAACTCTAAACATAGGATTATGATAAACAAGCAATGAGACATATATATAAAGATTGTGGAGGGTGCATCATTGTTTGTATGTGATCGTACGTACATGTGTTAATAAAATGATGCAACTCTACTATGTATATTGCTTTGATACCTTCTTGTACCAACTAGGATTATCTAGGGAAGGGGTTTAATGGGGCAAAACACACCCTTCACCAAGAATTTTTCATTATCACAATATATATGTAAATTATCAATTGCATCTCTCTTAGAAGAAATAACCTTATAACTAACCAAGTTAATATCAAAAGAATTACGACTGTGCTGTAGCACAGTAGTAATTCATCAACTTATACTGTATTCTGAACAATTTTACCAATAAGGGATGATCAATCAATCATATCTATCGTGAACACAGTCAAATAGATAGCAGATCGGTTAATCAATCATTTAATTTTGACCATAGTATTATAGTAGTATCTATCTAAAACCCCTCATCCCGGCCGATCTTGTATCTATTTTATGTGATAATTTGCTAGGAAGAATCCTTACCAGAAAGGTATCCTATGCAATTTTGGTATTACCCTTTTTCAAAAGGGGGAAAAAATCAGAAGAAACCCTTGTTAGAAAATTATTTTTATTGATTAAAACATGCAAGAAGGCTACTTAAACACTATATCAAATGATCGAAGGACCCAATTACAAAAGGATTTGATTTACATAATTTATTTTTGAATTCACTAGGATTGAACCGAATTGACTCATATCTGTTTGCTATGTCGATCGAGCAGCATGTGAAAACTTGTGTTGGTAGAGGTTTACCCCCTTATTATTCAAGAGCAACTCGACTTCAATCGATCATAGATATTAATCAAACATGTGGCAAAAAAATGAGATCAGAGTAGAATATAGATAGAAATAATTAGTTCTAATATGCAATAAATCACCTGGGTATATATAAGGGCAGCCCGGTGCACGAGCATCTTGCGTTCACGTAGGATCCGGGGAAGGGCCGCACCCCAAGGGGTAAATTGTAGGTAGCCTAACCTGAATTTGTCAGTGGCTGATTCTACGGCTTGAACCCGTGACCTTTTGGTCACACGGGCTCCAAGGCTCCCCTTCCACCTGGGTATGCATGTGGTATGGAATTCTGGATGATCTGTGAGTTGAAGACATAAGTGCTAAATCAACCAGATCTTCATCATCAGCATAAAAGCTAAGAAAATTGAGCCAAGTATTTGCTGATGCAGCATCATCAAGATTCTCAAATAATAATTAATCCCACCTTAATTAATTAATTAATCTCCTCGATCACATATATATAATTGATCAAAGAGAGCCTTAATTAATTAACTTTGTGAATCTTGATGATGCTGCATCTGCCAACACTGGCTGCTTTCCCAACTTCTCCAATCCTTGCTCCTGGCCTCCTGGGGGGGGGGGGGAGAGAGAGAAAGACACAGAGAGAGAGAGAGAGAGAGAGAGAGAGAGAGAGAGAGAGAGGGGGGGGGGGGGAGATTATGCTGGAGAAAAATGAAAGGGGTAGGCTTGAAATTAAGACATGCTTAAAAAAGACACCCCTTCTTGGCTGCCAAAGCCCACCACTCTAAATGGTTCATGTATTTCTATCTATTAAGTTTAAAATTAGAAGGGGAAAAAGATGAAAAAATGGAAAAAAATTAAATCACCTTAATGATTGGATCTTTGAAGTTTATTTACTCGAGATTTGATGCATTAATTTCTATGTCTGATATTTTTAAATTTATTTTTAAGTACCCCCACTTATAGATTCCTTATAATTTAGTCCTGAATTACAAAAATACCTTACTATTGTCCTTTTTTTGTGCTTTTAAAGACAAAAACTTTGAAAACTATCTTTTTGCTATTGGATAGTCTATCGGTGGTGTTGTGGTGTACTTAAAAGAGAAGAGTTGGGTTTTTTTAAAAAAAATTTAAAGGCTAATAGTGAATGTATTTTTGTAATTTCAAGACCAAATTGTAAAGAATTCATAAGTGAGAGTACTTAAAAATAAATTTGAAAATTTCAGGGTCATAAAAATTAATGCACCAAATCTGGGGTACCTCAAAGTCAACAGTTATGAAATCCTCCTATAATTATAATCTACATGTGCGTTTTGATATACGTAATTATTTGTTTATATCATAACAATCATAGTCACATGTGTCTGATAAATAACATAATCTAATCATATTCTAAAAAATAAAATGATGCATTCATTTTATTTTTTTTTGAAAATTTCGAATTGACAAAGTAAAATATAAAAGACTTTGTTTTTCTCCATAAAGTTTTAAAATTTACTAAAATATTGGGGGTAAAAGGATTTTAAATTACAAAAAATGAAAAAAGTTGATGTATACAAAATGAAAACTGTAACGACGATCGGGCATTTGTATAGTAGTGAAATAACACTCGATATATATTAATTTGCATCAATGAAGTACGAAAAGATTGAAATACAGTTTGAGAAGATTCAGATACAGAGATGGAAAGAAAGAATTATTATTTTTTTACTAAAAAGATAAAGAAAGAAAGATCCCCAAGTAAATAGTTTCAGTTATGTATCAAAATCCTAGAGGTTAGGGATGGAAATGTGAATCTGTTCCTCCTCCACTACAACAATATATTATTGACTTTGATTAATCCCACCATGCATCTCCCTACACATGTCAATTAGGCATAGAATTGAAGTGGCATTTATTGTCACAAATTAAAGTGTGCAAAAATTCAAGTCTTACTTAGCTTTAACTAGCTAGGGCCAGGTGAATACATTTTACCCAAAGCTCTTGATGCCTTTCAATTTCTTACTATTGATTAGAAATGGTTTAATTTCTAGTTAGTTATCTAAATTTTACATTTTAAGTTGTGCAAATTATAGGTTTTTAGAGGTTAAGAAAACTAGTTTGTTCGTAATTTAGAAGTAATTAAGGTTATTATACCGAATCTCCTGCACCAGCCAAGGTGGGACTAAAATTTGTGTTTGAGGTTTTGAACTTGTGTGAGTAATTGGTATGTAGTAGCATAAATCGAAATAAATACAATTTATTGTTGAAATGAGGGATACGTATGTCATGAAATTACGTTATCAAGCCTGGGAAATATTGTCTTTACTTACCAAATAAATTTATATACATTTGTCGATCTAAGTCGTGCATCAGTACATTTATAATAACATTAGATGAAGCTACAAATGATTTAATCTTTAATTTATTTATAATTATAAAGCATTTTAGAAGTGAGCTCCTACACTCATAAATTAAGGGTTGGTATAAATTTCTTTGAATTCATTTATTTATAATTGTAAAGCATTTTCATCAGATCCTTTATGTTTCTGCTAGTTTTCTTCTAGATAAGTAAGTTTTAACAGGTGTTTAAAGTCTTCATTATGCAAGTTGCTACATTTCATCAATAGTTTTATTACTCGATTCACCGATTAATTTCCCTTAAATTAAAGTTTGAGTTCAAAATTTGTAAACACAAAGATCGAACCTGCAATCCAAAAAAACTCTATTCCTAATCAACATACAACGAACAATTAACTCAACTTTACTTAACTAACAAAGTTAAGAAAACAAAAACAAAAACGAGGGTAGATCTACAAAGGTAGGCAGGTGGGCCGGGGGCAAACAGTTAAGCATCAAAATTAGCAGATCATATCTTATGTAATAACTGCCATCATATTATTGATTTAGTAATTAAAGAGGTATGCTTTAATCTATATAAACATCGAATGGTCAGTCTAAATTGATTTTGATATCCCTTCGTCAACGCCTTTTCTTTCGCTTAAATTCCCCTAAGAATCCTGCAAAATATATGCCCATCATATCTTTAGATAAAGCTAGTTTAACAACATCTGTCGGAGAATTTAAAAAAAAAAAAACACTAGGAGATTTTGATCAGTTCTAAATATTGACTAAACTACTTGCAACTTGGTTGGCTTCTCCATAACAATGCTGAATGATCATATTTTGTTTCACGTTATGAATGATCTCAGGGCACTCTTTGATAAGAAAATAGTGGAATTGATTACTTTTGGTTGGATTTTTAAGCCTGTCGACAACAATCCACATCAACACCTTTCTGTGGCCACCTTCCCAAGTCATACATAGACCACATAGGAGAGCAAGAAGTTATGCTTTGATTGAGGTAAAGGTACGAAAGTTCCCACAGCAGCCTTGAATCCAGTTGTAGTGATGGCCTCTAACCGCACACCTCCACCTACTAAGCCTGGGTTTCCCTTCAGATGCTCCATCAACATTAAGTTTTACCCTATTCATATGGGCAGTGTCGGCCCATCAATTATAGGATTTAATGCACCAAGGATATGACAACAATTACTATTTTTAATGTGAGTCCTGCTTTTGTATAGTCTAAAAAGATTCATATGTAGGCAGTTTTATTTTTATAAACATCCCTACCTGCGGAGATACCGATTCAAAGAGACCCACATAGGGGAAAATTTTTCAAAAACATTGTAAAAGTTGAAAATCTTTTGAGATCTAATAAGTAAATACATGAAATACTAGAGACCAATAGCGTTGAGGATAATTTGCCCAACTCCCAGCCTCAGCCACAAATTCCATGGCTGGCCCCGCATGTCACACCCACCTCTTCCACCCGATGCAACGCCCCTCTTGTCGTGTGTGCTAGAACAGATTGCAGTTTCGATCCCGCGTTCTAAATTTTGTTGTCCTTTTGTGCTTGTTTTCTTTTTTTCTTTTTTTCACTTATATTTAAATGATTGAAGAAAGATTATATGTTATGAGCTGAGTCCATAACAAACATTTTATTGGGTGATTCAAATTGAAGTTCTATGGGTTGGAGAAGTGAATGAAAGCAAGTTCCAAAAAATAGAATTTTTGCTAATGTAGCAAAACAGAGTTCCAAACTATGAAACTTAGATTGGGAATGCTCTTAATGCGTTAAGGATATACTTTCTCTAAAAAGAATGAATCATACACGTTGTTGAACTCACATATGCTCATGTAATATCACTCCTTTTCATAGTAACGTTGCATATGTAAAGTCATTTACATCTGGATCTCCCAAAACTCCATGCAAGCAAGACCCACATTGAGAATTGTTATTGTATACACATATTATATCACAGAAGGATCTTCACAATATCGTGTCGTGTAGATAATAATTGATTGCCCCCCAAAAAAATATGCGGGCATCATATTACCACCGCGAAATAATTACCAAAATTCACCTAAGATAACTCCGCAATATCAAGTCCAATAAATTAAAACAACATTTGTTATGCACAAGACAACAAAAAAAAAACTATTAGTCATTGTTTTCGACGAAAACATAGCACAAAAGGTTAGTATCACCTTACCGTTTTAAAATCGGTTTAATTTTAAATCCGTACAATTTGTATATATGACTATCACATCTAAAATTCATCTTCATTGTCTTGTACATATTAGTGGAGAATATTATTGATTCGATTCTTGATGAAATTGATCGATTATAACTTTTTTTTTTGTAGGACTCATAGATCATGACATGAACAAGATAATTCATCATAAGTTCACAAATGATCCAGAATTATACACATCAATGCACATCGCAAGTGAAACTGGAACCAGTCCTTTCAAAAAAACCCAAAAGAAAAACACAAAAGACAAAAAAAAAAAAAGAGGTGAAAAAAAGTGGAAAATGGTGATATGAAATTGAAAAAAACAAATAAGACAGAAATTAATTGAACTGGGCCCACCTGTACGACCACCACATGGATGAAGGGCACGTTCAAGATTGTAGATTTGTAGAAAGTGACCGTTATTTTATCTTCCCCCCCCCCCCACCCCCCGGTTTACCCGCGTAAAAAGAAAAGGTGGTAATTTTACCCGATCCGTTATCTAATCTATTATCCGCTTATGCATCTATCTGTTTATCTTTTATTTATAATTAGTTTATTTTTATTTTTTATTTTTATCTTTTAAGTTTTTCCCTTTTTTGAATGATTATATTATTAATTTTATAGTTTTGTTCAAAATTAGTATGATAAATATGATATTTATTCATTTCTTATCCATAAAATGTCTTTTTTAGACTTTTCAAAAGGCGAATCGTATTTTTTTCTCATAAATTTGCTGACATATTATCCATAAACTTTCATCATCCATTTACAACCCGATCCACTCGTTTTAAGCCACAGATGGCGGATGAATAAATCGGATTGGATTTTCGCGAATGATAGATGGATTGCATGAAGCGGATGAAAGCGGATGATGGATGCGGATGATGAATCACCCGATTCGAATATGATCCATTACCACCCGTAGTCAAAATTGATGTTTTATGGAATTCAGACATACATTGTAGGTGTTTCATAAGATCAATTCCACTGTAGATTCAGATGTATAGTTCCAAAACTCAAGTTTATAGAGCCAATACTACAAATAATTTGTATTTTATGAGAATCCAAAAAGATCTTTTTAAATTTAAAATAAGTGATTTAGAAAAATATTTAATCTTGAATCATATGCGGTCACCATTTTAGAATTGCCTTCAAACAAAATATGAGAAAGAGTGCTATTTTAATTAGTTTAGTTCTCACAATTTTGTTTGTGACAAGGACATTATGGTTTATACCATGAGATTTGAAAGAAAAAAAAAACAAAAAAAAAAAACAAAGTACTCAATATTACAAACATTTAACTGGCAAAATCTATAGAGTAGGCTCTGAATGGGAGCCTTGGAGTAACAGTAAGGTTGTCTCCGTGTAACCAAAATGTCATGGATTCAAGCCGTGGAATCAGCCACTAACAAAGTTAGATTAGACTGCCTACAATTCACCCCGTGGTGTGCGGTCTGTTCTCAGACCCTACGTTGAAATTTTAAAAAAGTGTTGGAATTCAAGTGTTGTCAAGTTTTAAAACAAAGTCTCATATTCGAGTCTTATCAAATTAGGCAGTGCAGGATGGCATGCGTTGAAATTTAAAAAGCAAGTAAGCATGGTGTAGCTGTCATACAATTAATCTTACCCTAGATTTAAATTCATAGAATGAAGTTGGAATTTTTGGAGAGTGGAAGGTGCCAAATAATTCTTCCCCACTAGGCCACTATTCTTTATCCAACATAATAATGTCAATTGTCAACGAAGAGGGAGAGGTTGTCCAATTAAGTTTCTTCTGCATTTTCTTTAATTTCCTAGAGATGGCCCCAAATTCAAATTGGTTGAAGTTGAAGAAAGGTATACTATTATACAGTACATATAGTATCTACAGTTAGGGCGTGTTTGCTTATCATACAAATTTAATTTTAAAAATATGTGAGTGTATTTAGATCAATAACTCACATCACAAAGAGGAAACAAAACAGTATCAAGAGAAGAAACTGGTGGGCACTAGACCCCTACATGCTCCTATCCAGCTGGTGCACCAGCCTGGTGTAAGGGAAAGGGTAAGACAAGATAACTATTACCTAAACCTGGGTCGAATAGGTCTGATGGTACACCACATACATAATAAGTGAACTAAACAACAGCCACTTTGTACAGGTTAGGGTTGAACCTCTAACCTTTACAGCAAAAGTGTATCTAGTTCCGCTAAGCTACTAGTCACTTGGCAAATGCACATAGAGGGCGTGGTTCACATCTACTGCTGTAAATTTAGTAATAGGCCTTAGGTAGAGAAGTGGTGGTAGAAATGACACCATATGACATTAGGGATGGCACCATCACAAATGGATGGCAACATGTTGACGCATCAGAGACAGTTTAGCACTTTACGCCCTGTTCTTTTCGTTGGTAAATTTCAATTTACCAACTTCAATCCACTTCATGAATTTCATAAATTTCAATAAAAATACTAACTTTAACCCACTTCCCCACTGTTTCTACCCACATTTAAAAAATATACCAGTTTCAATATATTTCAACAAAAAAATATCCATTTCTACGCACTTTAACCAATTTTACATATTTTTCAATCCTATTTTCGAAGGAAAAAAACAGACCCTCAGAACTTAGAAATGGTTGTTCATATTGGATTTGCTATTTGGGCCCGTCTTTAAAGGCTCATAGGATATATGGGCCAGTCAAGGTATGCCTATCTTGGAGGAGACATTTCATTGGGCTAATCCAGCCTGCCATGAGAAAATGATAAGGTACCGGTACTACTCTAAATCCAAACACTCGGCCTTTCAGTCCCTCTTGATCTAATGTTGCATAGACCTAGCAAAAGGATACCAAATGACACAAACCGAACAACCCGAAAATGTAATCAGCTAATCCAAAGTAGACCTGAAATGAAAGTGATCGAACCAAACCTAAACTGAACCTGAACCAAACCTGAATTGAACCCAACTTTCACAAAATTGGCCGGATCTAAAAATAACCTAACCCAAAACCGAAGCCGATCCAAATCTTGGTATTTCAGAATGGGTCTTCCTGGCAAATTTCCTGATACAATGCCAATACTAGTATACTACTAATACAGTCTGAAAAAGGAGCACCATGAAACCCCGGAATTAAGCACAACAAAACTGGATTGAACAGTAAATAATTGTGGCTAACTGACAGTCCTCCATATATATACATGTACATGATACAATTTCCACCCAAAGTTCAAAAATAAAGGGGGGCTTTGCCATGATCTTTAAGTTCTAGAAACTAATTAAGTACTCCTAATTAACTAGCATAATATGATCATACACACTATACAATCCAATACAAATTTCATTCCAAACCCAACAAATCAAAATGAAGCCCCCTCCCCCAAAGTTCTCTTACTAGGCCACAACCTTCAACCGTAACGCTTCTGTTATCTGTATCTCCCTAGCCCCTGTTGAGACAGACACAATCTATACTGATATATATTTGAATCTCTCCAAACTCTAGTTATAAACGAGCACAATTATCTAGCTAGTACTTAGGGGGGAGATGGAAGATGAGTTCAAGATCGGATTGAGGGGGGTTGAAGTAGCCAGTCTTGGGAGGCCTTTTTCTGGCGGAATACGGCTTCTTCCTTGGCGGCGGTGGCGGTGGTAATGGACCCACCCGAATCTGACATGACTCATGTTTGGGTGTCATACACCCACCATTATACTCAGCGTACTCTTCCTCAACAACAACAACATGATCAACATCCATCATCTTCAATATTTCCCACTTCTAATCTAATTCACACAGATTTCGCTTTTATGGGCTTGAAATTATCCAAATGTACACGACCTTACCCTATAATCGCCAGTAAAAATTAAGAGAACCCTACAAAGTAAGGGAACGTTGAGAATTAGTATATATAGGACACCAGAGTAAGTAGGGGAGGAGGGGCGTAGCATTCTCTGGAAGTTGGGGGATAATAGTAGAGAGAGAGAGAGAGAGAGAGAGAGAGAGATTGCATATATTGGGGAAAAATGTGTGGTAAAGAAAGTGGACACGTGTCAGTCTCACAGGCTCAGTCTCTGTCTTACTTGTTGGTGTGACACGTGGCCTTCTTCCCAGCCTTGCGCTTTGAATTTCCCGCCTTTTTTTCTTACCTGCCTTTATTATAGCTTGTGCATTAATAAGTGTGGCTCCAATGGGCATTGTTGGCCTTTAATTTCTCTTACCATTGATTGTTTCCTACTTGTGTTCGTGTTGCCTCCATTTTGGATTAAATTGAATTCACTACTTGTCCAATGATTCATGGTTTTGATCTTTATCGGATTAAAGTTATAGATCTACGAATAATAATAATTAATAGACAAAGTTTATATCAAATGAATCATTTACTGTATTTATTTTCTTCTTTTAATTATTGTCCTGCAATATTTTATCTAATAAATTCAGTCACCCATTATCTTGGTGAAGTTGTACATTAAAAAAATTATTTTTTTATCAAGTAGTAAGGTCTTTGTATTGCAGCGAAAAAATTTTAAAAAGGAAAAAATGGGAGTTTTCACTACATATATAATTTGCACCATCTTGTCATAAGGTAATCTCTAAGGTAATGTTTGCTTGGATGTAAATAAACATGTAATGTAAACAAGTTTGTAATTGTATTTCCATTATTTTGTTTGGCTGTAAAAGAATATGCAAATAACAACTGTCTTGTAATTATGATTATCATAGTTTACATAATCATGATTGCATTACATTACATTCAACCAAATATGACACAAGTTCGAATGCAACCATTATGAAGTTACAGACTTAATGTGAAATTTCATAGAAATCTAAAGTCAATTGCTCTTTTGTTATGTTTTTGTAATATCTGAAACAGAAATGTTATCAATTAAAAGCTCAATTTAGCACTTTATAACCATAAAGAGCGCGATAAGAATGTGATATGAGCATATGACAATGGTATTATACACTGATATCAAATCATAAGGGCAGCCCGGTGCACAAGCATCCCCCGTTCACGCAGGGTCCGGGGAAGGGCTGCACCCCAAGGGATGAATTGTAGGAAACCTAATATGACTTTGTCAGTTGCTGATATTGAATCATAAGATACTCGAAATTCAGACTAAATGTGTTCTCAGTACCATCTAACATCTGACTTCTTTCCCAATTACATGTCTGTACATATTCAGAAGTTCAGATCACTTCACCAGAATAACTACACAGAAAACATAAATGACCAAACCCTGTGATGCACTCATTAACATAGTGATCGCTAAACCAAAGACCATCATCCAGCTTGCTATACTGACCCAATAACTGCCGATATTCATTGATAATACCCAGCTTTACCCATTCCTCAAAATTAGTAGACAGGCAAAAGGGCTTCTGCATAGTCTCCGCGTTGGTGTCACTGCCACCCTGTTCACTTTCGCAGGAACTCATAGTCAGGTCACTGAGATTTTCCAACCTGAAAACTGATGTCGAAAAGCCAATATCATTGAATCTCCATTTGGGTTTTTCAGGGTTATCAAGGACTTCAATGTTACCCGCTCCACTTTCATGGACACTCGTAGCCAACTCACTCAAATTCTCTACCTCAAATATTGAAGTAGGAGAGCCATGATCAAATCCACACTCGGGTTTTTCAGGGTTACCAAGGATTTCATCACTGGTCTTCTCTGCCTCGAGTGTTGAACTAGGAGAGCCATGATCAAATCCACATTCGGGTTTTTCTTCATCGTAAATTCGTAATCAAGGACTTGATTCTTACTCTTTTCGCTATTCTCAGTCCCGAACACCTTCTCCAACTTGACCCTTTCCCTCACAACTTCATTCTGAGAGGGATCAATGTCAATATGATCATGGCTCGATTGTGTCTTTTTCTTACACACAAACTTCATCTCAGACTGCTCCCTTTTGTTTCTAATAGCAGTAGTAGCCTCCTCAATCGTATCGAACATACCCAACCACACCCTAGCCTTTTTCTTTGGATGCATAATCCTAGCTCTAAACTTCCCAGTACTCTTTACACTTATAACACCAGTAGGCAGCTTTCTTGAACTCATGGTATGGTTTTCAGAAGGGAAAAAGAGCAGGGGTTTTCAGTACAATGGACGTCTGAACAGTTCTTTCTTTGTCAGGAGAGATTGGATCAAGAAAAATATGTTGGGTTGACAGAATTATATCCAGAAGATGTCAGAATCACATATACCTGACTCACAAGCCACAATCCTGACCGAATTTGGAAAGTTAAAGAGTTGTGCTAGACTTGTGGGAGGGGAAACTTGCCTAAGATTTTGGTCCGAATAAGAGTAGATTGGGGCACAGTTTTTTGCTGCATCTTTTCCTGCCCTCCCCCAAATGTTTGAAATAAAAAATTGTTAGATAATATTTTTGAATGAGTAAATATTTACACATATATATAATTTAGGGAAATTTAAATTCAAATTTTAATTCTGTCTGCTATGTTGTGCTTATATTTTAAATAGTTATTGTGACATGCTTTATTAGTATTTTTTAGTTCATCCCTTGTTGCTTATTCTTAGAGCACTGGCAGCGGGCGCAAAATCTGGGAACGCGGGGCCTCCCATGGCCACTTGTCAGCGAATGAGAGGTGAGAGAGAGGTGTGCCACGTGGGGAGAAACGCCTGTCCGTGGCACCCCGCGGGCCACCTTTTCCATTTTTTTAATATTTTTTTGTTTTTTTCTTTTTTTGGAGGAATTATATGGTTTTTAAATAATTTAAAAAATAGGTTGTGTGTTATGAGGTGGGTTCATGATAAATATTTTTATTGGATGATTAAAATTGAGTTTCATAGGTTGGAGAAGTGATGGAATGCAAGTTCCAAAATTGTGAAACTTTTGCTAACGTGGCAGGCCAGAGTTCCAAAAACTTGAACTCTGCTGGGAATGCTCTTACTTTTTTTCCTAATATATTTTCACCTAATTCTTTTTCTATAAAATGTTTTCACAAAATTCTTTTTCTGTAAAATGTTTTCACAAAATCTTTTTTTTTTTTTTGGTAGGTCTCTTACAATAAGCCTTTCTACAGGTAGGGATACCTGTAGAGGTAAGGTTGCCAACATCCGGATTTCTCCAAACCCATGAAAGCGGGACCCATATTGAGCGGTGTTGTCGTTATTAAATTCAAATTTTTCTTTTTTAAATCACACATTCTACTATTAAATTACCCCTAAAATGGCAAATGAAAAATGCTATTAGTAATAGGTAATATACTTTCTTTTGTTGGTAATGAAAGCTCCTATATTATGAAAAAAAAGTTATATCAATGTCAATTAAATACATGAATTTTCAATGAAATCCAATATCATTTGTTAATTAATGGATAGTAATAACTAATTTAACGACAAACTAAAATAAAGAGCAATCAGACTCAAATTCTTAGAGTTTTCTCAATATTCATCATAAATTTTACACAATGATATATGTATCTTTTTTTTTTTTTAAGTCCCATATAAAATTATATATATTAATGTATAACCAGCATAGAAAGGAATTTTAAATTTTCTATATAAAAGACGTAAGTACTTTTTTCCAAACTATGTAATATGAATTTATGAAAAAGAATTGAATACAAAGCTGCTAGCAAATTATGTGGTGGTTTAATTAAAAACAACAATTTATGAGGCTTGAATTCAGGTCTGGAATCAGTTGAGAAAATCTCCAAACTTCTAAGAATTTGACTTGTAACATGCGTTAGTTTTGTATTGTTTTGTTTTATATAGAGATAGATTTAAAGATTGTTTCAACTCTATGGTCCAAAAGTTCGGAACAAACGAGAACGAAAGCTTATATATACAATGAGGAATCTCCTGACAAAGCTTCTTTCTGATAACTGTAGATTTGCAGTTGCTCTGTAATGAATGTTCCCAATCTGCTCTTTGATAACTAGTTTATGTTTTCTGTATTTTAGTAACTGTAAACTCTGAAAGACCCAAAGAAGCTGACAATGCCTGAGAAAGCATTCACAATACTAGGTATCTGAACTGTTAGAAGCCAAAGAAAGATTGAAGAACAATAGGCACTCACAGAAGATTACAGCAGAGGGTTGATCTAAATATTACATATGAAGTGAATTGCACTCTTGTTCCGTATTGTAGTCTCTGAACAGAAATGTTATCAGCTAAAAGCTTAACTATAGCATTTTGTAACCATAAAAAGAGCGATAGGAACGTGCTCTGAGGAGATGACAATGGTATTAAACATTGAGATACAATCAAGAGAGATTGTACGGGTTCTATGACATTGCCTAATGTTGTAACCAATTCATACTCAATAAAGCAGCAAAATAGAGATTTCACAGGTGAAGAGCAGTCAGTGGGTTAGAGTTCAAACTAACTCCTGAGTCGTGATCAGCTTTTCAGGGAATACTTCTTTCCAGTGAATGCTTTGAACTTTGATTCTTCAGATTTCACAGGTGGCTCCTCACTTTTAACTTTCTTAGTTGCCTACACCACACAGATTTGCATCAAGTCATCAACTCAAAATCGAAGAAACTTATAAGCTTCAAGAATATCATGATTTGCTCAATAAATATATGGAATTATGGATGCATGAGAAAGAAGACATGGACATACTTCGGGGGTAGGCTTTGGAGCTGGGTCTGCATTTGACCCAAACACAAGCTTGCCACAGTACCGAGGAGCTTTAGAAGAACTCGATGGTGTCTCACTCTCTTGGGGCTGAGCAGCAGTGGAGCTAGACGGGTTGTCAGCTTCATCTGTAGATATTGAAGGCTTCCCATCCAACCGTCTTCCAGGTCCCGTAAATGGGCTAAATTTGGGAGTTTTCTTAGCTGGCTCATCTTCTACTATTGCAATAAGATGTTTTGAACAATGTCAGAAATGAATAAACCAAGGACTAATTAGGATGAGATGTTCTGAAAAGATGAATGATGAACAACGAACCTTCTTCTTCTGCCCTTGGCTTCTTCACTGGGGTTGAGACTGCTGGCTTCTCAGGTTCTTTATAATCAAGGGGAGCTGCGAAGTCAACCTCACAGTCAGTCTCGATAATACTGACAGCTGATGAGGGTTTGGTCTCGACGACGTCAATGTAAAACTTTCTGTTGTTATAAGCAACCATGATGGTGTCCCCAGTAGTCAAACAAGAGAAACTCCTCAAAGTTGTCTCCAAGCTGCCAGAAAACATGACAAGTGAGGCAAAATGAAATGAATTCACATATTGTACACTGTCTGAATGTCAGAAACCAGAAAAGCTAAGCTTACACGACTTTTGGGTTGGATATATCAAGGAAGTCCTTAGTGTGGGGCTGGAGCTTGACAAATGTACCCTTCGATAAGCTAGCATTCTTAACTTGGACAATATCTCCTTCTTGAAGAAGCATGTTCTCCATCATCTAATACAAGATCAAGCCACTACAGGGTAAGGACATCATCAACCATATCGCTTCATTGGAATTATCACAAACAAGGCAAGTTAACATACCCAGTATGGCAAGTATATTAGGCCCTCATCAGCAACAAATTCCAGGACACCACAATGAGTGACACGGCCAGCAGATGGATTGCTCAACTCAAACAGCATTGGATACTCAATGTGCAAAAATGCTAGAAGATAATTAATAGAAGTTATTCAATGCTGCAATGCATTAAACAGGAAGGTAAAGACATGAATACATGAGAGGTTACCCAAAGGCATACTTACCAAGCCGATCAAGAGCTGATGGCGGCATTATGACTGCAAGAGAAGATATTCAGCTCAGTACTAGAAAATATAGAAACATAAGTAGTTAACTTTGTGAGGCATATACACATACTCTTGTCGCCCTTCTCCAAATGCGGCTGTGCAACAAAAACAAACTTGAATCAGTCTAAGTGGCATTGAATTGGAAGATGACTTTACAAGCTCACAAACACGACATGAAAACCCTCAAAACTTTTGCAGGTGTAATGAGAGTTTGAAGCAATAAATGTTGATCTAGTAATAAGCAATCAATCAGTTCTATTATAAAGTTCCATCAACAAGTTCAATTTCTCTAGGTACTAGTAGAGAAAAATAAAAAAACTAAAAGGGACCATTTTTGAACCTTTTCAATAAAAGAGGCAGGATAACAGCGATAACTCTGGGTAAATGATGAGCCGCGTCTGCCATAACTTTGATCAAAGGCCTGCAAGCATTGAAAACAAAGCACATCAACGGTGGATCCAATTTCCAAAGCTTTTGCACTTTTCCCCCTTTTGTTCTCTCTATTGAACTAGCGAGTGGGAATCAGTCAAAAAAAGCAAAACAATTACTACTCAAAGGATACAATACTCAAAACAGGCAAATCAATGAAACTAAATACAGATCATCCCACCCATGCAAATCAACTGAATTTTGCCTATAAGCACATTCATAAAACAATGCTCAAATTTCAACTTCACCAAAACACTCAATCAAACTTAAGTTAAAGAATCCAAACAGAGCACAATCAAGCCAGGAAGAAGCAACGATGAAAACCCATTGCATCAATGATAATGGAGCATCAACATACCATGCTTATTGCTCACTGGTAATGGTAGAATCAGCACCAATTTAGACCTGTCAGAAAACCAAATAAGCAAGCAGATTAATACAAAGAAACACCAAAAAGTTCCAAACTTTAGGCTAAAATTTGCGGATTAAAGCATTGACCATCTGCTTCAGATGTAGGAAGATCAACCATCACCCAAATCCCAAAAACCCATCATCGAATTAGGAGAAAAAAAATAATTTTAAACCTTGATGAGGCCAAGAACAAGAAAAAAGTTAATACCCAGACGCAAATTGGAGAATAAATCGGTGAATAGTGATTGCCCAGAATGAGGAAGCCAAGTGGGTTTGATTATTATCTGTAGAAAACGGTGAGGGAGGATGATTTCAGGTGGGAGATCCCTTGATATGAGTTGGGGAGAGAGAAAAAGGGTGTTTAGGACTTTATAGCTTCTGAACATTATAGCATGTATTCCAGCCTACCTAATTCGGTGCGACTTAGTAGTCCCTGGGAGGCGTGATATTTTGATGCAACCCATGAGGGGCCAATCAGGTGGACTTAAATACTGATTAATTCGTAGACTTCGAAACAGAGGATCAAAGGGGTACTTTAGTAAATAAACGCAGTTTGCGAAACCCTCGGTTTAGCTTTGTCCTCTCTAATTCGACGACCCAGAAACCCTTTCGGCAGCGCAAGGAAACAGAGTAGATTGATTTGTGAAGCAAAGCTTGCTTCTTTGCTGTGTATCCTCGAGAAGAGAGAGAAAGTAGAAATAATGGCGAAAAGGGAGTTATCCACTACTTTGAAGAATTTGAAGGTAATACCAAGAAAATCTTGTGTTTTTGCTTGTAATTTAGGCTTTTCTGCAGTGAGTTCGACCTGGGTCATGCTTGATTTCATCGGGGTCTTTCTTGTTTTGGAGTTTTGTTTTCAGATTAGTGCAGAATATGTTTTTTTGGGCCTTTTAAACCCTCTGAGCTTATAAGAATTTTCTGTTTGCCATGTTGTTTTCTTTTTTCTTTTGCGATTGTTGTGTTAAAGTTTATGCAAAGGGCAGCCCAGAAAGAGGAGAAACCTAAGGAGGAAGAACCCAAGCTACAGGGGAACTTTGGTTCCCCTAGTAATGTTAGTAGAAAATGGTATTTCCTTTATTTTTCAAATTCTGCACCAAACTTTGAGCAGTTTCTTTATGTTTGAATTTGGAATTATTGGACAATTATGTATGTCTGCTATGCTAGCATTGCTACTCTCTGTAGGCTTTGCATTTCATTTGTTTCCTGCTTGGATGTGGGCTAGATTGGCATTTAATTTGGAAGTTACTGCCTTTTGTTTACATTCCAAATTCTCCCCAAGATATCTTCTTGTGCCATTGTTTGTTGTGCTCTACGTCAGACTCATGTGAGTTTTGGTGGGTGAGGTGCAAACCCCTGCGCCACCACCGTTGGGGAAGGGGTGCTGTCTTTAATGCTGAGGGTGTAGTTTCTAGCTGAACATAATCCAAGGAGATGTAATCGATTTTGTAAGGATTAAGTATGTGTTTCTGGCATGGTCACTCGACTGTGAGATCAAGGTTTATTTGTTTGGTTCCATTGTTAGCTAATGGTCATGGTATCGGGCCTTGTACGATAAGATTGATTGCATTACATTACCATTATATCCAACCAAATGCTGTGTTAGAGATTGTGAGGTTGCATCCAAGTGATCCAACTAGTAGCACTTGGAAGGGTAGGTTTCTGACTCCCACCTTTCTCCCTCACAAGGACTTCCTGACCAAGGTTTTCCTATGAGTTATGGAGACCTTGTAGGAATCATCAAGAAGACTTTGGCCTTTGTAGTTCTTGGGGATGAAATAGTGTGATTTGCTTGCTCCAGATCTCCATCTGTGTACATGATGATAATTAGCCTTATGAAAACATGCTGCAGCTGGCTGGAACACCTACGCCTCATATCCCATGGGCTTTTTGCATTGCATGGTGCAAACTTGCAAAAAGTAGTCTAGTCTTTCAAAGATTATTTACTGAATAATATGTCACCCTGACAAGTGTCATGCGTCTATTTCTTCCTCGCTGATAAGCATCGTAATTGTGAACCTACACATACGGGTGATTGCTTAATGGGGGATCATTCTGGCTGCAATTTTGGAGGATACGGCTAAGGTTTAGTGACTATTTGTGTATCCTTTGCTGGAACTAGATCTGACTCATCTGAGTACTCAACTGCTTTTGCACTAGCCACTAGTCAATTATGGAATATGATGGTGGACTAGGCTTCTAATGGTCAGTGGATGTGGGTATGTTTCAAAGGTTCAGCTTCGCGATTTTGCTAAAATTTGCTTGTTTTGGAACAAAATGAATTGTCTCATTGTCCATTTGCTGTTTAAATTGCACTATGCAGTCCATGTAACTAAGAGTTGGCTGGTGCCTTTTAGTACTTTTGGGGATCTGATTAAGTGTGCATTTTTATATCTTTGTCTTAAACATTATTTGAAAATTTTGATCTTGAAAGCCAACTCTTGAGTGTCTTTTCTTTGTGTTCATGTTTTGTATCTCTGTGTGTGTGTGTGTGAGTGACTGTGTGTGTGTGTGTGTGTGTGTTTTGGCCGGGGGGGGGGGGGGTTGTCGTAGGTTCAAGATGTTTTGCTGGAATTAGATGTGAGTGAGACAGAATTAATGCAATGTGGTTGTAATGGAAGGGGACCCTCACCCTAGAACTAGTTGAATTTGCACAGTTGAACCATGAGATTTCGATTTTGCCTGAACACTAATCTGGATGTTGCAAATTAAGTTTGATGGAAGTGAATTATGTGATGTCATTGGGTAACTCTTTTGCAGTGTGGTTGTAATGGAAGGGGACCCTCACCCTGGAACTATAAGAGGTCGAATGTCATTTCAGAATTTCAATCCTTCTGTTGATGTGAGTACCATGGTCTATTCACTTGAAATTTCCTTCCAAAGACATCTATCCCTGTACTTCTTTCATGCCATTTACTTTAATTGCTTGTCTTGATAGAAACTGAATGATGATGCTGCTAATGGTCATGAGGCAGAGGCATCAACATCTTCTAGCTTTCAAAGTGGGCGAAACTTTGACAGGTATGTGGACTGCCCTCCCGGCGCCCCCCCCCCCACCCAAAAAAAAGGGAGAAACCTGTAGAATATCTCTTTCTTGAGTAGATTATTTGGGGTCTTCTCAAACCCACTAATTGTTAAGCAGAACTCTGAAGATATTCGCTTATCATTATGGGGAGGGAAGACCTGAGCAATCAGTTTTCGGAGGGCATTTTTCAGTAGGTTGCTATCTTCACTATCGAGGGTCAACGCCCTCAAAGAATATCCCAAGGAGGATTTCTGTTTTATTGTTCCAAAATGCAATCACAATCTAATTGTGTTTCCCCTTCTGTAATTGTGATTGCATTAACAGAGGAAATGGTCCATTGGAACCCTCTGATATGGATACGGGCAATTCTGATGGAGAACTTAAAAGGAAACAGCCTGAAGCAGGGTCACAAACAAGTCATCCAAAGAAGCAACAGAAAAAAACTCAAGCAAAAAACCAACCCTGTCCAAGTGAGAACCGCAGTTCTCAGAAGCAATCAAAGCGCGACAAGCTGAACTGGAATGTTCTAATGCCACCCAAGTCTCAAAGCAGAAAACAGTAGGTAGAGTAGGCCATTTCTTGTTGTGCGAAATACACATGTACGATGATGTTACAGTGTGGTTTTAGGTTCAAGCAAAAGTACTTCATTTATAGCACTTTGTATTCTTACCAGTTGTAATAGTTCAGTTTTTCTTCCATTTTGATATGTGGATTATTTGTATTATCTCCCGTACTTGCTAGTTTCGTGTTTACTTCTAAGTTGCTAATAGATTTGGTGAATTTTATTCATTGTTCAAAGTGTGTTTGTTTTCTCAAGTTTAGAAAAGTGCAGCTCAGCATAATTTTAGCAGCTTCTTTTTTTTGGTGGGGGGGGGGGGTGGTTCGAGTAGTTGCCTATTTGCTGGTAACTTGGCAAAGAGTGTTAAACAGTTTCAGATAGTATCAGGACGCCCAAAAATATTGTGGGTAGTCAAAGAATCTTAGGAATCTCCAAGTGCCCAAAAAGGAATGAGTCCCAAGAACACATGGTTTTTTACAAAAATCGCATCGCATCAGAAAAAAAGGGTGCTGCTGGTGATAACACACCCTGAAAAGCAAAAAAGGGCGTTCTGACATTTCAGAATTCACAGATTCAGGGGTGCAATGATTAGAACACACCAAACACACTTAAAAGGCAAAAAGCTTCAGTTGCTCACTGTAAGAAAGTCCAGTCTGATCTGACGTTATCTGAAGTTTAGATTACAGCAATGCATCCTCACTAAAGATTTGTAAGAGCACCACCAACCTATTAACACTCTTCAGAGAACATTAGGAGTATTACAGTATTTTTAGGCATTATGTTTATACGGATTACATATGAAATGCACAATGCAAGATTAAGATTTCGAATGAAAGCAAATGTTGAATTGTTCAAGAAAGCCTAGAGATTGATTCCTCACATTCTCAATGCATCAAGATACCCCTTTTCATACTAAGAGAAACACACACTGAGATTACCAGCAGAATAGAAAAAACCACCTTCATGCCTCTGAATCTATGATCGAACAAAACTAATGAAATTCTTTCTCAAATTTGAATCCTAAATTGTGAATATGGAGAAGTCCAAATATTCCATGCTCATAAAGGGATCAAGATTGGAAACTTGTGGTAAGCACTACTCAGAAATAAGCTAGTCCATTCAAGACATGCCAAAAACCTTGGCTACAAAAATTCTGAAACTTTCGAACTACAAAAGGGGAGAAACATACTCAAATGCAATAACTAATTTTTACATTATTTCATGAATCAGATAAGACTTGTTTATCAGTTGGGTTGCCAAACAGAGAGTGCACAGAAGATTCTTCCTTTCCAACCGTGTAGCATCCAATGCCTGTCCTCGTCCACCACAAAATCCTTATGGTAGTTTGCTTTCACCATAGCCTTTGCTCTGCTCACAAGCTCCCGGTCTAGTGGAAGCTGCCTAAACCCGGCCCTTGTTGTCCTTGCTTGCCATTGCTTGTATGTTTCAGGCCTTTGAATCCTCTCGGCACCTTCGCATGCTATGACATTCAAAGCTTCTTTGCCCTGTATCTCACTCTCAACCAGGAGCCTTTCATGATCTTCACGGGGCATAGTTGCTTCAAAGATATCAAATAAAGAAGAGTAGTGGAAGAGCGCCTCCCTGAACCGAGTGATGAAGAATGGAGCATTGAATGATCCATTGATAGTCCCATGAATGAAAAGACGGGGATTTATCTCTCTAATTAACCTTAAGAAAGCATCCTTTGGACTGTCTGCCACCACTGTCTCATCAAGCAGTGTTCCAGAGCGAAGCATGCAATTGACAAACACCATCTCATTCTCATCAATTTCTAGATCCTCTAGCTTTATACTCTCCCAATTTTTAGCTATGGCCTTATACTTGAACGGCACATTAAATCTCTCGCAATACCCTTCTAACCGACGGCCAGTCGCTTCAACCCTTTCTGATGGCCGGAAACCATGCTGGGGATAGTCTATCCCAGTAATACGGAGGCTTGGCGGGCCAGTGGGTCTCTTTGAGAGGTTTTGTATGAGACAGGGCCACTGTAAACCCAACAAGACTCCAAAATCAATGATGTGGATCCTGGTTGCCTTCTCAGCCAACTTCCGTATTGTCTTGTTGGCGAGAAAATATAACATCCTTTTGAAAGGAACGGCTGACATATATAGCCTATAAGCCTTTAAGAAATCAGATGACGTGATTCGAGCATCAACAACATTAGCAGAGATTGTTGAACCAGTGCCAGCTATGCGAGCCTCAAGACCATTAGCAAAATAATGGGCAAGCCTCTGGAGGCTATCACCATATTGTGAAGAATGCTGCCTTATTTGCCTGAGATGCTCATTTGCACTCCTAAGATCAAAATTTGAAATTGCTTGAGCACAGTGAGTGAGAAGAGTCCTCAGATCCACCTCTTCTATTGTGCTATTCTGCTTCTTCCCACGCGATGTTTTCCCCTTCCCCCCTTTCTTCTGCAACTTATCACTCGCTTCGACGGGTGAGGAATCATTGGTGCAGTTTGCAATAACATCTTTCTCTTCTTTGCAGAGCAGTACATCATCAAACTCCTTCATCTCAACATAATCTTCATTGGATGAAGCTTGCTGCTTGTTACTCCTCCCTTCCTCATGACCACCTTCATCCCTTTTACGATTTTTCTTCCTCCTTGAGCGATTGACAGATTCAACCCTTTTCTCTGGGACTGTTGATGTAACTGTACTGCCAGGAGATGTGGCTGCCCCATCCCCTGAATCATCAAAGCCATTGCTCGACCCAGATGATCGGGAGTTTGATGCAGACAAGGGCTGAGAAATATCATCCAAAGTAAGAACAGGATCCAATTGGCTTAGGTTGAACATCCAGTTGGACTCGAACGTGATATCACCATTAACATAGCCCTCAATTCCAGGATAACCGGAACTGAATTCAAAATTCTCATTTTGGTGCTCAATACTCTGTCCTAATGATGATGGGCTGTTATCAGATGAAAAAGAGTAGCCCTCTCCAAGAGCATCATACAGGGACTTCTCAGTGGCTTGGAGAGCCCTAAATTCTTGAGCAGAGGCAGGACTTTCATCCAAATCCTCTTCTAGGAGAATCTCACTTATGAACTTGAGGCAAGCATCTGAGAAATCAGGCACTTCTACAGAATCAGAACTGATGACACTCTCAGTTAGATCAACTGAAGGGGTTTCTGAATCAAAACACAGATCAGGGTTTTGCAAGATGTCATCTTGTTCGATCCCGTTGCTAAATTCTTGTTGTTTATCAAAGTTTGAGAGCAAATCAGGCTTGAATTTGGACGCATGGTTCACTAACTCAGGATCAACCAGCACAGGATGCATCAGGAAAAAGAGAAAGCTTTTTGGTTTTTCTCAGAGACAAAAGAACAAACAGGTTGTGGGTATGAGAAATAATTTTCACCCTCAACTATGAATCAAAAATAAACCTGATGAAGATTCAACCCAAGCAGGATAACATCAACCAGCACCCAAATAAGCCCCAAAAACCAAGAGATAAACAAACCAACTGCCAGATAATAATAAAAAGAAAAACACCCTGATTTCAGATTTCAATGATGACCAACTAAAGGAATTTGAATTTGCTGAGCAACAGAGACGATAGAGAATTGAGGGTACCCGGGTGAGGGATTAGGAGAGGAGGCGATGAACCCAGATCAAAAGTCGTAATGCATCACTCAACCCTTTAAAAACAACTTTGAAAGAAGATTCAAGGAACGTGCTTTCTAGTAGTACACACTGTACAAGCTATACTATTCAGACTTGGATGGGAAGCAACCAGAGAGATTAAACAAAACTGGCGAAGGCAATTCACAGGGTCGAGTCAAATATTAACAGGGTGTAGCAAATGGGTGTGATTGATGGAGACAGAAATTGCGATATATTTGGCCGTTTCATTGAACCGCATAGTCCATGTGGGGTCGTGGCTGGTTCTAGACCTAGCAAATGGAGTATTTGATTTGAATACGGATCAGATCAAGTTTGAGTTGAGTCATAGTTTTAGTTAAGTGATATTTCAGTTTGAGTCGAATGAATTTTTGTTTAAGTTGACTTCGAATCAACTAATTTTTAGCCCAATATGTCTTCATGCAAAAATAAGCAACTTTGTAGAAAATTTCGAGTCAAATACGGTTCGGTTCGAGTCAATTCAAGTTTCGGAACCACTTTTGAGTAAACTTATTTCAGATGTCAGGTCGGGTATGAATACACATCATTATGTTTGGGTTTCAGATCTATGGTTAGTTTTACCAGATCTAACTTGGTCATCAGGTGTAACTTTCTCTGCCGCTATCTTAATTAGAATTAAGTCGCTTTCGACAAAGTCGACACCTTAAGTAACAAATAATAATTTAAATAACATATAATTATTTTAACATATTTATCAATAGATATTGATAGTTGTAAATGAATAGTTGGAAAAAATACATGCAATCCTATCGTTACTATCACATTAACAAAACATAAAGAGGAAGATAAGTGAATCGAAAAGTCCTACTAATATATCACCTGATGTGAAAAAGATATTCACACTTGACACTTGTATAAAATGAATTTACCATACTATCCTTTTAAATGAATCGAGAAGTCTTGCTAAGGATCTGTTCTTTTCATTAGGAGATATAAGTTGAGAAATGGGTGAAGTTGATTGAGATTTGTTAAATTTTTTTTTTTTTTGTTGAAGTTGGCTAAAATTGAAAAAAAATTGTATATTTTTTTTATATAATAAGTTGAAGTTGGTATTTTTTTTGTTATAGCGGATTGAAATTAAAATTTTTTGTTAAAATTCGTTAAAGTATATATTAAAATTGATAAATTGGGATTTATTAACGAAAAGAACAGGCCTTAACTGTATCACATGTTTGAAAAAGATGGTCATGCTTACTCATGCTATTATGGCGATGATTAAAGAGATAACGATATCTGATTGGTGGAGATGACAAAGCGTTTCCTATGTCATCAAGGGTTGAATATGCACATACTTAGCAAAATTGATCCAAGATCCGAAATTCAAACCGAATGACCCGGACCCATACGCGACCCGACATCCGAAATATGCTCACTCGAAAGTGGACCCCAAACCTGAATTGACCTGACCCGAATCGAAATTTTTAACAAAGTTGCTTGTGTTTGGCATGACAAGCGTATTCCACCAAAAATTATTTAACCCGAAATCGATCCGACCCGAACTAAACCAAAACGACGCGAAATGTCACTTAATCAGAACTTGACCCGACCCGTACTCGAATCGAATGACCAATTTACCAGCTCTAAATATGCATCACTGTGATCATCATCATCAAAAGTAGTCAGCATACACATCAAATCTTAATCCCTAATGTTAATCCATAACTAAATACTATTAATTGCTAATCCAATCAAAACAAATATGTGAGGACCTGTTTGAAAAACAAATATGAATGCATTAAATAAATGAAGGCATACGACACGAATGACGTTTTTACCCATTTGGTTGACCGGGGCCGCCGGTAAACGGTCAACCGTGTGTTGCTCGCAAGTGTAATCACTAATCAGTAATCACATGAGGCTAATTACTATTATATTTGTCGCCCCCAAAATAATTATTGTGTGGATCTCCACGATGACTTGAGCATCATAGCTTATTCAGAATTTACTGTGAAGATTTAACTTTTAAAAACACTCATCCTGTCTCGTTTGAGGGCTGAGTCAACGTATTCTTCCGATGAAAAAGTGGGGATTTATATTCATTGCGTATCATCTGATAACCTCATCTATCATCCTACCCGAACTCCCTCCTCAAAGACGTTGGATGCCGATGAGATAATAAAAGTAAATGCATTAGTTGATTAAGGCTACAAATTACATATAAAAACCATTAAATAACTCAATAAATGTCTTCCTCAACAAACCCTAGTTTTCACTCCTTTTTTTGACTTTTACTAGTTATTTTATGATACAACGTTCTTTAATAAGAACATCTATAAAACTTGTATGACTTTCTTATCTGAGAAAATTTACTGACTGTCGTGATCTATTATTAAAAGAATCGACATCAATTACGAAGGTATATATATATAAAAAAAAGGCGTTAATTTAAGTTAAAGTTTAAATTAATATCTCTAATTAATGCCTACCTCATTTACCAACTAAACTAATAGACCAATACACACACAAGAATCAAACTCTTGAGTCCTGAGTGACCTTTAACTTTTGATTAGAAAACAAGTCTCAGGACATTAATGTGGGTGGAAAGAGCTTTAAGTGGGGCCTAACTGATTAATTAGTTTATAATCAATATTCCCTGCATTGCTAATTGCTTTGGAGAAAGTTGGACCACAATAATGGAGCAGGTTCAGATGTATTTGGATTTGAAAATCTAAAAGATGCTTCAATTTTGAATATTT
The DNA here is from genome assembly GCA_017589665.1 of Selenicereus undatus. NCBI lineage: Eukaryota > Viridiplantae > Streptophyta > Magnoliopsida > Caryophyllales > Cactaceae > Selenicereus > Selenicereus undatus. The sequence goes on from JACYFF010031954.1 coordinate 102,309,554, forward strand.
GGGATTAATTTATGTATTTAGGGAATAGTGGTTGAATTGATGCTAAAATCAGAAAATTATTATTATTATTATTATTATTATTATTATTATTATTATTATTATTATTATCATTATTATTAATTGACACTGCTTTTGGTCAAGCATTGATCAATTATTGCCAACATTGAAAATGGTGTAAATTTGTAGCAAACCTCGCTATGTTTTAAATAAGTTATATTCAAAAATTAATTTGTTTTTGAAGGATTTTTTTTTTATGACAAGTATGTACAAAAAAAAAGAGTCAATTTCAACAGATTCTCTTGTAAAAGCATATTAAGTTATCTTCAATTATAGTAGAAAAATTCGTAGTGCAAAATTCATAATATGATACAGATGATAATGAACAAATTTATTTTTTATTTGTTTTAATGTTTTATTTTTTGTCACAACATTTGAAAATATGATGTATGTGAACTCTGTCGCTCCATTCCTTATACAAAAATATATCTTCCCTTTCTCCTTTCTACATGCTAGGATGTCCGAGCTGTCCGGTAATTTCTCATCATTTGCTGAAAGTATATAGAATCTAAACTATGGAATTTTATGTGCAATTTTCCTGGTTTAGCCCATGGTAATGGTTGCGTATGATGTTATTTTATTTTATTTTATCTGTATATTTCGAACTTTGTCCAAATCATAAATGGAAAAAAGAAGGGGGGGGGGGGGGGAAGGATGTCCACTACTTTATTTCCTTGGTTTTGGATTGGGTACATGAAGAGCATGATTGTTGGGGGGTCAATTTTCTCCATATGAAGGTCCAAACTGCGTGCGCATAAGTAGCCAAAGCCAAGGTGGGCATGGCGTCAATAATGTAAAGACTTTAGTAGGAGTAGGACAAGCGCATGAACATTGACCGCACCCACAAAGTCTAACATTGTCCATACTAGGTGACTAGGGTGTCCATTCATAATAATTGATGGCGCCCTTGGATATTTTTCAGTTATTGCTGTCTATCTATTCATTAAAAAAAAAGAAAAAAAAAAGAAGAAAAGCACATGCCTAATGTCATGGATAAAAATCCCACATCGAAAAAATGATGGGAGGATCCTAGGCTTATAAGCGGTGGCGTTACACATTGCATCAGGCCGACCTTTTGGGGAGAGGGTGATGGCTCCGTGACACCAAGGGAATGTTCTTTTCATTGGATGATATTGGTTGGTAAATGAGTAAAATTAGTTAAGATTGGTAAGAGTTGGTTGAAGTAGGTTAAAGTGAGTATCTTTTTATTAGAGTGGATTGAAGTTGGTAAATGTAGGTTTTGAAATTGATTGAAGTGGGTTAAATTTTGACCGTTGCTTTGCATAGATCTTTTACTGCTCTTTACTGCGTACATCGAAGTCATGTTATTCCTTATCACTCTTTACCGCTTGTCACTAATTTTTATTATTCTTTGAAACAAACTGATAAAAAGTAGTCTATCGTGCTACATGCTAAAGGGCAAGGACTTGGATTCAATGAATGCAAGTGATTGAATTATTGAGGACTACTTTCACCAAGTTTGAAGGCTTTGAATTGTCTTTCCTCAGGGGTTAGCACTGTGTAATGCAATGTGAAAATATCCACAACTAGTATCCCTGGTTGCTTATGAATTATAAGTGACATAATCCATTCAGTGCAGGAAGTTTGAACGGCCAAAGTTGGCAACTATTGTGGGGCACACAATCAAATGACATCATTGAAGCTTGACTGTCGATGTTTCATTCAGGTCTGTGGAAAAACAATCACATAATATAAAATAAAACACAATCAAGTGCTATAAGAAATACAAAACTGATGCAAAATAACTAAGACAGATACAAAACAGATGCTAAATTACTAAGCCCTATTGTTTGTCACAGCGTCATTCTCACATAATTATCTACTATGCAGAATAAGCAATTCGCCTGTAGATTGCTTGGAAAGTCTGCCCTCCATTCCGGGCAACCTTCTGCCCTTCCTCGGTGGCGGACCCTAGAAGCTTAACAACTGGATCAGCTTCACGTTCTTCGTCGCTCAGGGCCTCAAACATAGGATGATTTTCTAGGCATGTCTTCATCCAGACTCCCAGCTCCTCGACATCTGTGATAGTGTAGATGATCCCCCCTTCTCGGAGAACATAAGCGTATTCATCTAGTAAGAATGGGCTTATCACCCTACGCCGATGGTTCTTTTCCTTGAAATGTGGATCGGGAAACAGGAAAAACATCTTGGATAGCTGACCCTTCTCGAAATAGTTTGGTATATACTTCATGGAATTGGTCCGTACTACTGAGATGTTCTGATATTGACCAGGATTTGTTGTCCTCAAGCCCTGGATTCGTTCCTTCACATACTCTGTCACCTTGTCTCTGATTTCCATCCCGACCATTAACTTGTCTGGGAACAGAGTTGCCAGGCTAATGAGAAGCCCTCCGAAGCCGCAGCCTATATCGGCAAACTCGACCTTCCTTGCATCTCCAACATGGTCAGATGAGGAGAAGTATTGAGGGAAGAGAAGTGAGTAGTCGACGTGAGTAGGGGAAAGTGGAACTGGGAAATGAGAGTCGCTTAATGGATTACTGTGAGCTCGTGCCCTGTAAAATCTCTTGCGAGGCAGGCCAGTTGATTTACTTATAGTTGGGTTCGCCTGGTTCTCCAACATGTCTAATTGCAGGCAAGGAAGCAGATGCAGACTCGAGATTGCAAAGTAATCTGTACGAAAGAAAAAAAA
>JACYFF010031954.1:102327281-102374180 GCA_017589665.1 Selenicereus undatus
TATATATATATATATATATATATATATATATATATATATAATTGTTGATTTTGAAGTTGACCAAAAGAATAGACTTTTTAGCCCTCGTGGAAAATAGATAGCAATCAACGGTCAACTTGGATCGCTCTTCATCATCTTCCCCCATTCTTGTGTTCCAAGTTTTCCTTGGTATTTTGTTTGTTCATACCTAAAATACAAAATAAAATTAATAAATATAAATAAAACAAAAGGAAAAAAGCAAAGAAATGAGAAGACTCATTGAAGCAGTGACAGTGACACTGCACAGCACACACAGATAAGCTTGGTGCGCAAGACACAACGTCACCCTCCATGAAAATATTTACCATCGTATCCAAATCACTTATGTAAGATCGACTTCTTTATAACCGGTCACTCGATTCCCTTTATAAACTACCTACTCCTCCTTATCCGTCAATCTTCTTCTTTTTCTTCTAAGCAAGCAATCAGAGGTCGGGAAAGAGTTGAAGTCAGATGATGGACCTAAATTTCGACCGATCGTATCATCAAAAGAGTTGAAAGCAGAGAAATCAACTTCCTTTTTTCTTCCCGAAAAATAATTTTCATTCTTTATTGTACTAAATAACCAATAATTAAAAAATTACTTTTCGAGAAAACCAGTTTTCCTCCAACCAAACAGTATCATACCGTCACTATCGAATCCGACATGCAAGATGGAGTAATCAAAACCAGCTGGGGTTGGATGTATTGCGATTAGGATTTGAATGGGTCAACATTCAACAACGTTAACTTAGGAAGTGACCTAAAGTGTCTGTGATTTCACCAGTCATGACCACATTCATGCAATTTTCTGATTTCTCTTTAGAATTTTTTGTACTATAGATTAGCACTGCTCATTGTCAAGGCCTTTTTTTTTAATCAGTTTGAGAATGATGTCGTTTTGTTTTATTTTGTTTCGTTAGGATTATGTCAAGGATGAGAACATGTTTTAAAATATGTAAGAATTTTCATAATTATGTAAAAGAAAATGTGCAATGATATATGTAGAAAATGCGTTAAGAATTTATTTTGATATCTTTAATAATCTATATTTTTCTCATGAAATCGTCCAGTTACTTGTACGATTATTCGTAAAAGTAAGGTTATTTATATTTGGATCTCCTTAAACTCTATAAAGCGGGATCCATATTGAAACTTCTTGTTGTTTAATTTTCATAATCTGTACTGAGAAAAATTAACGTTTTTGTTCCCATATTCCATCTCAATGTTCAATTATTTTTCTCATAATATAGATCATTGAAAATAAATAGACCCAAATGTCAACACAATAGGGATTTTTTCTAAAAATTGAATTATCATCACCCAAATTCCCAAAGTTTAGACTATAAAAATTCAAAAATTCCAAAACAAACTTATGCTATTAAAGCCCTGTTCATTCCGTTAGTAAATTCAAATTTACGAACCGCAACTAACTTTAACTTACTTCAACCCACTTCAACCTACTTCATGAACTTCAATAAAAAATACCTACTTCAACCCACTTCTCACTATTTTAACCAATTTCTACCTATCATACAAAAAATAATTCAACTAATTTCAACCAACTTTAACCCACTTCAAAAAAATATATACCCATTTTGATTTACTTCAACCTATTTCAATCAATCTCAATCAATTTTACTCATTTATCAACCTATATTTTCCAACCAAAAGAACATACCCTGAATAGAAATATACAACTCTTTGTATCAATTATGACAATGGACTCGAGCTATTGTCAAGTTGCCATGGCAGAATATTCATACATAATAGATAGGCCCACTAACAAATGGAGCCACATATGGATCCAACAAATTGAAGGCTCAGGCCCAATATTGGAGGAAGACTGCTATGCTGACTTGATAGCAGTTGGGCTATGTCATAGGCTAAGGGGGCCTGATCCATACTCCTTTCTTTTCTTTTTTAATACAAATAAAGCACCAACTCATGTTTCTGGTAACAAACTAACAATTCTCAAAAACTTACTAATTATGTTAATTGACAGTAATCCCATAAATGGTAACAATTTTCAAATACTTTACCAGCTATGTTAACTGATAGAATCGTATTAGAGCATTTGCAACTGAGCACCCTGCGTTCCAATTGCGGGTTGTTTCAAAAGTTTTGATGCAACGCACATTCCATGGGCATCGAGATGCAAGGTGGACCTACTCGTTCCATTTCCCGTTCCATTTTCTTCTGTCTTTTTGTGAATTTTTTTTTTCTTTATGAACATTATTTAGGTGGTAAAAAAATGTTGTACTTTATGAGGTAGGTTCATGGTAAATATTTTATTTAGTGATCCAAGTTAAAGTTTTATGGGTTGGAGAACTAAAAGAATGTAATTTACAAAAAATGAAATTTTTACTGATATAATGGGATGGAGTTTCAAATTCTAGAACTCTAGTTGAAAGTGCTCTTAGCCTTCCGCATGTAGTCCCTCACCCTCGCCCCAAAAAAAAAAAAATGAAAAGAAGGAAAAAAAAAAGAAAGAATGGATTAGTTAAATAATTTTTTCTTAGAATTTCCAATTACCTCAATTTTAAAGTCTCTATGAATTATTATCATGAGAAATGTAAGTTTAAATTTATTTTATAATATAACATTAGCACCTATTAAAAAATGATGAGTCTAGACATAGTTAATCTTCTAGAACATTGTAGAAGGTGAAAAATAACAAAATAAATACAATGTAATGTGGGACCAGAAAACAAAGAGGTTTATTCTTATCTTGATGGCCTAAAAGAGAAAAAAAGCCCTACATCTCACAAAATTTTCTCCACCATAAAAATTCAGACTCAAAAAAAAAAAAAAATCCAAAAGCCCAAAATCCACATACCCAATTGACTGAGTGGTGAAGCAGCAATGACATGTCTACCAGCATCACCATCCTAGTACTTCTGTGGTAGATCCGACCTATAATTAAACCCGATAATATGATGTAATTTAAATTAAGAAATTATTTTTTTTGGGGAAAAAAAGCTATATTCTTACTAACATAAAACATATCAAAAGCACATCGGGACAGTGTAATTGGTTTAATTTAATTTCTTATCATAAAACTCCCTATTTTCATGATAGTATTTTCTATTTATTTGTACGACATTGCGTTCATATAAATTCAGTATATATTTTATTAGTATACTTAAAATGATTTTTGAAAATGAAATTATGAAAAGACAGGTTGGATTTTAAAAACCAATAAAAATTACAATTTTTTTAGTTACTCGTGTTTATAGACTTGAGACTACGCTATAATTTGTGTCACCATCATTAATTCATTATCATCATTAGTATAGTCTTGATTAACTAATTGTGAAAGTGAAAGATGAGCTTTCTGATAATTTGAATCTACCCATCTTATTCTGATGTAATATGAGTTGTCTAATGCTCATATCAGCAGCATATTCTGATTCCTTTTTTGGCTGTAGGCTCTAATCTAAGCATGAAAATAATAATGACAGTACTGTGACTAATGCAACCAGAAGGAGAATTAATTAGAGAGAATTGTTTAGCTTATCTTATAATTTAGGGTTCTTTGATGTGTAATTAATTCAGTAATCAATCATTTGTTTTGGATATGTCATGGGAGTCTCCATGTAGCAAAGTAGCACGTGCAAGCACGTGTCTTCTTTATGTGCTGTGGATAGATATAGTTGACTTACTATTAGGTGTTAGGCTGTACTTTTCAACAATAAAGGAATTTAGAATAAATCAATTACATTTCAACAGAATTGTCAATTACATGAAGCTTACAGCTCAGATGAGCATGAATTCACACCAAGGATAACAACATAAGACCAAACTACAAAGGAATTCCACAAGTGCTAGACTAAACCAGCTAATTAGTGAATCATCTGAAACTGAAAATACACATCCTGTAACAGTTACTAAAACCCCTCTGATAACTGCAAGCCCCAAATTGAAGAGAGACAGATGAAGTGCCCAACGAACAGCGTTAGCAAAGCCCTTATTCTGTCAACCATATACAGACGCCAAGCGAATCCCCTTTCCCCAATTGAGGAAGAGATGAATCGCGGGCAAATGAGCTATTAGACCTAGTCATGGATCCCTAAAGGACATTAATCCTCGATGTGCCTCCTCCACGATCTCTACATTTTTACACCGCAATCATTCATCGTCATCATCATCATAACCATAATGTCTATGGCAGAAAGTAAACAAATCTAGACATACCGAACCTAAGCTGAATATTTCTTATGTCTATGCATATATGTATAAATCAACATATCCAATGCCAGTTCCTCCGGCTTGATTGTTTCAAAGGAGGGGGCAAGCATTGGGTTGTTGTTTAAGCTGTTGCTTAGTTTGCTGTTGGGACCAGTAGGCATGAGCAGCGAGAACTCGGTCTAGCAGCTCCTGTGGAACAGGCTGTCCCCTCCTTTGTTGTGGGGATATTCTTGCCGTGTGAACCAGTGTTTTCCATTTATCCTGTTTTTTGTCCCCAAAAATGAGTAAGAAATCTTAATGTCAGATGAATGTGCCTCAAGAAAGACTACAGATATTTTTCGGCTGTGAAATAAAGGGCCCGATGCTCTAGATGAATACTGTGTGTGATCATTGAAAATGGAAAGTTAAAAAAGTGAGGCTCAAGTATATCTTGAGTACAAGCAAACACAAGAATCAAGATTCCTAGTTTCAGAAAAAAGATATGTATTTTATAAAGACCCAATGGTTACCTGTAGAAGCAATTATTTGTTGCACCAACTGCAGTTAATAATAAACAATAGAACTTTCTGGCTTCTGACAATGGTAAAGTTCTACTATGATAATAAGGCAAATTTAAATAAAAAAGGTGGGTTCAATCATGGAAGTTTCTTAAAGTAAAGGATAAAAAACCATAAATTGATTTCAGAGATGGGATAACTTGGTAAATAAAGTTCCACACCTTCAAATCAACATAAGTCCGATGCTTCACATTATCAAAAGCTCGCAATTTGACATCCCGCCACCTGCAAATAGCAAAGCCAGCACTGAATCAGAAGCTGCATTTCCTAGTTTGAAAGGAAAAAAAAAACAAAGATGCTTGGAAAATAGACAGAATATGCAGTAGGATATGGAAAGTTGATGGGGTATATTGGCTGCATTCTTTGCATGACACCCTACCTTCCAGTTCCGAATTTCTCAACTGCTTGGACTAAAGCTTCAACTTCAGCCACAGAGAAAGGTCTACGAATTCGACGTTGTGCCATCTCAGCCCGCTTAGACTTCTGGTGTGCTGGAATCATTGCCAGTGCTTGTGGAGTTTCCTCGGGAAGAGCGACAAGGGCTCGGGAATCAACCCTCCCTTTCTCTGCCGAGATTTCAGCAGGAGATGGTGCTGAATCATGGTCACTTTCAATTAAATGGCCAACAATATTCAATGGGTGATCTGATGAATGATGAGAAGTTCCCTGATAACTTGTAATAGCATCGGGACATCTGAGAATAGAACATCAAGGAAGAAAACTCATCAAGTCCATCAGACCAGTAGACCACTAAGAGTCGGGGGGGTTGGGGGGGGGGGGGGTACAAACAATAAAGGCCTCAAATGAAAAACAGCTGCCTCACCTCGACAGAGGTTCGGGCACATCACTAGAAAGCACAAGGGAATTATCTTCCGAAGAAATAGGTGGGCTGGCATGCACAGCGTTTGGCTCCAGGGTAACACCTAAAGACTCTACCAGATCATTTCGGCCGATGCCAGACTGCAAAAGAGTTCTGTTATCATCCCTAATCTTTTTCCCCTGAAAAAGCACCCCGACATGCAAACCACCCCTGAGCAACGTAGTCAAGGCTTCCATTACCGTCCTCTGCAAAACAAATGACACCATTAGGATGTGATTCATCCAAAAAAATGAAAATTATCAATCGATACAGATGGATAAATGAATCATAGAAAGGCAGTTATGATGATTCTGATTATCAGGGAAACAAACAGGGGACTAGGAATAGATTTCCAAAGACTTAAATTCACAGCCATAGCTTACAAGCATATGACTTTGTGCCGCTTAAAAAGAACAAACACATGCATCCATTCTCCATCAACATTGCAGAGGGTGACCCAGAGATTGGCTGGCAGCAATACCACTACCAACACCTAGTGTAGATCATGCGAGGCAGGGTTTGACAAAAACAAGAATGCATGCAGCCTCGCCCTATCATTCAACTTAACTATTACAAGCAGCCAGATTCTTTTGCAATGTACTTGAATAAAATGCAAACCAAGTACCTTAGAGAACCAAATACCTTTAGAGAACCAATAGTAGCTGTCTCTGGCATCTCAATGAAAAGCTCTGGCACCCTGAAGGACTTGATCCTAACCTTCACTGAAAAGATGAATAGCTAGTTCACATGAGAAACTCTTCACTGTGCTTAATTAAGTCAAAAGGCATATATGAAATTCCATTGGGTGATATTTTACCATGAGATTCCCTGCATGGAAAGCTCGTACTTTGGCCAGTAACAGATGATGATGAACCATTGACTACAATGGGACAGACAATTAGCCAATGTTCAACACATTCACTAGTATTAAATCACAAATACCAGAAGGCACACCTCCATGTTCCACTGCACCAAAACTAGCAGAAGAGTCAATGGCCTTCTTAGGAGAATAGATGCCCTTGTAGCTAATATTCCCATCATTATTGGGTAACGAGCTATGGTAGAAACTCTTCCTCTTCCTGAAAGGATAGATCCTCCGAGACCTCTGACGTTTATAACCAGTTTTCCTACTGCAGTAAATGTAACGTAATTCTGTAAGAAGTACCAATAAAAAACCAGATCAGTCAGACGATTCCACTTAAGTTAACCACAGCAAGAAGCGCCAAAAATGAAGGAAAATAAATATTACCAGTGTCAGAGAGATCTCCATTGTTCGCTTTAGGAGCCGCTCTCCGGTATTTGGATGCCAACAGCCTCCTTATTTTTCGGCCACCAATATGTGCACGCCACCTAGTCGGCTTCATTATGCTGGGATGGGTGCGCCCAGAAAAGTTTTCGTCATCATCTCTAGTAACTACTTTAACATTATTACCCCTAGAAGGGGAAAGTGAACCACAAGCATAGTGGTTCACGCTTAAAATTGGTTTAAAACTACAATCTGAGCCAATTGCTTGAGAAGGTTTCGTGTCGAGGAAGTTAACATCTTCTGAGCCTTTAATAACATTACTATTTACAGGCAACAACTCTCCCTGATTGTCAAACTGTTCCACACATTCATGCAAATTAAGCAAACAAGACTCCTTTGGAACAGCAGAACATTGCTCTGGTTTTGACGAATGATTGCAAAACTTGTCATTGTCATCGTCATTCAAAGCTATCTTATGATTAGCATCATCCTTCACCAAGCAATCAGACGACATGATCACAGAAGCAGGGTTCAAAGCATCATCATGCCGAGCGACCGCAACTCCCTCTGCATCGCACTGCAGGGCCTGAGCTTGTAACCCAAGCTCCAGCTTAAGGGAGGGGATCTCTGCACTTGCTTGATCACAATGCTCAACTTTCAGAGGATTAACCTCATCATGCTGTTCCTCTATGACCACATCTTCGACATGTACAGCCTGATCATTCTCAACAATTGTATTCTGAGATATTTCTCTTTCAAGCAGCAAATTTCCAGCTACAGTAGCCAACAAATCAAATGCACGCATTTGATTGTCCTCGACTTTCTTTCTGATACAATCCCTCTTCTGGAATTCATAATGCAAAGGTTAGGTGACAAAAATCGGTGCTTAAGATAATGAAGATCAAAACTGAGAATCAGTAACCCAGGTAGAAATTAAATTACCCTAGCAGACCTTGGAGCCTTAGGAATGAAAGGCACCTGATATCCATTGAATCCATAATCTAACTTCTTCTGCAACATATCGAGGAGAACATACCCAACAAATCCTCAATTCAAAGCTATTTTCAGCATAAACCAGACCTGATCAAGTCTACCACAAACAACCCAAAACAATCAGCATTTCTATTAAGCATGTGATATATGATGATTAGTTGAAGCAAATAGATGCCCAAAGATGGTAACTTCTAGGTGCATACAAGGTCCCAAATTGATGGCATATGATCACTGGTAAAAACAAATGATGATAATAATAAGTGGGCTCCAAGGAATGTAATCATGAGGCAGAAAATATAACAAACATTAAATATAAAGAGCAGATAATTGAAGTACAGACCCAACTCATGTCTTCAAAATTATCAAAAATTGAAATATCAAAGTGGCCAGACGAAAACAGTAAATCATTTCAAACAATCCATAATGTGAATGCCAATCAGCGCAACTTGCCAGCTTATCTTTAACATTCATTAAAATCTCCAAAACAAAATAAACCCAACTACCCAAAAAAGATAAAAATTTGGATATGGATTTCAAAAATGGGCCAGGGGGAAAGGGTTAGGAATAATGAGAAGTCATCCCTCTCCACACACGACAAAAAGGAGAAGATGAGGAAGGGGGAAAAGAAGAAGGAATTGAAGAAACAAATTAAAATATCATGTGGAATAGGATCCACCCAAACCCAGTTGTTGGATGATGATCATACAATCATACACACAATTTAGATGATGAACAAAGAGAAGAGAAGAGAAGAGAGAGAGAGAGAGAGAGAGAGAGAGAGAGAGAGCACGTCTTGTAAGCTTATACACCATCAGCATCTGACCAAAGCAATTATATAGATGCCTATGTTGAATTTATCCCATCATCCTACAACAACAATAAATCAACAATATGCTGAAATTTCATCTACCCAATTGGTCAATCTTTCCCCAAAAATCGTATCTTTTCGCTTTTCATCTTTCAACCAAACTATTGTTCTAACATAAACACAAAATCATCACAAATTTTCAAGAAGATAAGAAGTGCTCATGATCTAAAAACCATTTCAAAGAAAACCGTGCAATTTGGGAAAATGTTTTCATGATCTAAAACTCTGAATCACTGATCTTAACCGCCAAAGATCAAAACTTTCCCACCTGTAAACGTTGGAAACAATATAAACCTGAAACAGCAGAAGCAATTCGATCCAAAATAGAGGAAATGACGAAGAAAAAAAGAAACAGATCCTCTTGATTTTAATCAAAACCCTCAAATTTCCACACCCAAATCCATCAATTCTGAAATTCTTCAGACCCAAACCCTTGGATCCAACCCATTTCACGCAGAATTCCCCACATCAGATACCATTAAAACCCATCAACAAACTCAGCCCAGAAGAAATTTTTTCACAAAGCAGCAAAATTCTCGGTGACACAGAAAACTTCCCGAAAACAATCAGATTTCTCTCACCTTGAGACCTCAAAATCGCGCCCAAAATTCTGGGTTGGAGTTGATGCAAGATCGGAGAATTGTCGGAGATTTCGAAGAATTCCCAAAATTCCTTCAAGTTTTCCAATTCATATCCATAATTTCTTACTCCCTCCCAACAAAAATTCAATTCAACAACGAAATTTGATCTCTCTCTCAATCTTCAATCAGAAATCCTGATCGCCAAAACCCCCTGAAAACCACCCAAACTCTCTGCTTAAACCCCTGCTCCTTATAACAATTGAATTGACCCCCAATTGCCGGCCCAACCGGTAAAAGTATGCATTTACCGGCTACTGCCGGTCACCTTTTTAAGACGCTAGCCTTAAAGACCGGTTCTTCCCCCTCGGATGACCCACTAGTGTCTTTCCTTTTATTTTGATCTCTTCTGATCTCGACACGTGGCAATTGCTTTAATTTTCTGTCTTAAAAATAAAATAAACTAATTTGGGGTTTTCGTAGGGACATTTTTTGCATTTTGAATTTTTTAAAAATTTTGCCATTTTCAGTCCACACTAGTTTTATGGATGGTTCTAAAAATAGAAAAGGCAAATTGAAAAAAATATTCATAGTACAATTATTGTAAAAAAATGGCACATTGAATTATTTGGGATCATAAAATATAAAAAGAAAGTACAAGTTATTTTAAATAAATTAAGATCATTTAAAACAGCCATCTTAACTAATAATCTTGGACAAAAAATTTAATATTAGTTAGAAAAGGAAAATATATGACGATACGAGTCACTTTACAAATACATGTTGAAAAGGATCAAGAACATGATTAGGTGTTGAGTTAGTTAGATACTTGGTAACCTTTATGAAAATAAGTAGCTTGATTTCCATTGTTAGATTCAATTTAGGTATGTTTCTTATTTTGTATTAATGTGACTATCACAAACCTAATAATATTAGGTGTGGGAGTCTGGTTTTAGAAAATTATAATCAGTTCAAAAATAATGAATTGATGATAAATATCATCAAAGTAGAAAAACCGATTAAATGCGTGAAATTAAGAGTACATGGAAGTAGGATGAGCCGTATGCATGGCAATATTTTTACTTTCATTACCTAAAATACAAATACAACAACAACAACACCTCCCAATATGGGTTTCGCTTTTGCAAGGTCTGGGGAGATCCAGATGTAGGCAACCTTACCTCTACTGATATTCCTATCCATAGAGAGGTTGATTCCAATAGCTAAAATACAAATAATTGAGCAAAACTTTTCAACAAATGCTTTCACTGATAAAGCAATAAATAAACTTGTCATATATAATTTTTTTTTTCTTTTTGCACCTATAAAACGCAAAAGACTGATATAGGTAGATATCAAATTTAATTAAATGAGATTGATCATATGATTTGGTAGATAAACTAGTGTTAATTATGGTGTGGGAGTTAGATCCAAAGGCCAATATTTTATGGTACATGGATCAATCCCTCATAAAGACGGCAGAGATTGCATTTTGAGATTTAAAAACTTTAACAAGGTTGTAAATTGTAATTATTATTTTTGTTAAAAAAAACGTTACAAGGTTATAATTGTCTTTCTAAAAGAAACATGGGGACAAGTTTGTCATAGAAAAAACAGTCAAAAATTTTGTGGTTGCAAATTAAAATAACTTGCCACGTAGGCAGCATGACGTGGCAAAAGTGTAAGCCCTCATTGGCTACATATGACCTCTTCTGCATTTATCCCAAATCCTCCAAAAAAAAAGAAAACAGATTCGAAAGTGGAAAGCTTTTGACGGTGGGTTGACGGAGGGACGTCACGTGTCAAGACAGAGACCCGAGTAATGCTTAACGCCGTCAGAATGGGGCATTCAGTTGGACCCATCGGCCGTTAATAGTTTTTTTTCTCTTTTACTTTTTCGTTACAAGAAGAGTCTGGAGTTCTTTTTCAACGGATATACATACATACACACACACACACACACACACATATATATATATATATATATATATATATATATATATATATATAATATGGCAATTTCTCATTGTTCATGTGTATATATTTTTTATAAGTATATTTATAATATATTAATTTTTTAATATACATATTTGTTAATGTTTCTTCTCTCTACGAACAGAGATGTCGGTAGAGGTAAGTCTACCTATATCTGGATTTCTGCAGACCCCGCAAAGCGGGACTCACAATAGAAGGTAGTATTGTTGTTGTACATATTTGCCGATGCGGTTCTTGAAAGTATATACTCTCAGAAGTATGATATACATATTAATGTTCAGTGCAAATGAAACATAAAAATCGATGTAAACGAAATTTAAACCCTTATCACAATACAACTATTATTAAAGTTTTGTGAGCAAGTTAGCCTCCCCCCTTCAAATTCAAATATTTTTACTTAAAACCAACCATTATAACCCTGATTAATTATGTTACATCTCACATTATTTGTCCATTTTCTGCGCTATATATGAAATAAGATAATATTAATGCTTTATTAATTTTCTAGTTTCATAATAGATCAAAAAAGGGTCAAATAAAAAACTTATAGAAAGAAAAGAATATAATGGGAAAAATGTCAGGATATTTTTCTCCATATATCTACTGGTATGTATATATAATTCAATTCAGTTGAGCTAATACCAACCAAATAAATAATATTTGTTGCAATATTTTTAATTACTCAATTATTGTTAATTCCACCACCAAACCCACGTCTAAATTAAACTCACCTACTATACACCAAGCACATCATGATCAGAGCATCAATTATCAAACTTGATTCAAGATCAGACGGTCCACATCTTGTGCCACTTTGACCTGTATCACACAGAATTAATAGAATTGGGATACAAGTCATGTATTGGAGGAGAGAAGAATTCACAATCCTAACAAAACATAAAAATATGGACTTATGTGTATGGGGGTTGGGGGGTTGTTGAGTATCGATTTTTACTTATAATTAAGAAGAACAAGTATCGATTTATTTTGAATCAACTTATACAGGTATATCGATTTTTTTTTGGTTCACTTTCCTAGGTATAATGAGGGCATAAAGTCGGTATGATCAGTTCAGAAAAATTTTACCATTTAAGATAGTCACACTCATTTAAGCGTTCATGCAAACAAAGTTTGAAGGAAGATCTCTGAACTAACTAGTGAAATTAACTATTTTCAGTTGAGTTATCTGAAATCATATGTGGGTTATATAAACCTGTGACACATCAAAATTAGATCCGAACGTTTATTTTTTTGATTTGCAATCCACAAGATAAGTGAGGGGATTTTATAGAGAAGATAGAGATAAGTAGTGATTTTATATTTGCCCAAATTCTTCTAACTCCGTCCATATAAGCGCAACCTACACTAAGAGTTTATTCTGGTTGTATAATAAACATATCATAGCCTTCTTTTTTTTTTTGATAGAATAGCCTAAAAATTAAATCAAAATAATTAGCTAATATAAAAGTTAATAAAGAAAAATCTCTCCCTAATCTCTCCAAAATGATTCTTGCTATAAATAAAATAATAAAAGACATGCATGCAATGATAACTACATCAATCCCCCCCACACCCTTCTATATGCCCCCACCTCCTTACATGCCATCCTTTATTTATCTAAATAAATGCAGTATAATCCACTAGTTCTTCAGTGTATATATATATGATTTGATTTTTATCTTTTCATTAATTAATTAGGCCATGACCTATAATTTAATATATTAATCTATCAAATCCATGGAGAAAGATATTCTTTGCCAAGATACATCTTTACGGTAAATTATATGATAGTTTCAGGTCTATAGATATAGCACGGTCATCATATACGGTAAGTTTGTTCAGTTTTATGTAATCCAACTCTAATTTCATATTCCTTTTTTGAGAAAAAACAAGATTCAATTCATTTTATCAAATTTTGGTACGTTACTAATTCTATATCCGAGTCTACGGTATAAGTTTAAGTGGAGGGATGGTTTAGATGAAAATAAATGTGTTGTGGAAGTAGAGCACATGAGGTCATAGCTACACCAGGTTGTACTTCATCCAGATGGTTAAATAGTTCAGATCCACCCATTTCCCAGCTACATTGTCACACATGCATGGGGAAGAAAGACAGAGCGTATGTTTGTCCAAGAAAGTTGGAAATAGTGGGCCTGAAAACTCTGTATAATAATAAAGTCTCATCTATGTCGTTTCATTTGTGTTTTTTTACTGTAAGCCAATATTAATTAAGTTATTTTGTCAATTTTGTGTTGTATAACCGGGGCGGAGTGATAAGATTAGGTTATTTTCAGCCCGCGTTCCAATTTTTAGAACTCAGTCTTGTCACGTCAATAGGAATTTTATAATTTTGGAACTTATATTTCATCAGTTTTTCAACTAATGAAACTCATGAAACTCATTTCAAGACAATTTAATTAAATTGACCCATTTATTAAATGAGTCAACTTGAACCGAAGTATCATCCAACTCTATTCTTAACCGTGAAAATACCACCGTGGTGTGATGATCATGGAAATTCACGGAGGTAAGGACTGTAGACGTGGGACATGGGCGGGGCTCGACAACCTCCGAACCAGGGGTCGGCATGTTGAAACACGTGAAATTATACCACTCGTTTTAGCAGACGGGGCGGGCTGAGTTACGGGTAGAATGGGTCAACCGAAAGGGAGGAGGAGGAAGTGGGAACCAGTATCTATAATCAAGGCCCAACACCAACATCCTCGATTCGAAAAGGAAAATGGCAACTGAAGTTAGCCCTACATTCGAACCTGGGTGGGGACGGTGGCAAGAGAGCACCATGTCAGTTTGGCTAACATCACTTGACCGAGCATAAGATCATCACCAAACCAATTCCAAAAGGAAACTTTCGTTCCAATGCATTTCTGAATCTGAGCCACTCTGATTCTTAGAAACGAAAATAAACTTAGATCCATATGAATACACACCTCCCAATGGGTACTTGTCTCTAAGACCAACTAAAAATACAAATATCACACAAAGTATGAAAATGACGCAAAACAAACATAAGTTAAATGACTGATAACTGGGCATGTCAAAACAGCTCGCAACCAGAGCAAATGGCGAGGAAACCGCACTCTAGATCATAACAAACCATGGAGAGGCTTTGCTGGGGAGTTGCATAATGTCTTTTGACGAATTTATGTTACATAATCCAAGATGCAGGTGAAACATCTCCCACAGCCAGTAGTTTTTAGATTGCCTTCAAAAAAATCTGACTTCATGTTTCCGAATAACTTTCCATGCACATTTTCCATAGGTTGCAGAAGCATTCACGTAGGAAGGAAGCCCACTGCGATAATGTAATCGAGGTAAAGTTATAAATCATAATGTGGTATACGATATCCATACACTAAACAAATACACTAACAAATACAACCAAATCCGTCCAAGACAGTTATATTAAATATCGAACAAGAGCACATGGAACCATGTTCTTTCTATAAAAATATGGTGGGCTAGCTGGTATTCATCAGTCAAGCAAAGACCCCCCCCCCCCCCAAAACCACAAAAAAAGAACAAATAAGGGAAAAGAAGTGCATGTTTATACATTTTTGTTCCCTAGAGTGATTGGCAGATGCAGATCTTTGGTTGAAATGATATCTTGAATGGGAGCACAAGACGATGTGAATCATTTGAAAAATAGACATGGTTTTCCATTCCTATTGCATTCCCCCCCCCCCCCCCCACAAAGTTTTTTGGGGAGGCTTTGGCTTTTGATCAGAATCTCACAAGCACCATTGTACTACATGGATTCCTGTACAGAGCTTTGCATTGCGATGAGTGGCAGAACTTTTGGGGGGGGGGGGGCGGTAATTGTGGATGGATAAATTGTAGAAGTTAGCAAACAGGCTTTTCAAACATTCATTGCAAGAGGCAAAAATGTTAATACGTTAATACAGCACCAACGGTTTTCTCCAGCCAGCCCCTGTTCTTACAGATGCTCTAAGGTGCTAGCACCAAAATCAAATCACTGTTCTTCAAAACAGCAAGAGTCCAACAAGAAAGTATTCTTACCTCATACACTGGATAAATCACCATACTGCCATGGGTTGAACTCCTTGGTCTGGACATCTTCTAGCTCAATGTTGTCAGAGCTGTCTGTATCTGTTCTGTGCTGAAGGTATTTACCATTAAATCGGTAAATCTCCAACTCACCCCAAGGGGTAGTAGCAACTTCTTCAGTCATATCAAACCATCTTGGTGCAAAATTGTCACCCTTTGCTTCTCGAGTTCTTTTTTCTGCCCTCTGTCTCTCTTCTAAACTGAAAGACGAGCACAGACATAAAATAATCACAACGTGGACATACAATACCAATATATATATATCACTGCACCAAACAACAAAGAAGATCGTGGGCTCGTGGCACTAAGTAGGAGCAACTGACATCAAACTCCATTTTTTTTGTTTGCTTGGTTTTCCTCGTTCTTTTTCTCCTTCTGGGACAGTGGGTGCATGGGGGCAATCTAGATCAATGTAGAAGTTCTTTTATTCAATGCATGCAATATATGCCTAAATAGGTTAGACGCACCACTAGCACCACCACCCAATGTGGGTCCAATGTCAACAAGAGATCCAATTATCCAAATGCAAGAAAACCTTACCTTTACAAGCATTCCTACCAGCCTAAATAGGTTAGATCAATGAGACCAAAAAGAAGCCGTCTTCAAAAGATAATACGAGGCCATGAAACTAACTGATCGCCCCCTTAAGTCAACTGATCCAACCAGCCCCCCAAAAACAAGAACAAGAACTACATTGCACTGTCAAATGGCCTATTGACTGTCAGCACGACATATTAGCATTAACGTTGGACTAGAAGCAAGGTCTTAGGAAAAAAGCAACTTTACGAGAAAGCAGGAGAGAACAAAACCTGCTCTTTTCTGCACCAGCCTTAGACATGTCGCCCTTCTCAAGAGCATATCTATCAGGCCGTAGG
Organism: Selenicereus undatus; assembly: GCA_017589665.1. Lineage (NCBI taxonomy): Eukaryota > Viridiplantae > Streptophyta > Magnoliopsida > Caryophyllales > Cactaceae > Selenicereus > Selenicereus undatus. Next base: position 102,343,548 of record JACYFF010031954.1, read on the forward strand.
CGTGAATCTGATGCCAATAACTTCCTGGGGGCTGTGTCAAAGCTGTTTATCTTGTGAGCGAAGTAGGTATACTGAAATTTGTCATTTGGTGGTGCATCAGCAACACGCCACACCTGCAAATATCGCCACCCGGTGAGCACCACGCTGAGGAAGTTCAAGGGTTACAGAAAGGACATGTAAATAATGCATGAGAGGTACATAGTTCATAAGAGAGCAAACCAAAGCAGGCAAATATCTTTCAAATCCAACTTTTTTCTTCTTCAATAATCAATTAAATCCAATTGTTCCATATACCTATCATTGCTTTATATTTTTAATGTAGTATGGTGCCAATTTATGCCTCTAAGGGTCTCTAATTGCAGCAGTCACTCCCTGCAACACCCCTCCCCCTCAAAAAAGGGTGAATTATAGAGAAGGGCTTAGGCAGAAATACAACGAAAAGCAACAGGTGATTATTTGGTCTGATTCATATCAAGATAAAATGATATGCTAAGAATAAGACCCACATATGCATTGCATGTATACAACATGAGAATCGATGTAAAATACTCTAGGTTCTACAAGGTAAAACGTGTCTAGAACTCAAGCTGTATAAACAATTCCAAACATCTAACAAGAAAAAGGCTACATAATAAGCCCGACAGCAATACCCATTCTTCCCCAACATAAGCTCTAAAAACACTATGGGATTCTACCATGAATGTGCGCCTTGAAGATGCTATCAGAAATATAAATAGCACTTCGAAGAGAATAACCTCTTTAAGTTCGGTGCCAGGCAGAGGTTCCCCTTCTGCATCACATGGTTGATAACTCATTGACTCACTCCACTTGCCAGTCATCAATATTTTAGGTTCCTCATTAGCATCATACACATAACCATCCACTTCAAAACGGCCAGCCCTGAAACGAAATATGAGCTTAAGTAAGCATACTTGCCCTGACTCTAAGTAAAGAGCCCCCACAAGAGAAATAACCTTGCAAATCACGAACAAGGTGTGTTCATTTCACAAGCAGGTATGAACAGTAGAACTGACGGCAACTAACAACTAAATGCTTAGCACAAATTATATGGGTGGCTTGCCCTAAAACGTTGAACCAGATAGAACTGAAATATCAGTCAGTCATCCATATCGTGGCCTGAAACACATGGGAATGCTGACAATTGACAAAGGTCCAGAAGTCATGGCATACCCAAACCAACCGCATGGCTGAAAATATAGTACAACTTTATCCCCTGTCGTCGAATTTGTTAGTATCATCTCGCCAGGTGAATCGACCCAAGTGCGCCCGAATATAAGATTGTTGACTTTAGTAGGGGGAGGAACCAGATCCAACACTACACCATCTCTTTTAAGAGTCACACGTGTCCTGTGTCAAACAGAAGCATGTGAGCACATTATCTAAGCCATTAATAAGAGAACAAAAAGCAAATGCACACATTCTCAACTTGAATCCTCTGTCTGCTCCTACAACTAACCACCACCAAATGCCATTCTTCACAAGCACTAATTTACGACTAAAGTGCCTGAAGGTCACATAGATTATTCACCCACCAACTCAAGATGCCACTTGCATTGAGAAAGGCTAACGTATGACCTGCGAAACTTAACTGGGTCCATGTATAGACTAAGAAATTACCTACAGACTCAGCTGATAAAAGACAACAACTATGGTTCACAACAGAAGGAACCATTAAACAGCTTCACATGGAACAATAGCTATTGCAAGTTAGCAACTTTCTGTAGTTAGAGGTAATTTTCTAGGCAAGACGCTTTATGAGTCAGAGGAATCAAAGATCACGAAAAAGATTATTGGCAAAAAAGGATGATACAACAGCTATCTGTATGGGAAATGGCATGGTTTTACCAAGGCTTTCATATGCATATTTGCTTGTCATCAAATGTAGCGCTTGTTACAGGTAGGACATACATCAAAGGACAAACTTCATGTTAGATCTACCAAACGGGTCATTCAATTTGCATTCAGATGAATTCATGGTTACGTTAATCAAATTTTGGTTCCCTAGGGGTTCAAATTGGATAATTTTCAGTCAAGTTGACTTCAAATCTTTTGATGGATGGTCCACTAACCCTATTTTGACCAGGAAAGGAAAATGCAGGTTAAATTCAATTTTGGTCAGGTCAGAAACACGTTAGCCTTATTCTGGGTCTAAGCTTGGGTAAGGTTTGATGGCTTCAAGCCATTTGGATGTGGTACCCAGTTAGGGATTAGATTTCCATGTCTAGTTCCTGTTACATCCAATAAAGGTCTGTAGAAAATCAAGGAGCACAAAAATGCAGACAGTACTTACCTTCCAACGGGATAGACGTCACATGAGTTGCCTAGAAATTTTGTCTTCAGCTTTGATGTTACATCATATGTAAAGTGCTCATTTTCACAATGCCCGGCACTCATAGGAGGATGATGACTCACCTAGAATGCCAAAGAGAAGCAGAAATCTTCATCATTATCTGATCAAAGAGAGAAAACCAATGCTCCATAACAATGCAGTAATAATCTCTCCAAGAATTGGTCAGTATAAAGCAACAAACACATCATTGACCCAAGTCAGACAAACCTGCTCTGCTAGGAATGTAATCCCATTATGATTGACCATTTCATATGTTTCACCGAGTATGGGATTAAATGGCTTCCAAGTGCGCTGATAGGCATAGTACACAGAAATTGCCCAAGATGCTGCAAAACATAAAATTAGTACCAACTTGTGATTAAACAATGTGACTTAGTCTCAGACTTGTCCAGATAGCATGCTTACCAGCATATACCAATCGCAAGTAGGGATCTTCACACTGATCGGCCTGATCTAACAGGTGGCAGTATTCCATCAACTGTCATAGTCATCAACCAACTGGCCCGTAAGTACTGACTATAAATGATTAAGCACCACAAACATATCATCCTTTAGCATAAGAAAGTGGGTACAAACCTCCGCCATTTTCTGCAGCATAGTCATAGGCTCAAATATTATAACAGGAAGTGTCACCATAGATGTTACATCTGCTCCAATATAATTCTGCATCATTTTCCAGTAACTATCTCGCTCCTGTAATCGGAACAAAGTTCCATAAGATAAAACATAAAACGAAAAACACAGATTTTTAATACAATATCCCACAAAACAAGGTTTAAAATGTATCTATTGTGCATATAAATTACATTGTTTCCTAGGAATTGCCTATCATTTTTTTAGCAGAAAGGATTTTAATAAGAAAGGATGGAAAGGGGATAAAAACACAAAGAAGTTGTTGACGTATCTGGGATAGAAATAGCCATAACTGTAAATACCAATAGAAGCCAAATTTTAAAATATAAGATAGTGAGATACCCATTGTTCATGTTTCACTAAAATTGTAGAGGCAATGCATTTTGGAGACATTTGACTTTAACTCACAAAAGTTCATAATATTGCAATGACACAATAAAGAGTTCTTTGTTAACTAGATACTCAACTTAAATGGTGGTATCAAGTATAGATATCCTGATCAAGGATTCTTTAGTAATCAATATTGCTTTATTTTAGTTATTTCTTAATGTCATTTTTTTTTTCTTTCCATTCTAAAAATTATTGAATTTTGTGTCTTTCTTCTTTGCTTTTTCATTTTAATAGGGAAGGGGTATTCAATTTTCATTCAGATATACACGAATGTATGGAGACCCCTACTTTACAAACATTCTATGCAGCAACCATATGGGCATTCCACCAGACCAATTATTCACCACCGGCTGCCGCTCCTTCAAATCCCAAAATGAGTATCAGGCTAGTGAAATTTGAGCCAATGTACAAACATCCTTAGCATCAATAACGGTTGAAAAAGACAATAAAGGATCAAGTCACACAATGTTGTTAGCAATTTGGGGAATTGACTGGGATGCCCTAAGATAGACATTCGCAATGTGCTGTTTCTAATATAGCGCGTATGACACTTAAGGAACAAAAAACGAAAGAAGCATATTCATGATGCAAGATCAAGTAACCCGGTGCTACTAAAAACAATCATACGTAATAGGCACACCACAGCACAAGTCCAAATCTTGAGTTATGAGAAACTCACCTCCTGTTTCCACCTTCCTCTCCGTGCTTCCTCTTCAGCATCTTCCTTCCCTCCCTCTGGATTTATGACTTCCAAATTTTCATAACCAAGCATCCTAGGCATCACATAATAATAATCATAAAGACCCTGAATTCAAAAAATGAACAACAACTATGGCAGCAGCATTTCATAGGCAAATCATATCATACTTAATTCATGCCACAATTGAGCTGCAAAAAAAAACTGAATTTCACCAATCCAAGCGTGGCTCGACGAATTAGTTCAAAACCCCCCAGGTTCCCCAAAATTGATAAAGATCACCCAACAATTACAAACAAACAGATCGGAAAAAAAAAACACAAAATCAAACCAATCAACGCGTAACTACCTCAATAGACCTGAATTGAAGCATATGATAAGATATAAGGTCGAAATTCAAAGAGGAAAGAAAGAAAAGTACCCATTAACAGATCTGTGCATGGCATTACTGAACATTGACAAGCCGGAAGACATCGCGGCGAAAAAGCCCTTGTTCTCGGAATTCTTCGACATGTTTGAATTCGAAAAAAGCTGAAATCTTGAGTTCAGTTCGCACCCAAAATTGATCGGATCGGGAACCCTAATTTGACAGGCCAAATCTATGAGCTCCCGCACATAAAGATGGAGAAGCCACTTCACAACGACGAGGGAAGGGAATATGCAGAATTATGGAGAGAGAGAGAGAGAGAGAGAGAACGCCCGGGTCACGCCGTCACTAATGACCTCAACCGTGATTCAGGAGGGCAATTTTGTCATTTGAACTCTAAGGTGTTTTTTTTTGGAATAATCTAAATACATAATTGTCAATTTGAGCCTCCCAAAAAAATCTAATTGCCAATGGCTTTTGAAGCTTTGACCTCCATCTTTTTCACCTTCTATATCGGTTAGGTCTCGAGTTTGATTCTCCCTTTTCGATTATATTATACTGTCTCAATAGCTGTTTGAACCGAAAAAACAACAAATAAAAATCTTTTTTATCTTCTATTCTTTTAAAGTTAAGCTACTTTTATTTATAAGATAATACATTTCTCTTGTTTCATAACAGATTTTCGTCATTTATATGATTTGAATCTTAAATTTTGTATGAAAGGAGCAAGGAATTGGTACCTTTGACAATTTAATACTATTGTGTTTCTTTCATTTATTGTTTCTATTTGTGGTTTGAAAGAAAGTGGTGAATATCGATATAAGTGAAATTTAATTGGAAGAATTTACGAGCAATGCTCTAATAACCACTTACTAGTTGAGTTAACCAAAACATATTATTCGATTCTTTTATTGCTTGTAAATTTTTAAATGCCTCAAAAGATACTGACTAATGATTACAAGTGCGTATATTTATGACCTAATTGTGGTACAAACTTCATCCACCAACATAACATAATGTATTGATTTCTCAATTCAAATAGTCACATAGTTTTGAATGATGCCTATCATTGTTACCTTATAGTTTTGATTCTTTTATCATTGTTACTTTTGTTACACTAAATGTATCAAAGAATATTTTTCTACCGCATGTATTTTATATCATCCTATATGCATCAAATATTATTGAAAAATGACGGAATATTTTTCCACGTATTGTTAAGAACAATCAAAATTTTAGACATCTACTAACCATATCAGTTAATTATGACCAAATTTATAACAATATAAACATTGTCTGTTATGTATGTGTAACTAAAACAATGTAAGATTATAATATAATACCTGCTCAAACATATTTCTATAATATATGAACTTATGAAGTCACAATGATAGGAAACTATGAAAAAACCCCTTTATTATTATTATTATTATTATTATTATTATTATTATTATTATTATTATTATTGTTGTTGTTAAAACCGATTAAAAAAAAATAATTTTGCAAAAACATGAAAACAAGGAGTTGTTTCATCCTCCTCGAGGGCAGATTGATTGAGTCTATATCATGGAAGGAGTGTGACTACAGCCAGCAGTCCAACTCCACCACCACTACCATATCTCTCTCTTTCTCTCTCTAGATTAAACTCACAATCCCAATTTTATTTTACAATCAACATTATCACAATCACAATTCACAGATCAGAAAACTGATCTCTCCACAAGCTTTCCCCATCTAAGTTCCAAGAATCATTATTTTTCTAATAATAATCGCCACTGAAAAAGGTAATATCTTTAAATTTAATCACTCTTGAATGTTATACCAACCAGTCTTTTTCAGATCCATTTCTACTTCCTTCAATCTCAACCCCCAGATTCCAAAACCCTAAAAAAACTCGGGTTTCTGGGTACCCAAATTACTGTTTGATCGGACCCACTTGCCTGTTTGAAGATGAAGGCTAAGAAGCCGTCAAAATTGAAAGATCAGCATCAAGATGGCCACTCTTCTCCATTCAAGCTGGGCAAACTGTTTGACCCTGATGCTTCATGGGATAAGGTATGTTTCTGCTACTACCCTTTTTGGAATTATGCTATTTGAAGACTTCAATTTGGGGTCTTTCTTTTTTTAGTTAATTATTTGGCATGTTTTAGAACTGGGTTTTGTTTAATTTGAGGATTAAATTTGAAGATTTTAGCAGAAGATGAAGAGGACTGATGGAGTTATATAAATTATGAAGTTCTAATGTGCTATATATACTTACCTTCATTGAATAATACTGAAATCTTAGTGCTCTCAAGGGATAGGCATGGTTGGCTTACAAAAACTGGAAATCTGGAAAGGGAGTTCTGTTTGATTTCTTTTGAATATGAGTGTTTGGGCATGATTGTTCAAGTCCTGATTGATTTGCTTCAGGATCAACTAGGGGATGTTCTACATTGGATGCGACAAGCAATCGCCCTTTTATGTGGATTGATTTGGGGAGCAATTCCTTTGGTTGGAGGCATATGGCTCATTTTGTAAGTTGATCTATCTGTCTCTCGTTCCGAGCTGTGCTTGTTTACCCAGGTGGGATTGGTTGATTGTTCCACCCTTTAAAAGTTCATATATGCACATATTTGATTAGTGCACTTGCATTGAGCTATAGTAGCTATTGATAAAAGATCATGTGATGTCTTCTATTTTAACACCAGCGACCAGTCTGAATGCTGCAAATCGGGATTTGGGGAGACATATGTATCATGATAGCTGTAATCTGCTTGCAGAGTGATTGTTTCTGAGATGTGATGCAATCTGTTCGATTCTCTAAATCCCATGACTGATCAATTATGCGAGCTGCAGTTCTTAGATGACTTGTTTTGCCATCACAGACAAACATGTTCTATGCGACTCTCCACTCATAGTCATAGATGTGTTATATGAAGACCTGAGCATTATATGAGATCTCATCATCAGCCAGAGTACTGAATATTATGTGCTCTTTTCTTTGTCCTCCAAAGTTTTTTGTTGCTGAAGAAGACCGTGTTTTGCTGCCTGTCCTGTTTATCACGGGAGAAAAGACTGAAACTGACTTCGTATACCTTGTGCATTGGCATGATTTGTAATTCAACATGGTTATGTTCATTTACTAGAGTGAAAGATATTATTAAAGAATTGTTGATCCTATAGCCGATTAATTGTAATGGAGTGCCGAGGACAAAAATAATTGGCCTGTTATTGTATGGAAGATTTTCCCCTTTTAGCTTCCATCTTCTGTATCTTGCATAAGTTGTGCTGTTTGAATTGGGATTCATGACTGGTCCTCTGATTTTGCTGCTTTGTGGCAATAGGTTCTTGGGACTTTCCACAGCCATTGTGTACGGGTATTATGCTTTGATACTCAAGGTCGATGAAGAAGATTACGGTGGCCATGGAGCCCTCCTCCAGGAGGGGCTTTTTGCCTCCATGACACTCTTTCTGGTATGTCCTAATCCTCAGCCCATTTCACCATTTAACTTCTTAACCGTGTCAAATTAGCTATAGAACTTATGACTGCGTTATAATCCACCAAGTGGGGTGAGGTCCCAAGCGATTCACCGGGAAGAGCCATGAACCACACCATTGAATAACACATATTTTGTGCCAATTGTTACTAATTTCTCCCATGCATAATCTTTCTTTTCCTAGTATTAGCTCCTATCATTTTTTGAATCAACGGATCATCCTTATTGGAGGAATTGTCGAACCCTAATTTTCTTTTCCTGATGTCGCAGCTAGCGTGGATCCTAGTATACAGCTTGGTGCACTTTTGATCAGCTAGCTAGCAACTTCTATTCTCTGATCTAATGTGGAACCAATTTTCCTCACTTGGAACAGTTAGATGATTCGGTTGTTACGATTTGATTAGTTCAACATCTGTCCTTCCTTTATTTGTATCTGCACAAACAAGTCAGCATTTAATTTCGACAACATATTGGGAGATTATATTTTGATTCTGTTTGCCCTCCGGAGTCCGGGGTTCACAGTTCTAGTTTGCATACAAAAGGCTTGTCTTTGCGTGTCAACATTCATTACAAACTCATACTTTCTAAGCAGCTAGTAGAAACTTGGAAAATGATATAATTCCATTCCAAGTCTATGTATTACAAGTTTACAGATCAGAGAGCCTAATATGGTACGGGAATGATAGCGAGTTGTTCATGCGGACAACCAAAATGCGTATTGTTTTGTTCATTTTTGAGTTTGGAAGTTTGTAGCTGCACTGCAATGCACCAAAATCTTCTCAGAGCAAAGAATCACGCTATGGTTACATGAGCTGAAAAATCACAATCAAAGCATGCTTTGGCCCCCAGGAATCACGTCCACAACTGACTTTGACGATTGCGTCTCTCGGAGATGAGGTACACACGCCCATGAACCCACCGTCTGCCGAGTTGGGGAAAGGGTGGCTGCATCAATACATACATAAGGTGACAGATGTGTTCATATTCGGCATTAACTATAACAACTCGGCAGTTTTAATCATTCTATTGAAACAACAAACGGAAGCAAGACAATGCCTAGAAGTTGGCATCAAAACTGAAAAACTTGCTGCTAATCCTAAAGTTCAAGCAAGGCAGCTCCTAATGAGGATACCTAGCATTTTCACATTTTTTATGTTGCATATATTTTGATTTTAGTTGAGCATAAGATAGTTGAACATACCTCAGCCTTGGTGCGAAATTCCAACACGCAATCACATACATGACAATTTGCCCTGTGGGGGGAGCTATTGCCCTTTTCTGATCCAACAAAAGCAAAGACCTGCAGCAGATATAGATCCCACCAAAGCATTTTGAAGGATTAGTTGGATACAACACTGAACAGGTGTAAAATGGAAAGAAACAGCTTTTTGGTCCTATGGGCTACAAATAATGGAACAAACCAGTACCTCTTCCCCACAATTGGGACATGCACCCTTCACTGCGACTAAATCATTCTTCCATAAGCCTCGCAGTGCTCTAGCTGCAATACAGAATAGTGCAATGGGCATTAAACTGGATTATAACTAAAATGCGACTCAAACTAACTGAAGAAACATGCAAAATGAATTGTCTTGTGGCTTAACATAGCGTTGACTTTGAAGTTACATAACTGTGTCCTTGTGTGATTTTAAGATGATTCTTTGTGCTCCACTTAAAGGAATTTCCAATAAGATCAAAAGCAACACTGTTTCATTTTGAATGCCTATTGGTAAACGAGAGACAACTAAAAGGCATTGGGGCTAAAGGTCATAGCCGATGCTGCCTACTACACCAATTTCAATAGATTCAATATATGCAACAGTGACAATAAATTGAAGGAAAGGAGTATTACCAGAAGCTGATGCAATAGGACAGCCAATCGCAGAACCCAGCAGCATGAACAGTGCACAAGTCAACATGCCAAGAAACTCCATTGTGGTTGACTGGCTGCTGTCGAGTGTTGCTGTGTTAAATGCGTCTTGATAAGCAAGGCTAATAGTGTATAACATGGGCACAAGGCACACAGAGCCGCCAAAGACAAGAATCAGGGACCATATGCTCGCCAAGGCAAACATTTGTGAAGGGTCTTCCTGCCCTACATACATGTTATTACATATTCAACTAATAGACAAGAATATCCACACTTACAATAGTTAAAGCAAGTGACATTCCATATTTTTCGTACTTTAGGAACTACTCAACAATAAAGGTTTATAAAACAAATATATTTAAAAAATCCAAAAAACAAACCCTTAAGCTGCATATCTTGAAAGGGCTTCATTCTCGGGAAAACTCTTATGAAGTATAAGGTCGGTAAATTTAAAGAATGATATGACTTTCAACTTCCCAAAAAGTTATGGAATGCTAGAACCACTAGTAATCAGAAGAAATACAAGCTCACAATAAATAGTTTGAGACAGCAACTCTCATACTTCAGGCATGGATAGTTCTAACAGTTGATTAATCACTGATTAGCATTGCGTATTGCGAGCCTGTAAGCTTAGCTGTTGTTTATCAATGGCTAGCAAGCTCCACAGTAATTGCCAAATGTGGTCATCTGCTATTATTTGGTGTTGGTTGTTCCATATTGCAAATCAATATGTCAAAACTTTAGATGTTGACCCTTAATTTTCTTCCACTCTCGGTTAAATGTTTGGGTTCTTCTCACTCCTTCAAGCTTCATGTTCCCGCTCACCTAAAGAAAACACAGAAAACTACTTTTGAATGTGATCTTGCAGAGAAATAGGAGGTTCCTATTCTATCATATCTATAGGCATTTCTGATTCATATTTCCACACTTGCTGTCCCATGGCTTCTAAAGAAAACACAGAAAACTCCTTTTGAATATGATCCTGCAGAGAAATAGGAGGCTCCTATTCTGTCATATCTATAGACCTTTCTGATTTGTATTTCCACACTTGCTGCCACATGGCTTCTTTAATATTGGGTCTGTCTTCAGATATTTGAAGTTCCAAATACAAGTTGTAGAGCGACTACGCGATTTTTCCTCTTTGAAGGCGCACGGGCTGATGAGGATGTATTATCGTTGCATGCATGTTTTAAATTTAACATTCTACAGTTAAAGATGGAAACCAATATCTCATTCAGGAACGGGGAAGTGAAAAAGGCATATCTGAGTATGGTAAAGCACTAAGGCTCTCAATTACCTTTCATGAAAAAAGGGATATATTATCAAGGGCAGGAGGAGTCACTTGCACAAAACAAGCTATGCCCCATTACCTCAATGATGGAGATTGTAAGCTCAACTTACCACAATTTTCTATTACTAGTAGATTGTGCATTCTACTCAAGTTTTAGCCATGGGCCCTTTTCAATAAAACTCTGTCAAAAGGCAAGGACTTGTGCTTAGGATTGGCTTGTCAGGAAACAATTTGTATATTCACAAGGCAGTAGATAGTGAGAACTGTCCTCAAATTCAGAGGTGAGTTTGTCCGGTAGGAAAAAGTCTAGCTAACAGGACACAAGAGATGTTGGAAACTGTCCTAACGAAACTCTTTTGTACATCGTTGAAACCGTGAAACCACCTTGGCATCCTTCGACAAAAGTACTTTACTGCTTCACCAAAAAATCAAACAGAGAAATTATTATGTGGTTGCTGGTTAGCAAGGGCCATGAGTAGAAAATGGGGAAAGAAATGCAAGCTCATAGCATTTAGACTAACCAAAGGAATTGGGTGGCAATGGCATCGTAGGAAGGAATGAGAAGATAGAGTTCTGACTTTGAAAGGTTCTTGAATGAAGGACAAGTGAACAGAAAAGGGAAGTCCAAACTCCAAAGTACTATAAACAGTTCCTATATTTAACTAGATGAGCGCAAAGGGGCCATCCTCATTGATGACCTTTGGATCTTCCCATATATGCTTCAATGGGAACTCACTGCTACTGCTACGTCTTAAGGGAATATAACCTCACCGGTAACTACGCCGTGGCCATTCAATGCAAATGATTCATTGCATGGCATCTTTGAAAGGATCACAAGCATCGTTTTTTCCCCTTCTTTTTCTTTTTTTGGGTGGGGGGGGGGGGAATGCTATCCTTCTTTAGTCTTTACTCCCTTACGCTATCTACTCGCCACAGCGAGCGCACCCATCATGAACAACAAGACCCATCATGAACAACAAGAATACTCGAAACATCACAGGTCACATTGAACGTCAAAAGCAACAGGAAGGATGAAAGAGTAATGCAACTTCAATTAAAACTCAAAAGTGTCACCTGAGCATCAGCATAGGCCGATTGCCTCCGTAGACTACACCTCGGATACTTGACCACATATTTCGAACCATACAACCTTAACTTCAGCTGTTATTGCCAAAAACAAATATTTCCAAATCCATCAGAACTCATCCCTACTTCTAAAGAAAAACAATCAAAATTCAGAAATTTAACTCCAAAAAACTCACGGCTCACCTCGACTCTGTCAAACATGTCATCCACAATCAAAGGAACTCCACCATAATACGCATCCCTAGCCTATCAAATTAACCAAAAGATTCAGCAACTTAAATGAATTCCAACATATTAAAAAAAAAAAAAAAACTCAATATCCCCAAATTTTCAATCAATCAAACAAAAATTCTACCTGGCGGTAGAGAGCCTCTAAGGTTTCTTGACTAGCAGTTTCAATAGATCCGACGAAGATGCACGACGGACCCTCCGGCACGACTGGACACTGCGGCTCATGCGACGAGCAAGTCGATAGTCTCCGGCGATAGCAGTCGGCCGAAAATCGGACATTAAACGGCGCTCCGGCGGATATTTTTGGCCGGAAAAGTACGAGAATAGCGGATTTCGGAGCTCCGACGGGGCGCTTGATCGGAGGAGAGAGAGAGGTGCTCGGTGCTCCGGCCATGGAAAGCGCAGAGAGAGAGAGAGACGGAGGGAGAGAGAGAGGAGAGAGAGAGAGCAAGTGGATAATGTGATCTCTACGGTGTCGTTCGATGTGGTTTGATGAAAAGATTAAAGATATGGAAAATCAAGCGATGACAAGGAGGGAATGGCGATTTTTTGTTTAATTTTTTGGACGAGAAAGCCGGCAAATTATGGCAGTTTTTTAAAGGAGACCCTCCTTGGCTTTTTAAAATAAAATAAAATCTGATTCGGTGGGGCCACTAGGAGCAAAAAATATCTGAGCGAACAGAAAAATCTGCGTTTGCCGGGAGTCGAACCCGGGTCTATTGCTTGGAAGGCAATTATCCTAACCGTTGGACTACAAACGCTGGTGACGTTCCTCTCTCCATGGAAACCAAAGTACAAAACTAACGTTTTTTGTTTTTTTGGGTTGCATGATGGTAAATACATAACAGAACTTAAGTAACCCTTCTCTCAAAAGTTATGCCTACTTGTAGGTAAATAAAATAGAAGAAATAAAAGGTGATGGACTACCTAATCAAGTAATTGGTCAAGAAACTGAATGATCAAAGCAGGCTAACCAGTTGATAGCACTGTTAACTTCGCTAAAAATGTGTTGGATCATAATCTGGGAGGCAACTTCTACAAGATTGATGATATCTGTAATGATGAGTGGTTGCATGTTACCCTTAATTGCATCAATTACGATTTTACTATCACCTTCAATTTGAACGTACCAATAATGGACTGGGGAGGGGGAAACTGTCAAAATCCAGTTACCTGTCCCAATCATATGCACAACATACACAAATTCTCATAAAGAGATAACATGCACTTTCCTCCATGATCGAACCTGGGTGGAAAATGCATAAGGTTGAATCCTTGTCTATTAGGCTAGGACATCTTTAACTTAAAATGACCAGAACTTGTAATAGAAGATACTCAATGGCAGAATGGGGTGGTGACTTCGGTAAAATAGGAGCAAAGAAGATCAAAAGAAGGAAGAAGTAGATGATTTGATAAAAAAGTAATTAACATTTCAAAATGAGGAGCTTAATATTTGGAACTTAAATAATTAAATAAAGCACTAAAAAATTGCTTGCGTATTTCTTTTATATACATGTTTTTCACCTAAATCATTTGCCATTTTCAAGAATAATTGCAGCTCATCGCTGAAGGACGGTAATGACAGTGATAAGGAAGAGAAAAGATCCTTTAACTTGTCATGTACTAATAAGCAAGAAACGAAGTAAACATGCCAGTAATACGCTCGTAGTTTTCTCTACATCTGAATCTTACTGTTTGAGTGGTTTGCATAAAGGAGTATTTTCTTCCATTGATTTTACGTGTAAGAATAGAGAGATCAAATTATTAATATTACACATAGAAAGATGTTATAACGAAGTGTTTCTTAATTACGTTACCACATTTTTACAAAGCCTAAAAGTTCCCAAAAACAAACAAAGAAGATTTTGATTTACAGATCTTTATCGATTATCATATAAGATAACACAATGCTTCACAGATTTGAAATGAAAATTCTCGACAAACAAGTATGCATTGATTGTGAAAAGAACTATGATCAAACTCTGTTACAACCACTAAAAAAATAAAATTCAACCCTCTAATCATTCTTACAAGAACTACCAACCACAATTGAAAAAAAAAAAAAAAAACTCTTCAAAATTGACCTAAAAATTGGTGAAATTCCTTGTATCAGATGTCCCAGAAAAATAAGGATCCCATTCATGTTGGACCAACTTCCCAAGCCATCTATACTTCCAAGCTTGCTTCTCATCATATCCAAAACTATCATCTCTTCCTTTTTTCATATCCTCCTTTATACTTTTCACTCTCTCCAAAACCCCCTGGACAGTCACATCAAATGCATCCTCCACTGTCTCCAATCTACACCTTGCATCTGCATACATTATGCTTGGAATCAATCTTATTACCTCTTCCCTTATCTCCATAACTTTCTGAGGTGGGATCTTATCTAAAACACTCTGTATGTTAACTTTCCCATCTCTGACATCATACAATGGTATGAACACTGAGTAGTTAGTGTAGTTCTTGGGGAAATGCCATAAGTACTGGATGTAAGCCGAACCCGGATGGAAGAAAACGGGTATGCACCCGGCCAGCATCGAGTCGAATGTGGATCTTCTAGTGTATGAATCCCCTGGAGGCTGTAAGCAAAACACGGAGTCTTGGAATACTTTCATCAACTCAGGCGGGTTGTGGCACTTGTTCTTCCAGTTATTGCAGTGAACCATCATGCATTTGGGGGAGCTGTCACATTGGTTTATTAGTTGGTTTCGAATTGAGTCGGGTCTATCGGGTCTTGGGGCTCCTGCAAATGAGAACAAGTACTTCCTGTGTTGTGCCCTCATCCTGTCTTGCCATTGGAAGACCTCTTGGTCATTTGCAGGGTGGAAATAAGTAGGGTATGGGATCCCGAAATCATTGTTGTTCCAAGGAGATGACTCGATCACTAATGCAGTCATGTTCTTGGATTCAGGTAAGTAAAGGAACTTCGTCCCCCAATCTGGATCCTTTTTATTTGCGGATCTCCTAAAATCCCAAGTGATCCTCCCCGCGACAAAGAAATGGTCTCTACCCCACCACCTCTTCCACTCCGGCTTCCTCCTCAGTAACTTGACCAAATCGAAAGCACTCGAATCCCTCACCGCAGAATCTGTGTTCCATAGATGTCGTGCCACATCAAGGCCAGCGTAAAATGGGACAAAGATGGCACTAGCTTGGGAGGAATCATTGGTTAAGCAGTCATATTGCTTCATCCTATTATGGAAGATCACTTCTAGTAAGAACTGATTAGTGGCAAACCACCCATAATCAGAGAAGACCCCATCTGAATTTCGAAGCTCCGGTCCCAAACCCGAGTTCTTCACATACTGACACATGTCCATCCATAAATCAAGAGCTTTGCAATCCCTAAGCAAATCCACATTGTATCTCCTAGGGAGGACGTGCATGAATATGTAGCGGCCCTCGCATGATCGAGGGTGGGATCTCAGCTCCGTTTTACACACTCGAGGAGGCGGCGGTGGTGGTGAAGGAGGAGGCAGTGGTGGCGGTGGTGGATAAGGAGGAGGAGGAGGAGGGGAGAGGTTTGTTTTTACCTCCTCGACATTGGTTTTAGGATCAGAGTTCCTAGGAGGCTTTTTCCGCTTGGGTTTTCCTTTTCGCCTCCTCCTCCAACGCTTTGGATTGTCTTTTGGGGTGTCATTCGGAGCCGTTAAGATTTCTTTTTCCTGAGGCTTTTCATCAATGGATGTCTCATCCCTTCCCATCTCATTTAACCCGTCGTTCAGAAGCTTATCAATATCATCCACCTTTGCCTCCCCTGTTTCTTCCTCTGTTTTTTCCTCTGTTTTTTCACTGATGCTAATGGTGATGTTGTCTTCATCTGAAGCCAGTGGGGAACTAGCACCAGGAACAACACTCAGATTGAAAGCCACAGCAATTGGCTCTTGATAATTTACAGAATAAACGTAAAATTTGGCTAATGAAGATACACTACCGATCAAAGACGAGTAATTAAGGCAAATCAAAACTGACCATAATGCAAATAGTGAGAAAATAACCATCCAAAACCTATTATTACAAATTCCCATGTTAAATTTTTGCACTTGTCCACGACTACTCATCTAATAGGAAAACAGAGTATGATTAGAAGAAGAATCAGAGACACAGTGTGTGTGCGTGTGTACAAAGAGAAGTGGGCAAATTGGGGAACAAAAAGTTTGGTTTTTGGGTTGAATATGAGCTAAAATAATGGAGCTAAAGAGCTGAAATTGTTGAAATTTTCATCTAGATTTGAGTGATTTTACCTGTTCTATAGCTAATACACTTGGACAATGGTTGTGTTAATCCGTATTTTTCTCAATTGAACAGGGATTATGATGTTAAGATTAATGAAATCTGAGAGGGCAATTGTAATGACAGTAAGAAATCGATCTCCATGTGACAATATTATATGCTATAACTTGTACCCTTGATTTGATAACGTTAATTAATTCTTAAAGAAACGTTTTCGGCAATATTAACTTCGGGAAATTATTACGTACATTTGTTTGTATGTTTTCGGATCTAATTTATATTTTTTTATAGTGTATTTGTTATCTATTATATTTTTTAATATATAATTACTTATGTATCATATGAGAGTACGTACTCTCGAGTGTACGATATAGACATTGCTGCCATACTAGACAAATTTACCTCAATTAATATAAAATAAATTTGTGGTAACTATATTAAATAAACTTTGAGGACAACATAAATTTGCTAATTATTGACACCAAAAGGTTTGGATTTATATAGCTCCTTCACTCCTACATTAACATATACACCTCCTTTTATTTCACATATTTGACATAAATAACAATGTTTAAGATGAAAGCATCATCTATTAGTGTAGTAGAGAAAGATATCATTTTTGAAACAACTTATACAACACTATTTGTTTTTATTTTGGAAAAAAAAATGGTTTTTTTTTTAAATTTATCAGATAGGGGTGGACATAAACACAATTGGATTTATTAGGGAGTATCAATAATTCTCGATATATAAAGAAAGAAACCAAAACCATAATGGATTCTTCAACAAGAAGTTTGTGATATGTACATATTCTTATGTGGAATGATAACATCAACACCTAAAAACAATTTATGGTGACGGAATGATTGCATTTTTATAGGTTAGTACCGCCCAAAAAATTGGGAATCAGAGCTGGAACTGAAACTTCAGGTTTCGGTTCCGATTTGAGGGTGCCCGTCATGTCTAATGTGCAAATTTTAGTACCTAATAAATTAAAATTTCTTACTTACTTGGAGGAAAGAGGAGATGTTTGATTTTTTCCTACCTTCATCTACTATCTTTACACAAAAAAAGTTAATTTAATAAGTTTGTATTTTTTTTATCTTAATTACTTTAAATATTATGATTCATCTTTCAATCAACAGTAGAAAAATTAATAGATATTATGTTGAATTAACTGTTTAGAGAGTCAATTTTTGTAAAAAAAAAAATCAAATGGAAAGATAATATAAAAACAAAAAAAAAGTAGTAAAAAATTTTTAAAAAATATTCATTTTTCTCTCAGCCAAAAAGAGGAGAACTCCTTTTCTTTTAGAAATCGACCATGGGCTCAGCCAAAAAGCCCAACAATCTCGAATGATCACTCAGCTCACCAGCATTATCCTTGCGGCCTTGCCCACTCCTCAGAGTGCTCTCTCTCTCTCTATATCTGTCTCTTCACCGGTTCCCTGGCTCAAAATCCTTGGCCCTCTCCCTAGGGCATCTTCAGCTGGCTTCGCAATCTCGAATCTACAGGTAAACGCGCAGCTCGTTCAATTTAGTGTGCTTCAAATTTCTTCATATCTGATTCACAATCTCGATTCTGGATTAGATTACCCGTTCTGGACTAGCAATCTGTTATGTTCGACTGGTAATTGGATTTCGGTTATTGTTTCATTAGCAAATATATTGTTGTCCTGGAATTTGATACTCGATTGGACCGTAAATTTGCGCCTGAGTGGTAGTTTTTCTTCGTTTTGCGTTTATTTCTGTATATTTCTTGTAGATTAGAGCCTTGAATGTCCAATTTTCTGCGAATTTTTTAGATTTGTTGCCATGTTGAATACAGCTGCCTGGATGAATTTTTAGGACCAGGCATGGGGATCTTGTTCGATTTACTTTCCTGGATGTTTAGCTAGCTGATAATGCTCTTCTAATTTGCAGTATAAATTGAAAGGTAAGCTGAGGAAATTAAGTGGGCAGGGGGTTTGCTTAGTAGAATCCATTCGTCAAATTTTCGCTGAATGTGGTGTCTTTGCTCTTGAATTGAACTTTTTGTTACTATACTACTGGGACTTCGCATAAAATTTTCTGTTGGCTGTTGGCAGACGAAACAGTTTAGTGGATATCTATAATCTAATCTTGTGAGGAACTGGTGCAGACTTGTTATTGGTTTACATATGAATGAATTGTGTGGTTCAGCATGCATTTGGCTGATGGGAATGTGACTGCTCCCTCTCCAATCACTGATGAAGCATACCATTTTTGCGCTTAATTATACTTGCAACCCCAATGAAGGAGGAGGTGTCTTTTTTAAGGTGAACGAGCTTTTTGGGGCTTTTAATGTGCCTTTAGGGGGGATTGGTCAATCACCGCATGCTGGAATTGTATGCTTCTCATGCACATCCTTAGCATTCTTATGAAGGTCAGGAAAACCCTTTCATTCCCAATTTCTGCTTTTAAAAAGAGGTTGCATATGGGTTCAAGAATTCATTCTGTGCTTGTTAGTTACTAAAAAGGATTTTGATACTTGGACTCCGAGTATCAGACCCTTTCAGGCTTCCAGCTTTCGTATGCCCAACCCTAAGAAAACTGTGACCATTGTTTTCTACGGATATGCCCTTAAGCTTATATATTGTCAGGGATTCGCATTAATGCTGTGGCACTGGGATTATAGGCATATCTCAAAATGATTGCACCTTTGGAAGGGTGACAATGGTTGATCTAGGATTGGAGATGAATCTTGGTGCTGACAAAGTCTCATAGAAATAACTAGCTTGCCCTTGTGAATCTAATGTGTGTGTGTGTGTGTGTTTCTTTTTCTTTTTTTTCTATGGTTGTGGTCTTGGACAATTTGACATGAATGCCTTCCAAAGTTTCATAATAAGTTCCTGCTTGTTGCTATGTAGCTCAATGCTGAATAACTGTGTGCTTTTCTTGTATGTAAGTTGCGTAAACTCATGAGCTAAGTACGTGTTCTTGTAATGGTTGAAATGGAGGTGTACAAGCAAAGTGGTATTATTTGAAGTATAGCTGTTATTGCTGGTATTTTTCTGGCATCAGTTATATTATTTTCTGAAAGGTATCATTTTGAAGCCAAACAATGAGCAACCAGTACTATGGATTCTGTCGGAAGGGATGCCTTTCTATTGTAATTTGTCTCATTTGGCCTCATCTAATTTTTGTGGGGGAGAGTCGTGGGAGTGTACCTTGTAAGTTTAACTATGCAAAAGAAATGTTTACATTCTTCCTATATGAAAAAGTAATTGACTAATGAACATTCATCATTAGTCAATTTCATGTATCTTTTAATTTAAAAAATTTTCTAGATTAGGAAGTGCAGAATGTTTGTCTTGTCAGTGCTGCAATCAACAATTGTTGTGGTTATGGTGAAGTCAACAATTGTTTCCTTTCGTTTAAAGTTTTTTTGCCCTGTTTTATTTTAGTTTTTTGACTTTCTTTTTCTTTTTTTTTCCCGGCAAGGATGCTTGAAGTTGAAAGTTGAGATCTTTTGATGGCATGCGATCGTCTAATACTAACAACAACAGTATTTTACCAGTTGCTTCTTTCAGTGGTAGAAAATGAGGGTGCTTAGTTGACTTTTCTGATGTGTAGCAAGAATAATGTTTTGCTATGGGCTTTTCCATAAAATTAGTGTGCTTAATTTCTACATCCCCATTCCTTTAGCAGGGCGTTTTATTTTTCAAATATGAACCCAAGTACTATGTGCGTATTGTATCTTTGATAAATATGACATCAACATTCTACATCTGCGTATCTTCTATGGGTAAGTGTTGAGGAAGTCCTATTAGCATGCTGCTTGCCTGAGCAGACTAACCATTGGACAAGGAGGGACGAGTGTGATCTATTTGAGTGCCTGTCCTTTTGGTTTTGTTCGTGTTCCAAAATTTATCCTCATTAGATTTCATTGATTTCAAGCAGGGTGACATGGTTGGTTCCAAAGGCAAGGGTAAAGCTTCTGCATCCAAGTCAAGTTCTAAAAACCTTGCACTTGTTTGTGCTGAGCCCGAGCCTCTAAAGAGCAGCATTGAAAACTATGCTGACGATCCTTTAGATAGAGAAGGGGATAAAGAAATTTCAAATGAAAGAGAGAATTCAGTATGTGACGAAAAGAGGGATGAGATTATTTGTGGAACAATGGTTGGTGAGGGACATGAAGAGGAGCAACTTGCAAGTCAAGTGAATGATGAAGACAAAGACACTGCAAATGAGATGAATGTTGACAGAGCTGATGATGTTCCTTCATATAGACAAACGGTAGAAGTTTCAGATGAGGTGAGGATTGGGGTTATTGCAGTTGGTGTTGCGGAAAATGAAAGAAAGATAAATGAAGTGGTGCCTGAGCAAGGGGAAGAACACATGCAGGATAGGTTTCTTAACAAAGATATAGAAGCTGGGGTAGAAACGAAGAACTCAGAGGTGGCCAGCGAAGGGAATGTGAGTATTAGTGATGGCTCTTCTGGATCTGAACATAGAATCATGGAGCAAGAGTTGGTGAATAATATGCAAAATGAAGAAGCCGATAAGGTGGATGCTGAGGAGCAGGGCGCTTCTACAGAAAATGAAAAGATAGAATGCAAAGGTGATGATGCAAGCATTGCCGATGATGTCAAACCACTCACTCAAAAAGTTGATAGACCTAGGAGGAAGATCTTAAAGAAGAAAGTGGTAAAGAAGAAGGTGGTGGTACGGGATGATGCAGCTCCTCTGGAAGAAGCTAAGTTGCAGTCGTCAATTGGAGATGAAGCATCCGGCGAGTTAGACAAAGGTGCTGACACTGGAGAAGAAATGAAGAGGTCAGAGGTCACTGCCGAAGGGGATGGGGATGTTAATGAAGGTTTGTCTGCAACTGAACATGGAATAATGGAGGAAAAATTGGCAGATAATATGCAAAATGAAGAAGCCAAGAAGGTGAGTGCTGAGGAACCAGCGGGCACTTCTACTATGAATGGAAAGATAGAATGTGCAGGTGAAGATGCAGAAATTGCTGATGGTTTCAAATCAGTCACCGAAAAAGTCAGTAGACCTAAGAGGAAGGTTTTAAAGAAAAAGGTGGTAAAGAAGAAGGTAGGGGTACAGGATGATGTAGCTCTTGTGGATGAAGCAAAGTTGCAGTCCTCGTTTGGTGATGAAGTATCTGGCAAGGTCGACAAAGCAGATGCAAGTGAGAATGTACAGAATGAGGAGAAGGCAGTCCTGGCAGATGATGGAAAGATTGAATTAACAGGTGACATGGCTGATAATGTCAAGATGCATGCTGAGAAGGCCAACGGACCCAAGAGGACAGTTTTAAAGAAAAAAATTGTTAAGAAGAAGGTGGTACTTGGGGATAGTGTAGCTTCCGTGAACGAAGCCAAGCCACAAAGTTCAATTGAGAATGATGCATCAGCTAAGGCAAATGAGGCAGTCCAAAACAAGGATGTGAAGAATGACGACAAACTGGAGGTGAAACCTGCAGTTAGGGTTAATAAGAAACGGAAGAGAATCAGAAGAAAGAAGGTGCCAAATGCCCATGCTGATAGAGCTACTGCAGCTGATGAACAAAAACCCAAAGTCACGAACAATGGAACAGGGACTAAAGAGAATAAGGAAACTGATGGAAAAGATGTAAAGACTGAAGAGGCCGCAAAATCTGAGATTAGGGTAAGCCGCTTAAACAAAAGGAAAAAGAAAAAGAAGTTGAGTGAAAACACCCGGAAAGTGGTTACTGATGGTATAAGTACCCCTGGACCATCTGGAAAGAGTAAATCTTCAGAGAGAGCTGATGGCATGGGGATGATATTCATGTGCAGTTCAGAAACTAAAAAGGATTGTTATCGCTACAAAGTCTTAGGCCTCCCTGCTAGCAAGAAAGATATTGTGTCGAAGATTTACAAAGGCATGAGGCTCTTTTTATTTGATGTTGATCTGAGAATGATGTATGGCATCTACAAGGCTACTGGTCCTGGGGGTTATAATATTGAACCAAGGGCATTCAGGTCACAATTCCCTTCTCAGGTTAGTCTGGATTTCTATTACTTATTAGTTATTAGCGGACATGATGAATAAAGAAAATAAGCCCCAAAGTATGAATTTAGGAGACATTCTACTATTTGGAAAGCTTTCAGAGTTTGATATTTCTAATGTATTTTTGTATCTGTATATACATAGTAGAGACAAAATAAGGTTGTCTGGGCATGTTTTAGTAATACTCGGTGTTTTCTTCTGTTAGTATTGTCTTCAGGTAGTTTCCTAAAATATAGGGTGTAAGTATGGTTGTCAGAGGTAGATTCCTGACAGTATCCCATGTTTTAAGGTTATCATATATAGATGGTTTGTTTTAGGGTATTATGACCCTTGATGATTGAATAGTTGATTACAGAATCAAACTTCAATCTTGCCGAATGATGATTTGTGAATGCTTTTTCAGTTTTATCCTTTCCTCTTCTTTCCCCTCGTTCCCTTATTCCCTCATGAATGATTCTGTCTTCTTCTCTCTTGACCCCTCTCATCCCTTCTGTTTTGTTCTAACTCTCCTTCCTTTTTCCTAATGGACCTAATCTGTATTAATTTGGTGCTGCAATGTCCTGTGTATTATGATTCAGCTTCATCTGATTACAGTTCTGGCTGCTTTTTAAGTTTGCATTGATTTTCAAAGTATGGAGATGTTAGTGTTGTAGGGAGAAGAAAGTAGTGTTGGACCATAATGTAAAGAAACAGATTTCCAGGTCTAGACTGAAAGGATCATTTCCAAATGATTCATCTCCAGGATAGATGGTCAACTATTGCCTACGCAATAGTTCCATCTGTGTCTGTATAGCTGGCTCTCTACGGGTAGGAATGCCGATAGAGGTAAGGTTGCTTACAGCTGGATCTCCCCAGACCCCGCGAAAGTGGGAACCACATTGGGAGTTGTTGTTGTTGTATAGCTGGCTCACCCATAGTCCTTTCCATGTAACAGCTTATACTGCCAAGTTGCAAAGTGAAGGGCTGAAAATCGAACCACTGTGAAATTATGTAGGTTAACATTATCTTCTTTGATGTGCCCGAGGATTCATAGCATGATCCAAAGTATGACTTTTTAATGTCCACATCAATATGTCTTGCGGAGTTTTAAATGGTGGGGATCCACAAGCTTGTGGTTCTGGATGTGTTTAGGATCTAGTTATGAAGTCTTCCTGCCCCAGAGTTGACTTGACAGTCATTTTAGTCCCCAAGAAGTAACAGTTAGGTAATGTGGTTTTGGTATTAGCAATAGGAATAGTTCAATATGGGGGCGGTGGTCAAGTGGACTTATCGTCTTTTAGTGTACTTCCCTTTTCCTTTTTTCCTACGTCAGAAGTGATTGTTCTAGTAAGGTTGGTTCTGATTAGGTAGCAGTGGAGTTGTAGGTGCATGATTGGGTAGCTAACAGTCGAATTTTATTGCGGAGGAGCTGAATTCATTCCTTTTGCGGATGTACTGCTGCTTCTGCAGTTATGTCATATTGCTCTGAAGAGCTGAAACTTTCATGAACAGGCTGGCACATATTGTCTATCCCCCCCCCCCCCCAAGGGGCCTCTTTGCTGTTCCATAGTTTGTATGTATGCACCTTTTAAGGCGTTTGCTGCAGCTTTAAGTTTTAGGAACTTGAGAATGAAAGAGCTAAACTTCGCTTCTGACAGGTCCGATTCACCATACTGAATGACTGTTTGCCCTTAGCTGAGGAGACGTTCAAAAAGGTCATAAAAGATAACTACTACACAAAGAACAAGTTCAACTGCCAGCTGACGAATGAACAGGTCTTGTATTACTTACCGTCTGTTAATTTCCATGCAATTGCACTCCAAATTAGGGCTGGAAGGTGTGCTAAACTCTCACTTGTCTTTCGAACAGGTGAAGAACTTGTGCAAGCTTTTCACTGAAGCCAGCAGGCGAGCTGCTAGAACTCTCATCCCAGCTGCCCCTTCCTCTTCAAGCCGGGATAGGAAGAGAAAGCGCACAGAAGATAGAGGTAAAGCAAGAGATACCCGAAAAGCAGGACGTATTGATAGTCGAGAAGCAAGACATATTTCACCAATAATGCTGGAGAGGAGCAGGAGACAGGCCCATGAAGAAGTAAGGCGGGCTCCCATAATCATTGATGACAGGTATCATCATCGCCCCGTTGTTTATGAGAGAGAAACCTATCACCCACCCGCACTGCCAGCGCCTGTATACCGACATTTACCACCCCCAAGTCCACTTCGAACCTCCTCTTACATCTATGACTACGAGGAGGCCTCGAGAATGGACATCGATATTTATAGGAGGGATCCGGCCCTAGACCATCGAAGGCTAGACCTTTCAAGTTCTCGGGACTGGGAACGATCAGTTGCCACACCCAGCAATCTTGATCCATATGCAGCCTATAGGGAAACTCGTGCCTACCGGGAGCCTGTATACGAGACCGGTGCCTACCGGGAGCCTGTATACGAGACCGGTGTAAGGCGGGAGGCTGCTTACGAGACCACAAGCATACGGCCTGCTGAATATTATGGGGCCGCTGACTACCGACCTCCTCTGCCCCCATACAGGAGGTACTGAACAATTGTAGTAAAAACTCAAAAAATTTGTAGGATTCTGTATCTCTTCAAATGGTGGCTGTATTTTTCAAGTTTTACCCCACAGCGGGTCAACCCCCCCCCCCCCAAAAAGCCCCTGGATTTTTAGGTTCTGTATGACTGTATGTTTGCTCATTTAGTTTTTTTTAATATATTTCTTTAATGAATAAGCCAAAATCTGTTTAAATGATGGTTGAATTTTAATAGAACAAGGTTAACTACCCAATCATGGACCGAAAAATTACGAACACACTATTAAAATTACAGGAATATTTTTATTGTTTTGAAAATGTAACTAGTATGCCGATACTTAGGCAGATGCATGGGAAATTTTATGATTTTTTAGTTGAAGTAATTGTTACGAGTTTTTTAATAGCATGGGAAAAGTTATTTAGTTTTTATTATCAATAATCTATTTTTATTGATTGTAGTTTTTGCAATTCTATGTAAAATTTTGAAGGTTTTTTGAATTAAAAAATTACAAATTAATTATTCCATTGTACATTAGAGAGAGAAAGCGAGAGTTAATGGACAGTAAATCAAAAGAAAAAAGCTGAAACAACTTTCGTTTAAGAGAACAGGGTTGTAGGAAAGGGGAGAAAAAACGGAAAATCAAAAGAAAAAAGAGGAGAACATAGAAGACTGAATAGGGAAAACCCAATTGGGATTCATTAGGCAGTTGTAAGACAAAGCCTATACCATATTCTAAGAGTACATGCTCCCACAAGTCACGTCAGCGTCACATATTAAAAATTATCTATGTGACAAATACACGCTAGATAAATATGTATATGTGGCAAGTGGGAGTACATACTCCTAGGTGTATATCATACATTACCGTTGTATGATACAAACATAGAGTTAAGCATTCATCATTCATATTACTAAGCAAAACAACTTTGAGATGAAATCAAAAGTAACTTTGTATCTTTTGGTGGTAATTTATATAGATAGTAATATCTTTTTTGGGGGCGGGATGAATGGGTAGTGTGTGTGTGTATTGGATTCATAGTTACCGCCACATTGTATGTAACATTTAATATTTAATATTTATATTTATGTTCAAAGAAAATATAGTAAATCTATTTATTATAATGTGGTATTATTCATATTACTAATCCTTCATTATTCATATTACTAATCAAAACAACTTTGTTTAACATGCATCATTATACCAACTTTGTCTTTTCTTTTTTTTTATAAAAAAAATCGTTTAGTTAAATCACAACTGTTATATATGCGGTGATTTACCATTTTATGAAAGATATGATATTTGTTTAAAATATTCTTTTTCCACTTTTCTTCGTTTTGAAAAAGATTTGGTCTAAAGTCAGTTGATAAGAACAAAATCTTAAATATGATTTGATATATATGAAGCCAACCCTAGTTTTGCTAGGAGTTGTTTGAATAAATTCCCCAAATCTTAAAGCTTCAATTGGTTGTAAGTTGTAACAGCACTCAAGATATGTCTTTTTGTGTGTGCCTTGCAATTTGATCAAACAAACACAGCATTTAGTGGAGGGGTATGTGGTGGGAATGGGTGAGATGTGGCTTTTCGTTGCCTCGTCTTGTGTTGTGTCTCCTATCAATAAATTACACAAAATACATTAATTTCTAATGGCAAGCATGGTTTGGTTATATTGTCTGTTGTTATACTTTGCTAATGGCTGATTTTTGTAACCTAGAATGTCTAGTAGTTAGGCTGTGTTGTCAAGTGGTTGGATCCATGTGATTAGTGAACATATGATTCTCTTTTATGGCTTTTTTGGCCATATAATCGGTTCTTCTCATTATATGTGTTCGTTCACCTTATGAAATTCGTATATGAATAATTATAATTTACTACATCACACGATAAGCCTTTTGTTGATCTAATTAAAAAAAATTTCTTCATCTTATAGTAATTCGCACTCACTCTAAGACTTAATTAAAAAAATAATGCCATGGGCAAATTAATTAAAATGTTGATGAAAATATTTTATCCATCCCATCACTTAATTTTCTGAAATAAAATCAGCTAGGGTTTGAATTAAGCTATGTCCTTCTCCCATCCCTACCTACCATAAAATAAATTCCCCAATCCCTCCCCAAAAATGGGGCAAAAGAACCTTGCTTTTGGGACAGTGAGCAGAAAGAGTAGTTATGCTGGTAGTTATGGTTGTTGGAATCATGTTTGGTCCTCATTAGTTAAAGCTTAGGGCAACCAAAATTTGGAATCTTTGGATATGAAAATTTTTGCCAAAGTCCTAGCTTTGCTAGGGCTTTTATGTGAGAAAGAAAAGAAGAATTAAATAAGATAAGTAAAAGTTAGAAAAAAAGAACAAAAATCTTTACTTATGATTCCATGTTTACTTTTTTTTGGAGTCGAGATTCTATGTTTGCTTGCTTGAGAAACTTGTGAGATTTTTCTAAGATTGCGTACAATTGAAACAACAATGTTTTTTTTTTTCCTACGGTAGGCATGCAATTGCGTTTTTCACTTTTTTTTTGGTTTTTTTTTGGGGGGGGGGGGGGGGGGGGTGGGACCAAAATGAGAACTATGGTTACATTGTTTTTGTTAAGTATCCATGGTCCCTTTCTCATCTTAGTGAATAAATGCTTTTCATAAAGACACACCACTACCACCCCCAAGGATTTGTGGCCTTTGATAGATTGCAACATATAAACTTTGATTTAAGTGTGCTTGTTTGTTAATGTGCACATTGTCATCTATTTTCTTCTAGTTACTCTTTTCAAGTTTTGTAAATCAAATTCTCGAGTTGAAAATTTGAAATGGCCAATCAAATCTGGCTGCAGCCGAATGCTAATCAGTGCTGATTATTGTTCATCTATTCTAAGTTAAAACTCGAAAATATGACTAAGTGCAGATGAACATCGAATGTGGAATATTGATGTTAAGTTGAAAAGAATAGACTGGAGAAACTTTGCCACCTTTAGGATTGGTTCTTGAGAGCTCCAACAGGAAAAAGCTAGCTGTACAATTCTCACATTATCGTGTCTTGACAACACATAGGATCGACAAATATTATATACTTTTCTAATCAATCTCACCTAATTATTACAATCAATTTTTATTAATAAGATGTTTACTATTACGTGAATCTATTGAAATCAGTTTCTGTATACGCATGGATGCCTGTTGAGGTAAGACTGTCTACACAAGAACATCTCCAGATCTCGTAAAAGTGGAACCTACATTGGGAGGTGGTAGTGTTGTTGTAATCTTGTAGATGTTTCGTATTATGTGCCCTATCTCTGATTTGAAGACGAAAACCTAAAGAGATAAAATCAGTTTGGCGAAAAAAATTCAATGACTACTTTTATTTTTTATTTTTTATTCCCATAGTTTTTAAAGATATCTTTATGATGCTTAGTACATCTTCAACCAATTTGCCCATTTGGAATCTAATCTTATATTTATTTGTACCATGTACATAAAGGTCAATTTGTAACCGACTTTTAATTTTTAACACCAATTAGACATTTCCCATTTATTAGATATCTCAAATGGACCTTCAATTCTAGATGAATTCGTCCAATGGTAAAGCTTGGATCAATATTTAATTTCGAGTTTATTTTCTTTTCTTATTGAATTATACGTACCAAAAATCAATTAAATGTAATCCACAAAAATATGGATGTCCTTTTTGTCTGACAATCTCCTTGTTCAATGAAATTCCCGTTAAATTTATAAAACAAGTTTCGGACGCCAATAATTCGTGTTTTGGAAATCTATACTGAAGAAATAGTGTTCAACGCTATGTATTTCAAGAGTATTTATTTTGTACATACCTTCACCGAGTTAAACATTAATTTGACTTAATGATTCGATGATCTTGTAGCTTATATATCACATGTGACTGATAGTGTTGAGAAATAAAAAGGGAATATATCATCTAAGGAAAATAAGTAAGCTAGTGCGTTATCAAATCTATGAGTCAATGTGTCTAAAACGCGGTGCATGTATAAAGCAAATGAAAATATCTTAAATTTCATAATTAGTGACGTGACAGTATACTTATCAAATACAAATAGCGACTTTGAGAAAAGTGAAAGAAAATATACTCTTTTCAATTTACATGTAATGAATAAGCTACTAGAGAATAAAAGACGGAGAATCAAAATTGACTAGATAAGGGTCGGTGTTAGGATTAGGAATTGAACGGAAGCTCACTTGCTGAAAGTAAAGAGATTTTTGTTTTTTTTTTTGGGGGGGGGGGGGGTTCTTATATCACTTGCTGAAAGTAAAGGGAATTTTTTTTTTCCCGAGGTCTTATATCCTCCATTTTACTAGAGTCGGGTTATTGTTAATTCGATAAAGGGTAGAGCTCTCCCATCGTAGTTTTTATCCATTCACAAGACTCGAATTCGAGACCTTACTTAAAGAGAATAAGTGTCAAATCACTTAAACCGACATGCACTGGTAAAGTAAAGAGGAGATAGATTCCATTCAACTTTGTGATACATACATCATACATGAGAGTTGAGACAAAGTAAGCTAGGGAGAAGAATTCTCCCAACAAAGCCCTTTTAAGCCTTTCCACATTTCTCTCTTCTTTCATTCTTTTTAAGTTGTCACCCACTAAATTGCATGCATGCATGTAATTGGCCAACCATTTATGAAACTGTTGAGTTTTAATCTGATTGGAGTATCGAATTTGATATCTTACTCATTTGATTTTGACTATTGACATTTGACAGTAACAAGAGAGATTAATTTATAAATATAATACTTTTATGTTTTGTTTTTATGATGACTTTTTTATAATTTTTGTAATTTTTTTTACCAATTAATTACTCAACTATTTAATAAGATGGTTTTGTTTACAAAAAATTGATGTGCTTGTGATGATAAATATATATAAAACCATCTCTCACCCTACCAAGAAAAACCAAACAAATAAGAATATCAATAACTTGTGATGATAAACAAGGAAAGGCGAGCATTTAACCAAAAGTTTAAGCTAATATGCCCCTTCACACAAATATTCTTCGAATATGAGCCACGATTACTGTAAAGCGCTCATCTTACTTTACACAATAAATCAGTACAAGGGTTACGGAATTTCAAACCTAATCTATCACATATTTGAAAATGTTCTAAAAAGTTGTAATATCATATTTAAAACCTGTCTCGATCAAAAAATTAAAATAAATACGAATTGACCAAGGATATGACGACTAATAATATTAAGGGACAGGACATGTGATGTGGGGAGTGTGTCTACTCCATGGGTGACCTTACAACCAAGTTACATTTTTAGTCCTTCTTCATCATTTAATGAGCCTTGGATATATTAAGATTATCATATCATGTTACTTTAATTTCCCCTTCTCATTTGTCACTTGATCTGTCTTTTCAGAGGATATTGCATGATATATATATATATATATATATATATATATATATATATATATATA
>JACYFF010031954.1:102374280-102458412 GCA_017589665.1 Selenicereus undatus
AGAGAGAGAGAGAGAGAGAGAGAGAGAGAGAGAGAGAGAGAGACACACACACATATGTGTGTGTGTGTGTGTGTGTAATGCACCACCGTACACAATGAATTGATTATTTCCAATGAATTTTTTTGTATAAGTGTCAAAAGATTAATCAATCATTTTGTTATGAAAGGTTGAATCTGTCTCTCTGCTTAAAAAGATTTGTATCATACATTCTTTAGAATAATGCATTGTTCTTTTCGTTGGTAAATTCAAATTTGCCAACTTTAACCAACTTTAACCAACCTTAACCAACATCAATCAACTTCACGAACTTTAATTTTTTTAAAAAATATCAATTTTAACCCACTTTTCACTATTTTAACCAACTTTTACCCATCACGCAAAAAAAAGGACCCACTTCAACAAAAAAAATACCCACTTTAACCTATTTCAATCCACTTCTACCAATCTCAATTAACTTCACCCATTTACCAACCCGTATCTCCCAACGAAAAGAACATACCCTAAATAAGTCATATGGTGTCTATTTTGAAATTTTAATCATTACTTTCTACTTATGAAAATAAATATCCTTCTAGTGATTTTAATTACTAAGAATTTTAGTGCTTTTCTTTTAATTTTTTTTTATCAAATTCGAATAGAAAACATAAAGAGAACCAAAAACCATTGGGAACATAAAAATATTATAGGACATATCAAATCAAATGTTTGAACAATTTTTATTCAATTCCTTAATTAGCACATTAATTATTCAGTGTTTTCATTCAAAGAACATGGCTTGTTTCTTAATTTGAATGTGACTTATGCCAGATTTAATTTGGGTGTAGCTAATCTTTAATTGATGACAATCTAATTGGGCCATGCATATCTTCATCCTTATTTATGGACCCCTTTAATCAAAAATGAAAAAAATAACAGAAAACAGAAAACATTTAGGAGTAATTGGGGCCATTATGTTTATGTAGGTGCCCATAAACAGTATATTTGCTTAAAGATGGAAGAGATTAGATTTAAATAGTTTGGTGATATAAGGAGTGTAGATACTCCAGTAAAGAAATGTCAAAAGATTACCCTTTCGGAGTGTAGAAGAGGTCGGCATAGACTTAAGAAGAGTTGAAATTAAGTGATCAGGCACGATTTAAAGAATGTAGAAGTAACGAATGACATGACTCAATATATGAGATCATGGCGGTTTACGGATTATGGTTGCAGATCGTAGGTAGCTTGACAATTGCCCATCCCTTAGATCCGGGCGCATAAGAAATGTTGATATGTGGTTCTGACTTTTTTGTATCTTGTGTTTCCAGTACTTGTATAGTAGTAGTATTTCTGATCCTATTTATATTTGTTTTTATTTTAACTTAGTATTATGTATCTATTGTGTTGGGCTTATCTCTTCTATTATTTATATATTGTTATTGGTAGTTAGTTGTGTTTGTTTTTGCACCCTTTTGTTTTAAAAGAATTCCAACTCTAAAACCTTTTGCCAAAGTTTTTTTTTTTTGGTGTGTGAGATTTTATTGAAATCGGTCTCTATAGGGGCAATATTAATATGGGTAAAGTTATTTGTATCTGAATCTCTCCAAACCCTGCACAAATGGGACTTACATTAAAAGTTGTTCTTGTTGTCATTTGGATCACCCGATACCAAGTGTAAAATGTCAAAAGTAGCTAAAAACAACCTACAGTGTTGTAGTGACACCCACAACAAACAATTACTATGGCACCTATTACAAACGGCTACTACTAGTACCCAAGCCACTGCAAGCGCTGTAAGCCTAGGGATGAAAAAAAATGGAGTTCGGGTCAATTTCGAGTTGGACAAACTAGACAATGTCTAGAATTCGTATGAAAAATTTATAACTGGGCCTCGTTTGTTAGGGTCCAATAAATCAGACAAGTCTAAACTCAATTCAAAATCGAGTTCAAACAATAAAATTATGAAAAATACTTTATCCAAACTTAAAATTCGGACTAAAAATTTATACTATGCTCAACTTTTTCCGATCTAATAAATTCGGATAATCGATAAAAACTTGCCAACTCTTGCTAATTAATTCCCTACAACTTCAAATTCTGGAGTTCATACAAAGCCTATATCATAAATCCAGAAGCATGCACTCCTGTAAGTCACGTAAGCAAAATACATGTTAATAACCGCTCATATGATAAATATACGTCGAAAAAATACACATATATGTGGTAATAGGAGTACAAACTCTTATGTGTATATAATAATTTGCCGAGTTCATACACATCACATTCATATTATCTGCTTAATATGTGGATAGATAGAAGAATCAACACTCTGTCCCAGAGAACAGACAAGTGAGGGGTGATGGTGAAACAGAACACATGAAATTCTGGCATCAGATACCCAGAAATGCTAACTTTGTCAAATAAAACGGCAGTGTTTTTCTGTGTGTCTTCAATTCATGTTCTCCAACCTTATTTATTATTCCTCTTTATTTCACAAATTTAATGCACCGGAAATTGCAAACTATGAATAAGCCACTGTAGTAATTTCATTGTATACAATTGCAATTTCCAGAAGATTAATGTTTGACAGCTAACAACCAGTAAAATACAATATTAATCAATGAGTTGTAAAACGTTTAAATACTTTTTAATTAAATAGTTATTTCATCGGAAATACTTTGTCACGTACGACTTGAGCTCCGAATCAAGCAATATGCATCCGAGTCTATGCATGAGCCTAAACTTCACAGATTCGGTGAACTTCAAGTTGAGCTTGAGCCATCCTTTTATCCGCCTGAGCTAAGTCCGAACTTGGGTGACTCGAGTTCGACTTAGCCTAATTAAGTACACCCCTAATCACAATAGATTTTGGTTCATAAGATTTTCAGAGACAGTGATCAAATTTTAGTTGTAAACCTATACTCATTAGCAACCTTACATCCTTTAAAAGTCAAAAAAAAAAAAAAGAAAACAAAGTTCCATTATTCTATTGTTTAGAGAACGAGAAATTACACATTCTTTGAACCTTGACGTATTTTGCGGTGGAAAAAAAATTACACTTTTAGGGTGTGTTTGGTAGGGGGAAAAATCATTTTCCATGAAAAATATTTTTCTAAAAAAAATGATTTTTCACTTACATTTTCAGCTGTTTAGTAGAATGGAAAATCACTTTCTTTCCACTTCATTTTTTGCTATTCGATAGAATGAACCCCCCGCACTCACTTCATTTCTTTTTACCATCAACCCCCTCCCATACTCACTGGACTGCTCTGACCCGACCTAACCAATGAATTCTGTTTCTCTCTCCTCTTCAAAATCGAACCCAAAATCTCAGTAAGAAATATACCCAGTAATAAACCCTGTATGAGAGACAAAATGATTGCAAAGATTGACGATAGAAATCATCGATGAAGATGATGAACATGAAGAAGAGGGGAAGAATGACAAACAAAACGAGAGTGAAAATAGAGTGATTCTAGGCACGATTAAAAGAAAATAGAACGAAAGACAAAATTGGGAAACGAAAATCGGGCCTAGAAAATCATCTCCCCTACTTTTTCAAGGGAAAACAATTTCCTTCAAATGTGATAAAATGATTTTCCCCTAAAAATAATTTCCCCCCTTGTTTTACCAAACGGCGTAAAATGAGAAAATTATTTTCCGGTAAAATGATTTCCCCTCTACCAAACACGCCCTTATTAATATTAGATTATGCAATTATGTACAAGTGCTTTTATTTTTTTTTTTGTTTTTATTGAAAGCGTTTCAATTTTTGAACTTTGCGAAACATATTTTAGGCTCCAATTAATTTTTATAAATATCAATTTTAAAAATCTAAAAATTCGCATCCTATATTTTCCTCTAATGATAATTGTTTAGGAAAACATAAATACGCTACTAGAAGAGCCAATGGTAATTTATCTATTTATTTTTGTTTATTGAAATCAGTCTTTTTACGAGCAGTCATGTCTATAGAGATAAGACTGTCAATATCTGAATTTCTTCAGATCCTGTAACACCGAAACCCACACCAAAAATTGTCGGTTTATTTGTTTGTTTATTTATTTCGGTGATTAGACTATATATATACATCCAAAGTTAAATAATAATTTGGAATAATGCCAATAACAACCAGCATATATGCTTGACAGTCCTTTGACAGCAGTTGGTACGTTGAGAGGAGATATTTCTTAATAAACATTTATAATTAATTAAGGTTTCATGTGATTTCTGATATCTCACATGGCAACATTAATGCAGTTTAATTTATGCGTGTCCTTATGCATTATAGGGTACGGCCAGGCATTACGGATTATTTACAGATAATAACTTCATTTGTACGCTAATATAATTATCATGTGACTATAAATTCCACGTGCTTTGCCTTCAGATTCACGTTTTTCCCTGCCTCAAAACAATCATTTGGACCTCCATGCATATATATTATTCATTTTGACTTCCATTTTTAAATATATATATCATAGTCTTATATTATAAGTATATGTAATTAATTGTTATTTGAATTTTGTTTACATTAATTTATATATATGTAAGTTAATTAACTACTTAATGACTGTTATTCATATATTCTTTATTGGTCTCTTTGATCTTCCATTACTAGGAGTTGGGTTGAATCTTATACATTGGCCGATGTGGCATAGAGTTTGCCTGGCTAAAGCAAATTGTTTCGATTCATAAGACTTAAACACGAAGATCTGATATGATGAAACAAACGACGGATCATTTCAATTAAGCTGTAATAACTAGTCTTAACTGTATAATGTGAATAAGTGATTAACTTAAATGATTAATAAACTTAATTAGTCTGGTTGTTTTCCTAATCAAAATTTTGGACGATTTGTACGTACAAGGGATAATTTCTCTGTCCATGCATTATACTTTTGAGTTTGATACGAAGGTAAGCTCCATATTCTCTATTGATGATGTAAATCACATATATATATATATATATATATATATATATATATATAAAAAATTCTAAAAAAAAGTTTGTTAGAGCAATGTGGATTTGGGGGGAGGGTGTCAATGTATGTACACTATAGACCAGCGGAAGAAATCATGTGAATTACTAAATTAATTAATCCAGAGTTATGTGAAGTCGAAGGGGAATCAATTCTTATCAATAAATATTGGTTTAAATCGTTTGACATTTATTTCTTTTAAGTAAGATCTGCGGTTTGAATCTTATAAATGGAGAAAATTTATTATTAGAGAACTCTACCCCTTATTGCGCAAGCAATAGCCAACTCTAGTGAAATGAAGGATTCAAGTCCCAAAAAAAAAGGGAATCAATTATTGAATGCTTAACTAATCATGTACAATCCCGAACGAATATAATCCAATTGTATAAAGCTTTCAGTACGAGTCCAACTTTTACGGAGTCTTACTTCCGTAAAAATTCATACAAATAGAAAGGTCGATTTCAAGAAGTAAAATCATTTTACCAAAGAAAGTGACCAAGGTGGGGCAAGGGCATGACAAAATGTGAATAGAAGCAGGGAAGTCACATGAGGAAGCATGCATGGATAAGTGGAGGGATCGAGAGAGCCAGAGAGACAGAGAGATATGCATCTTCATGTGAAAGTTGTGATCATGTTATTGTTGTTGCTTTGTCTTGATTGTTTAAACCACCTACTTATTAATAATGATGAAATTTTTTCTAAATATTCTCCATATTATACGGAGAAAAAACACAAATAAAAAGTTTTTAAGTTCACGACCTAAATGATTAAAATTCAAACAACCCTCCTCGCTTTTTTCTGCCCTCGTAAATGTCAAATTTAAATTTCAAAATTTTTACATAATAAATGGTAATTACAGATTTATAAATTCGGATTATTATATATAGTGTATTTTTTTAATTCAAACACATATCCTATTTTTATGATTTTCTTTTTTTTTAAGAAAATTAAGTATTCTAAATCTAAATTACGTCATGTCATCGGATGTATATATATATTTCACGCGTGCATTTGTCATATATTTATTTTCTTAGTATATATTTGATGATGTGGCTTGTGGGAGCATATGCTCCCGGGAGTATGATAGACGTATTGGAACGATATAGTATGACGTGACAAGATTGGTGATATGGATAGAGGTCATTGGTTAGAGATGGGCCCCATATTGGTGGAGGTCACATGGAAGTTGTGGTTGTGGGGAGGGATAGGCTATGAATTGAATGGGACAACTTCATCCCATTCTCTCCCTCCTAAGCTCGAACTCTTTTTAACAAAACTCAATTTTTTTCACCTATCAATAATAAAAGAAATATTTCTGTTTTTTTTTTTTTGAGTTCAAATGAGCAAGGGGTTGAACGAATCAAATATAAAAACTAATGTCATAAGATATATCTGATTTTTAAACAAGAGTATTTTAAAATACTGATTTTTTTTATATGATATTGCTCAAATTTCAAAATATTATAATAATAAGATTGCTTAAATATGTGGTTTTGTAAACTTTATTAAGAGGGATTCACATTTATTGGTGATACATGACCTGTTCTTTTTGCTGGTAAATCCTCTTTTACCAAATTCAACCAATGTATACCAACTCCAACCAATTTTTTTTTTAAACGTCAACTAACTTCAACTAATTTCTACCAACTTCTACTAATTATACAAACTCTTACGTATCTGTTTCAAAGTTTCTCACAAAGAAATTCCTACTCATTACATTTTTTATCGACAACCTCTAACTTTTATTAATCTTTCCCAATTTTAACTGACTACTATAAATGATTTCAAAAAATACCAACTTCTATCCACTTTTATCAATCTGTACTAACTTTACTCATTTATCAATCTCTATTTACTAATGAACAGAACAGGTGTTATTGTTTAAAATGCCAAATATAACTCACCACAATGTCTAATTATTTTGGTGACATGCACCAAGTCATTGTGATTAAAAGCTCCAAAAATATTTGTTTATACTTTACTTCATTTCATAGTATTTTTTCTATCTAATGGATCAAAATCCAAATATTGGATCCTTTTCATCTTCTGCAGGACAAAGAAGATTCCCTACTGATCACAAAAGTCTTAAAGTGCATGCGATAACACATGCAACATGATTATTTACTGCATAATCATTGCCTAATTGAGGTCTGTTCCTCATCTAATTACAGCTAAAACAAGAAAACATAAGAACAAAGCATGAAGCATGCAAAATAGGAAAATCATCAGATAGCCTATATTACTTTAATCTTGGACGAAAAGAAAACCCTACAGTTTCTTCTTTTCTTGATAGAAGAGATGGCTCCCTCTCGTCAATTGTACGCCTTTTTTTCCAGCTTATTTTTTTGAAATGTAGGGAGGTATACATCTTTTCGTGGGTCAATTCTAAAATACCAGTGTCAAGAATCTACCTTAACCTACTTCAACCCATCTCAATCTATTTTATCCTTTTACCCACCTCAATTTACCTACGAAAAATTACGGACTTTTATTGCTCCTTAACTGTAATGTCCTAGCTACGAAGACGAACATTTACCTCTAGATCGATACGTTAAAATCGATGAAAATTTAAGATAAAGTAACAAAATTAGAAATTTGATTTTGAATTATGAATTTTCTTTTTTTTTTTTTTAATTACAACTCATCATGCACAACACAAGCAGACTCACTCAGCCTCCCTCCCTTTGGTTGGTCCATTCATTCATATCAACCGACGATTACGGAGATTTATAAGTAGGTCCCACACTCTCCACCTTCTCTTTACCACCGCGTTGAATTCTCTCTCACACCCACTCTCTCTCTCTAGACTCTGTATAGTTTCGTCAGTCCTCAGCAACTTTTAGTGGCGGCCAGTTGGTTGATATTCTGGGTTTGATACCCTGGAAGTCTAATTCTGAGTAGGAACCAAAACCAAAACCCTCCATTGCGTATTCCAGTACACCCGTTCGTTACGCCTCGATATCCGATCTGACGCAATATTCTCCTCCCCTCTTTATTGTTGCATGTAATAAAATACCCTTGCTTTTGGGTTCTATTTCACGTCACTTTAGCAACTAACTCGGCTGACCACAGGGGCATTTTTGTCTATTTTTCATTTGGACTTCCTATCTTTTTGTTTCCCTTTTTCTTTCAACCGTCGGTATGGTATAGAGTGTAGACTATATAGACTAAGATCCTGTTTGATAAATATCTGTTAGCCGTTTATTATTGGCTGCTTGTATTAGCTGTTTGTTGAAAAGCTGTTCGGTAAAATTAGCTGTTTCTGGTAAAGTTATGAGACAAAAAACTAATTCTTCAAGAAGTTATTCCAAAAAGCTCATGAAATTAGCCTTTTTAAATTAATTTTTTGGATCTAAAAAACTCTTTCACTAAACGTTCAAATTAACTTTTCTACTTAGTCAAACAAATAATTTTGATAAAAAAAGCTCTTTAAAAAGCTACTTGCCAAACACCCCCTAGGGACTGAGGGTTAAGAGTACTTGCATTGCTTGTGTAACGATTCTAAAGGAAGGCCTCTGGTTTAAAATATCATTCGTTTTAATGATCCACACAACTTGTCAAGCAGGCCGCCTCTCTGCAATGATCTGCTCATGACTTTCTTATCCTTTTTTTTGGTTAGCACCATTAATGGATAATACAAAATAAGAGGCTAAACTAATTCAATATATTTAAATGTGGATCTATCAAAAAAAATTTATTTGGTAATCCAAGTTAGTGATCTATTTGATCTAAGAGACAGAAAAATTGGATTATAGAATAATGTGAAAGGTGTAGGTCATTGCTTGTGATCCAAAAGAATAGATCACAAATGCAATTGCTCTGAGAGCAATGCTTATAGATTGTCATAGTATTATGCCGTCTTTTAAATATCTTTTAATTTTTAAATTTATTTTTAAAAATGTATATGCATTTTCCTGAAACTACGCCCACTGGATAAAGTTCCAACATTTAAATTTTCTATGACTTAACATTATTTAGATTGAATTGTCGACGTAATAATTGAATTAATATATCATAATTGAATTTTCTTAATTGTATAAATATAGAGTTTTTTTTTAATAAAAAAACTCTCTAACCCGCGAACTTTTCCTTGAAAAAAAGGTTAAAAAAAGATTTCAGTATGACATAACCCAATCACATTCACATGGGACCGCAATGGGAAGGAGACCCACAAGATTGGGCATTCAACTCTTTGTGCCCTAATTGGAGCGTGGACACGCACGCGCCCTCATTGCGCGTGTACAATGCCCTTCTCTTATCCTTCCATTTCCTCTTAATTTTTTTTCTCAAAATAATAAAATTCCAAAACTACCCTGGTAATGGTATAGCCACCCCTCCCTAGCTCAATAAGTACCTGACCTTCCTGCCTTCCCTTCCTTCACAGGCTCAACCTCAACCAAACGCATTTCTCATCTCTCTCTTCAACACTCTTCAAGGGAGGAGAGAAAAAAATAATTAAAGTACAAAAGAAAGAGAGAAAAAAAAAGAAAAGAATGGCAATGGGTGGAGTTTTGGGGATTGTTTGGGTAATGGCATTGTGGGTATCCGCCGTGAATGCAAGGATTCCTGGTGTTTATGACGGCGGCGCGTGGGAAACTGCTCATGCCACCTTCTATGGCGGTGCTGATGCTTCTGGCACCATGGGTATGTTACTTACCTCCTTGTTTATCTTTCTAGCTCAAGCGGAACCCACATTTTTGAATCTTGTTTATATCGATCTTTACGTCTCTTTTTTATTCCAAAAAAAGACTCACATTGTGTAACGATACTTGTAAGGGTAAGAGTGCTTGCATGTAATTCTCCTGGTACATCCGCTCAAGCGGAACCCACACAATTAGAGTTGTTTTTGTGGTTGTCGTTTTCAAAAAATTATGGAGACCAAAGCTAACCAACCAAAAAGACCCAAAATTGAAGCTATGTGTGATGTGAATTGACAGGGGGAGCATGTGGGTATGGGAACCTATACAGCCAAGGCTACGGGGTTAACACGGCCGCATTGAGCACAGCCCTATTCAACAACGGGCTAAGCTGTGGAGCCTGCTTCGAGATCAAGTGCGCCGATGACCCACGGTGGTGCCACCCCGGAAGCCCCTCCATCCTCGTCACCGCCACCAACTTCTGCCCTCCTAACTACGCCCTCCCTAGCGACAACGGCGGGTGGTGCAACCCTCCTCGCCCTCACTTCGACTTGGCCATGCCCATGTTCCTCAAGATCGCCGAGTACCGTGCCGGCATTGTCCCCGTCGCCTTCCGTAGGTATATACTTCTTACCATCTCCTCTGTTTTCCCCTGTTTGTTTTTTTCAATTTTGGTCGGATTTGGGTCGGGTTTAGAAATTAGTTGAGGTGTTTAAAAAATCCAAAATCACTGAGCCAAACTGTTAACCCGTTCATCTGAACTGTTTATTAGGTTCACCAAACCGATTAAAAGCTCCGGTTAACCGATTTGGGTTGGGTTTAGTTGCTTGATGGCCCATTAATTGAATTAAAGTTGGATTTAAGGGTTTCTCATTAATCTTATGAGTTCGTATCTTAGTGGTTCTACTCCTATCGTGTTATTGATTATACCACTTATTATGACATTATATACTTGTAAGTGTGTACTCCCACTTGCCATACATATATATTTTCCCACCGTGTATTTGTCATATAGATAATTTTTAATATGTGGCATTGACGTGACTTGTATAAGTATATACTTTTAGGAGTATAATATAGACTTTGTTTTTGCACATATTTTTTTTGAAAAAAAAAATCATAATGATTTTCTTTAGTAGCATAAATACAATAGGACATTAATAAAGGTAGCATATAAATAAGGTGCATAAAGTTGGGTAAGTGGTTGTCACTAGTGAGGATAGATTGTGGGGAAGTCTTTATTGGGCGGCTTACAGTGTTTCTTCAAACAAGAAAAGGCAAAAGAAAGTGGGTGTGACCGACCATCTATGCCATAGCTAATAAAGGAGTAAGATTTGCTCTTGAATTAGCATGGGTCAGATCTTTTCAGATCTTCCTTTATTACTATATATATTGCACTCAAATTGTGTAGTCTACTGGCTGCCAAAGTGTAGTCTGTCACTACATTTCCCAGTAATGTAGAATGAGGTTTCGCATGGGGATCTTGTTTGTATCTCCTATGAGGATAATTTAGAACCTTATATTTGTCCACACATCAATTCGAGTCTCTAGGCTTTATTTTTTGACATAGCTTAAGCATAATCTTTGTGCTTTTTAGCTCTCGAGTTTGAACTGTCTAAGCTTTATTTTGAATGACAACATGCTGTAATCGACAATCGACATTGTATGTTTTACATTTGTAAGATACAAATTCAGATTGCTGTAGTGATATGTACTCGATAACGTAGGATTTAGTACACTTGGATGTTTGTTACGGTAAGTTCTTGTGAGACAGTTTTCACCCAAACCGAGTAATTTTAATACTTCAAATGTCGTGTTTGATATTGAAGAGAGAAAATAGTAGAAAATTAGAAATTGTGGGAATTACATGTGCAACTTCAAACTCAAGTGTCAGTGATTGAGCTGT
Organism: Selenicereus undatus; assembly: GCA_017589665.1. Taxonomy (NCBI): domain Eukaryota; kingdom Viridiplantae; phylum Streptophyta; class Magnoliopsida; order Caryophyllales; family Cactaceae; genus Selenicereus; species Selenicereus undatus. The sequence continues at coordinate 102,385,782 of JACYFF010031954.1, forward strand.
ATATAGGTGGATTGTTTTGACAAACATGTGAAATTTTTCAGTGTTTATTGTCCATGATGATGTCCTTGGAAAGAAGACATAAAAGATGATGTACTGTAGTCAGTGGAAGGCCCATGGGTTTTTAGGTCACTAGAACCGGATCCAGTGTGAAACCCGATTGCCCATCTTTGACCATTTTGACCATTTCCCATGTTCCCACATCATTATCTATTATTTATTGCATTTCCATGGCTTGTTTTCAACTTTGCCCCGGGAATTATGGACCGACCCGTACAACTTTCCCCCAAAAATCAAGAACAAAAATTAAAGGGGTGAACTTTCCTATGCGTATGTCCCGCATCAAAAACATAGATACTCTAACACGGTCTTCCATGCTCCTATGACCAATGCCCCTTTTAACGAGGGAGGGTAACAGGTTGAATTTTGCGGGTTTTAAATGGATACGAATTTTATTGTTAATTATAGTTTTAATTGATGGGAAATTAATTTCGTAGGGTGCCATGTCGGAAGCAAGGAGGAATGAGGTTCACAATAAACGGGTTCCGTTACTTCAACCTGGTGCTGATCACCAACGCCGCGGGAGCAGGAGACATCGTGAGGGCGAGCGTGAAGGGTTCGAAGACCGATTGGATGCCGATGAGCCGGAACTGGGGGCAAAATTGGCAATCCAATGCAGTTCTTGTAGGACAGTCGCTCTCCTTTAGGGTTACAGGCAGTGATAGGAGAACCTCCACATCTTGGAACATTGCTCCCGCCAACTGGCAGTTTGGTCAAACTTTCACCGGCAAAAATTTCAGAGTTTAAAAAATTGGTGGGAAAATTTATTAGTTTTACAAAAATTGTATTTCAAATTTCCCGCCAAGTCTTTTAAAAATTTATTTTTATTTTATTACGCCATGCTAATTTTAGTAGGTGCATGTTATGATGGTGTTTTTGCCCCTAGGGTTTTTTGGGGGGAGGGGGTGCATTTGAAGTTACTTTCCTTTTTATTAGTTTCTTTTTTTTTTTCTATGGTGAATTTGGAGAGAGGGGGTGGAGAAGTGAAGTGTAATTGTAATATTAAGTTGAGGGATGCAGTGAGGAAAGATGGGTTGAAGAGGCTGCAGAAATTTGTAGCCCGCAGCCTAATGATCTCCTAGTTATGATCATAATGTATGGTTGTATGTCATGGCGATCTGATATGGTAGGAATATCTAAGAACTAGTTATGTATTTCTCTCGACTTTTAATTCGAGAAATTTCGTTGTTTGTTTTAATTCTTGCATATACACTTTTATGTGATTAATTACAAATACAAACGGATTCTATCAAGGCAAAAAGTTAAAGGTAGGATTCGCAAGAAGATGATCTAATGATGGATGGGTGGTAACTGGTAGGTAAGCTGGTTTCCACAATCGTTTGGTTTTGGAAAGATGAGTTTTTCTTTGGATTCCATATACCATTAACAAGAAAAATCAAGGGAGAAACATAGGATGCTCGAGGCTTATCTTGTCCCACCTTTTCTACTCTTGCTATGTCGATTGTCAATAATAGTAGATTGACCTTAGTAACTAATACCATTAGCCAGCCACCCTTTTGGGATAATCTAATGATAAAATGATTGGTTTTCAAAAGGAAGGCGAGTGTTTAATTCTTCTTAAGCTGAATGCGTGTGCAAAAAATTACCATTTCGAAAGACAAATATCATCAGTCAGTTGAGTGGAATGGGGTTAAAAACTCTCATTTTGTATCTCATGATATGCACCACATGCAGAGGGCTCTGCTCTGTCAAGATTGGTTGTCACTGCATTCTGTGCAGCTTTTGGCATCTAATTGTCTCAATCATTTTTGTATGCTATGCTCACAACCCACAAGACAAGTCTTGAAGATGCACATATGCAAAACCAGCAGGTATTATACATCTTGTGATTCAATTCTATGCAGATTTCTCTGACATGCACCGCAAATTAATGACTGACTCTGAACTTTTTATATAATCACATTCAGAACATTACATATATAGGGTTAATGACAGTACTTACATATGTTCCCAAGTGCCATTACCCACTCAAAAGCAAAAGTGGATAATTGAAGCCATATTGCATGCTTAATTATACATTTATATTAAAAATTCTGATGTTCTCAAATAGACTCAGTCTATCCTTTAGAATTCTTACCCTTGACGCGCAATACGTCCTTTAGGAGGAACTCAGCTCCCTCTTTTAGTGAAGCTTTTCTCTGAGCCGAGAAATTCCAGAGCTCGAGCACTGGATATCTGCCGCTAGGATTGTATTCATTCAGCTCATTCAATGTCGTGGTGACGGACCAGCAGGCTTCCTCCCCCAGTTCTTTCCTCAAGCTTTGCAGTCTCTCATCCTCTATAACAATCGCCTCCTATGAAGACATAAGAGGGCCAAACATTAGCAAACTAATGTTTGCATAAAATCAATCACTTGTTAAAAAGAATATTAGCCTCTCTACTTGTGGGGGTAAGATTGATCACATCTGACTATCTAGGTCTCTCCGGATCCTTCAAAAGTGGACCCACGTTGGGATTGTTGTCGTCAAAAAGAATACGACAATGCCTCCTTCCCATGTGATTTCCAAGGCTTTTGTCGCATATATGCATTAAAAAACTTTTTGGCAAACTGATTTAAGGTACGTAGCAGTTACTAGGATGTTTGGCATATTTTGAAAGGGTGCCACTCAGGATCTCTAATGTAAGTGTTCCACTGTGAAATCAGCTCTCTAGCTTTGGCAGTAGCGTCTTTTCGGGGATACAATTCTCTTGCTGCTGCTAGGAATACACTTTCATGAAACACACCCATGCTTCTTACAGCAATCGAAGCATCGGGATCCTTTGTGTTTACCAATCCCTGCGAGAAACTCAGATATTAGTTCTAAAGCAGAGTAAGCATGGTCATTGAACCTCGCAAAATAGACCCTTACTCAATTCTGTACTTTTGGTCCAAAAAGTCAGAAACCGCATTCGAGCTATGCACAAAGTAAGGTGATCACATTTTGCCCAAGTCAGAATTGTTCGATTTGATCCAACCTAGTGCAAAATTTCCCTGCGCAACATGGATTGCATTTATAAAATATGCTTTTTGGAAAATGATCACATTTTGCCCAAGTCAGAATTGTTCGATTTGATCCAAACTAGTGCAAAATTTCCCCTAGCAACATGGATTGCATTATAAAATATGCTTTTTGGAATATGATCAAACTTGACCAAACTGAGTCTGATTCAACCGTAATATTCCACCATCATGTTTACGCCCAGTGTGAATTTTTCTTACAATCAAACAATAGCATTTGCCAGGCCTCATAGTTGTTTTTGCAAAAATTTGATATGTACTCTCGGCCAATGCATAGGAGCAACTTACACAACTCGTCATAGGATAGTCAAGTAATAATTGACTTACACTGATCAGCTCTTGCCGTGCTTCCTGCAACTCATCATTGCATTCTCGTTCCTTCGCTATCAGCGGGCCTGTTAGGGCCGCATTCTGCTCAAGCTTTTCCTCTGTATCAATTAGTTTTTGTTTGATGGCATCACTTGTCATCCTGGTTTTTGTATCCATTCCCATCAGCTCAACTTCTTCCGCACTCTTTTTCAATTCCTCTACTTGTAACTCCACCCCATGCTTCTGATCAATGTGCTTTCCTAGCTCCGCGATGTGCTTCTCAATCGCCGCATCTCCTCTCTATCAATCATGTAAAGGGAAATAATATGCAACACATGAAAAACCAGTAAAATGTCAAGAATGAAGAATCATGCCACAAGATTGTTATGACAATCAATGATCAGTTTAGGCTTGGAAAAACACATCACAGATGTTTTGGGATAGAACAATTGACCTTGTGATCTTCAGCAAGCTTAAGCACTTTTCGCTCTAGCTCATTCTGACAAAGAGGAGTTATTGCATTATAATGACATCGTTGCAAAGCAAAGTCGAAAAATCATAAGGATGATGGAAGGGGTGATTCAACATCTTGCAAAAATACCATTTTCTTGAGGCGTTGAAGCTTTCTCCTTTCATTTTGATATTCAGCTTCCCGTTTTTCTAACTCCTTTTCGCATTGTTCCAATTTTTCCATTTCAGAATCTATTTTGCGCTTGAACTTTCCATGTTCAATCATTATCATAGCTGTCTCTTCAAGCATCTTCCTCAGCTTGCTTCTCATCTCTAGGCAAGACGAGTAAGTAAAAGGATGATCAATATTGGGCTATTAGACAAAGTAGGGATGAAAATGGTCGCGCCATTTAAAAAGCAGTCTAGAAGAAAATAAGTTCTTCTTACCTAAACTATTCATGAGACCGTCTTACAGAGAGCTGGGTCAACAGGTTGGGTTAATTAGGGTAAAGTCAGTGTTGACCGATCAGTTTCAAATGGGCAGGGTCGGGTCGGGTCAAAGGCCGATGACCGATTGAGTATTGACATAGCTAGCATAAGATGGAACATAGGTTCAAATTAAACACAATGACGAAACATCTGCATGTTGAACTACAGTAGTATTCACAAACACATTCAAGAAAGAAATCGCCAGTGGATTCTATCATTTTGACATGAAGCATGAGTCATGAGTAAGCATCAATGGTGTTAGAGAATTGAGATATATTACGACGACGACGACAACAACATCATTTAATGTGGGTCTCGCTAGTCGCTTCAACGGGGTCTGAAGAGATTCAGATGTAAATGGAAAAGCTAAGGAAAGAGATGCATGGTAGTGTTCAAGTACCCTCATTATAAGCAAGTGACATGCCATATTCTTCTTCTTTTTCATTGCCTAGAGAATTAAGAGTGTCTTGCAGCTTTCTCTGCAAGTCTTTGAATTCCACCTCCTCAGATTCCATTGTTCGTTTGAGGTTAGCCGTTGCTGCAAATATGACAACACAAGAGAACCTCAAACCCCTTTGCAATGAAGAAGAGGAGTAACGATGATGATGATGATGATGGAAGAGATGCATAGGAAAAGATTGGGGGATACTATCTAGGTTATAATATGGGATTATGACTTAGCCAGTTGTATTTTTTTTATTGGCCGGAGGGGGGGGGGGGCGCTAAGAACCAACCCAAACAACATTGTAAACTAATCGTTGATGTTCACGAATATACTGTATACTCTAACATGCATCTTACGTGAATTAGACCCAAAAATAAGTTTATACGATAATAATATGGCTAATTAGAATAAATTTAAACTTTTTCATACAGAACAGTTCAGTAAATCTACATTGATCAATATCTATACTTGGCTACTCACAGTGAAAAGGTCATAAAATTGTTATATGGTACCTTGATCCCATTATGTCTGTAAAAAAAACTTAAAATTGGTCAAAAATAGTAAACTTTGACTTATCAACTTAATAGAAAAGTACAAAATCTCAAAATTAATAGTTTAAATAACAACAACAACAACAATAACAAACTCCCAATGTGGGTCCCGCTTTCGCGGGGTCTGGGGATATAATAGTTTAAATAAGAACCTAATAATTCAAGAATATTACCGTGCTACATTCATAAATGTAAATAAGAGTGTTAGTGTTAAATAAGGATGGACAATAGACCGGGCTGGACCGGCCCACTAACTAAACAGGTCAGGTCCAACCCAGCACATTTGTTAATGGACCGGGTTGGTTATGGGCCCAATGACCTCGGCATAAAATCACAACCACAATGGCATAAAATCATTTTGTATCTATTCTCAACTTGCAAAAAGAATCAACTGGCAATACATTGTGACTGATAATAGCATTCTAGCATAACTTCCCCCCCCCCCCCCAAACACTAATTAGGCAAATGAAACACACACAAGAAACAGAGCTTTCCACCTCAAATGCATCACCAAACCCTCTCTTTTTGGTCATACAAGACTACCCATTTGACCATGTTCAAGAAGTAATGCTGAGAATGCTGGCATTAATTTTCAGATGAGATTAACGGCTGTTGTTATCTTTTGGATGCGATCAATTGCTAGTGAGATAGTACAACGCTCAGAACTGGTGATGAAATAAACTTGACTCTGAAAACTTCAGTTCTGGCGGCCTCTGTCAAACGTACAATGTAGAGGAAGAGGCTGCCAAAGTGGTAGATTCAATGAAATTTTTGGTTAGTAGGATACGACACGACACCGACACGCGGGCACGTTGTCATCATAAACTTGCTCAGCATCTCCATTAATGTCTTCCTCTACTAATTTGGGCGACCCATTAATCAACAAACAAGACTACTCAGAATCAAAAACCCACAAAAATTCAAGACTACTCAGAATCAAAAACACCGCCAAATTATCAAAAGCTTGAAACTTTACAAATTTTCACACAGCCCCCTTAATTCAATCAGCCAATATAGGTTAATCCCTCTGTTCAGGGCTCTCATTTTCTGGGCATATATATGAACATACAAGACTCAAAGTCTACAATGCAAAGGAAACAATTTCAGAGTCAAAGTGTCCGTATCAGTTGCCCAGATACTGAAACTGTGAGAAGGACCCAGAAAAGCCCAAATTGAAATAATCGAAAAGGACCCAGAAAGAAATTCGAACAAATTGGACCAAATCCCATCTACAACACATCAAAATTCAACATAGGGGACGATAGATGGTAACCTGTCAGAAGCAAGCCGCGAGACCCTAGCTACAAGGATGAGCAGCAACGAATCAAAAACCCCTGCTTCAACTTCAGTTTACGACCAAAGAGCAGCAACCAAGAAGCAGAGCAGCCGGTGGGGAAGGAAGAGAGACGTTGAGAGAGAGCGCAAGGACTCCGAGTCTCCGAGTGAGACATGGAAGAGGAGGAGGAGTCCAGTTTAAGCCCTGCCCATTATTTTACCAGTGACCGGCCCGCCTTTGACTTTAATTGTGCGACCCGTTACGAGCCCGGTCCATTTAGATGGGCCTCTATGCTTTTTGACGGGCTTGACCCGGGCGACCCATTGGGGCCACTGTCCATTGCCCAGCCCTGGTTCTGCTAAATCTCCAGTAGGTAAAGTAATTGTGATGGGCATCCTAATCAAATTAAACAGCAATGCGAGATTGACCCTTCATATGCCCGAAACCATCTCATGAGCTGCCAAGTCCTATGTAGTTTGAAGTCTTCATCTTTTGTATCAAGTACCCGTCTCAGACCCTCGATGTTCAGACATGAGTATGAACACTTGATCTATGGAAAGAGCGGGTTGGAGTAAATTGAAAGCATTCTTGAAAAAGAGTTGGAGCAGATTGGGACATATATGGAGAAAAAACTTTTGTAGCATAGAAAACCTTTTTAACATGTATTGTGAGAAGTTAATCACTGGTCAAAAAGAACGCTACAATCGCTACTCATATGGTTTCCTATGCTTTGTGTCGCATACATGCGTACAAAACCTTTCTAGCAAACTTATTTAAGGTACTAACTAGGATATTCGAAAAATGCATCATGCCTTAAAGGCTCTAATGTAGCGTAACTATGAGGATTCTTTTCGTTTTTTTTCCAATCCCTGTGACAAAATCAGATATTTGCACTAATGCAGAGTAAGCATTGCCATTAAACCTAGCAAAATGTTCACAAAAGGAACAAAACAAAACATGATTGAATTTGAACATGAGATGAAGTTATGAACACAACAGGAACTAAGCCGAGTCACTCACTCTTTCTTCCCCTTCTTTTAGCAAGATGAGGAAAAATGTTCACTCAGTAATTAACCTATCAAATTAAATCTAGGTGAAGAGATTAGCCTAAATATATCCTTAATCTATAAACTCTTAGATTCCAAAAGCAATCTTAGCTTCCCTAATCTTCATGATTTATTGCATTGGTGCGTGCTATCTGGCCTAAGATGAACTCAAGTCCTTCTTTGAATGAAGCCTTTCTCTCTGCTTCAAAGTTCCAAATCTCGTGCATCAGACCAGCAAGATCGTACTCGTTGAGCTCATTCATAGCAGTGATAATGGATCGACAAGCTTCTTCCCTGAGTTCTCCCTTCAAACTTTGCAGCCTTTCATCCTCTACCACCTCCTGTAAAGGAAGATAAATGTTAAACACTACACAAATCCAACATGTAATATAGTAGATTTGTGTTTTAACTGTCTAACATGTTTAATTAAATGAGTTTAGATTCGATACAAAATGCATAAATGTGCTAAGGTATCGATAAAGTATCATACCGTCAAGACTCCATGTTCATGGATTCTTTTGAAAGGATGCCAATTAGGATCTCTTATGCAAGTTTTCCCTACTAACACTTGGGTAAGTAAGGATGTTTCTTACGTGTATCAGGTCTTTGAGCGCTTCCTGCAACTCCTCCACCAATCATTTCAGGAAGACATTATGCAGTGCACAACGACAGCAACTACCACTTTCAATGTAAGTTCAACTTTTGCAGGGTCTGTAGAGATCTAGATATAAGTAATCTTACCCTTATACTGTTATACACATAATTATACGTAAATGAATTGTTTTCAATGAACCCACATAATAAGTTTTAAGAATGTAGTGAATGTATACACATTATGCAATGCACAAAAAGTAAAAACCCAGAAAGTCATCATGAGGAAGCCCACTTCATTACCAAACCAACTTTAGGCCCACCAAATTTGTGCCCAGCCCATAATAATTCTACATCCCATACAAGCCCAACAATAGCAAAACTTTTAAAAACTTTGAATTGGTACTTTTTGATTATTATTTTTTTTAAACTACCTGAATTTGTTCTTGTTGTATAGTAGCGTAAGGAACCGTTTGGGTGTCTGACAAAATTTATCAGCCGTCCCTTTCTCTCTCTCTTTCTCTCTCCACCATGTCTGCACTCACCTCGTGACACCTCTCTTTCTCCCTCTGACAAAATAAAAAACCCATCTTTGTTTAATTCAGAACACAATTCCAAGTAGAATCAGAGAGAGAGAGAGAATCATCACGGTTCACCACCTCGCTAACATTATCATTTTCTAACAATAATCATAATGATTGTTGTTAATTTACGAGTACTAATTAGGGAAAAGGGTGTTGAAATGAAACATACATTACATTAAAACAATCTTCAAAACCCAATGTTAGTTGATCCCCCCAACCTCTCAAGCTCACCTTCAACTGCCCCATCCCATGCCTGTTTTCTCCCTCGTCAAATACCCACCACCCTCCTCGTCACTATCCCACCTGGGTTAAGCTTCTGGGTGTTTGCTTTGATTCATTATCCCATCTGGGTCTTCAGTTAAACTTCTGGGTTTTGCCTTTGATTCATTATCTCACCTGGGTTTTCTTTTAAACTTCTGGGTTTGCTCTGATTCAGAGATATGAAGTGTTTTCATTTCACAAATGGAGAGAGAAGGTCACCGGATTCCGACGACGGCGCCGGAAGACCGGCGACGGCGGCGAGGGTGTCGTGGGCTCGGTCCCTCAGCATAGCCAGTAGCACCAGCACCACCAGTACGACTACTGAGTTCAGGCGGTCCGAGTTCGGCGGTGGCGACTCGGCCGGGTTGTTCTTCCTCATGGCTCAGCAACGCGGGGATGCCAACGATCTGAGGGCTTTCACCTTCGCCGAGCTCAAATCGGCCACTCGAGGGTTTAATCGAGCTCTTCTGATCGGTGAAGGAGGGTTTGGGTCGGTGTATAGGGGAGTTGTTAATGTTAGGGTCTCTGAGATTGAATCTGATGGGTCAAAGATGATGGATGTTGCCATTAAGCAGCTCAATCGCTATGGTTTTCAGGCATGTCTTCAAATTACTTGCTTTTAATTATTGTTCTGCTTTTGCTTGCTTGTGTTATTTATGTATGTAGTTTTGTGGGAAAATGCTGTTGGGGATATTTGGTGCCATTTAATTGCTAAATGTGTTGTTGATTAGTTCAAATTTCGATGAGAATGGTGCCCAAATGTGTGATCTTTTTAGAGATTGTGGTAATGGAGGTCTCAATCAATGACTTTTTAGGGCATCATTATTGTGTCTAACTTCAAATGCACCCAAGAACAAAATGTCCTTTCTTTCCTTTTTCTTTTTTGGGGGGGGGGGGGGGGGGGGGGGGTGTTAATTTCTTGACACTGACCCTGCTGGCTTGAAATTTACTCATTCTTTTGGGTTGCTTTAATTAGGCCATTTGAAATTTGATATTTGTTCTTTCAAGAAGAAAATGAAGATTTTGGCTCGATTTGATGTCAGAGATTTGGACTTTAGACTTTTTGATTGTTTATTTCTCTTTGGTTATTAATTGGGATCTAATACCTGTATAGTGTATGCTAACTCTGAATGCCCCATCGCTGTTTTATTGTCTTCAGTTTTTGTTTCATCTTTAAGGTTGTTGATTTTGATTTCTTGTGGTCTGAGTTTGCTTTCTGTTGTTGAAGTTTGTTGGATGTCTAACATGAGGGACTGCATTGATTTGGCATTCTAGTTAGCAGGGGCATAAAGAGTGGGTTAATGAAGTGAATTGGCTGGGCGTAATCAAGCACCCGAATCTCGTCAGATTAGTTGGATATTGTGCAGAAGATGATGAAAGAGGGATCCAAAGACTTTTGGTGTATGAACTCATGAAGAATAAAAGCCTGGAGGACCATCTATTGGGCCGGGTGCCGTCACCCCTGCCGTGGATGGTAAGGTTGAAGATTGCACAAGATGCAGCTCGTGGGTTGGCATATTTGCATGAAGAAATGGACTTTCAGGTATCAATTGCTTTGTCTTTTTCGATTTCTTATCGTGCATTGTAAAAGTTGTTAACTAATAGTTATCATCTCCCATCTTCTTTGGCTCTGGTCTGTCGGAATTTGATTTAAATAGCATTGATTACCTACGATTACAGGGCAAAAGACAGAGATGTCAATTGGATGAGGCATTCCACTATAATGTAAAATAAAAATAAAAAAGGCCAACCTTGACATTTTTTCAGGTTATTGGAGAGTAGTATCATTATAATATGCAAAAGGTAGGCTTTTCTTCCCTTGATTGAGTTATGACTTATAAATTGTTGGTGCAGAGTGGGGTATTTTAATGCAGTTGCCTTTGAAGACTATTAATTTTCTAGCTTTGAATACCTGATGCTTGGTCATATAAAAGGCATTCATCTCTGTTCCGTTTCTGTGTGCTTGATAAATGGTTGACCTTATAACTTGATTCAAAGACGCTGACTGGGTATTGGACAAGAATAGCACTTTAGGTGGTGACTTTCCTTCAATTTTTTCGGCGTTTGGGGCGGGGGCAGGGACGGGTGGGAAGGGAGCTGGTAGGCAACGGATAGTTGAAGCTCTGTTTGCAACTTGCAATATACCAAAATTTGGATAAAAAGTCTAATGTTTGACCGTTAATCTCCTTGGCAGCTGATATTTAGAGATTTTAAAACTTCAAATGTGTTGTTGGATGAAGACTTCAACGCCAAGCTCTCAGATTTTGGATTGGCCAGGCTGGGGCCAGCTGAAGGATATAGTCATGTTTCAACATCAGTAAGTCACATAATATTAGTTGAAATGCTTGTATACCGGGCCCTACCTGATTTGTTCATATATTATTGGACACCAGCTAGGAGATGTTAGCATTTCTCAGTCAGGATATTGCCAGCAAAAAACATAGCTAATCATTAGGTGTTTTGCTTAAACGTCATATTTTGAGAGATCACTACCAGCAGGATTCACACTAGGGTTTGTTGCTATTGTTATATCATAAGAGATTCTGGCTAGTAGTTAGATGATTTGGATGACCTGGACTATGTAATCTCCAAGTTTGGCACCATAGTGTTGGAGCCTCTGTGACCGTTCTGGCTGTTGGTCCATCCATCCATGTTCTAGACAGCCAAAAAAGCCTATTGAACAATTTGTTTTAGCTTTAAATTGTAGTCAACTAAAGAAAATCTGGGCTGGTTAACTCTTTTAGAACCTACGGCTCGCATGAACAACCACCATCAATTGGGTTACAGCTATGTATGAATGAACCTCTCTCACTACTAGGACAGGATTCTGCTATAGTGTTTTGGCTTGAAGTTCTGATTATTAGAGCTATGATGTTGACTTAAGTGTCCTTACCTCGACATGCTTATGTATCTAATATTGAATTGCTTGTGTCCTAGGTTGTTGGAACAGTAGGCTATGCAGCTCCTGAGTATGTCATGACTGGCAAGTTAACGATCAAGAGTGATGTGTGGAGTTTTGGTGTGGTGGTATATGAGCTCATAACAGGAAGACGAGCGGTTGAGAAAAACTTGCCACGGAATGAGCAGTTGCTCTTGGCTTGGGTCAAACCCTTCGTATCCGATTCAAAGAAATTCCACTCTATTGTAGATCCCCGGCTGGAGGGACAGTACTGTAAGAAATCAGCTCAGAGACTAGCATCATTGGCCAACAAGTGTCTTGCAAAGCAACCCAAGAACCGCCCCAAAATGAGCGAGGTGGTTGAGATACTAGGTACTATCATTGAGGAGGCATCAGCTCAGGCGGAAGCAACCGATGAAGGCAAAGATGAAAGCCAAGAAGCTGGAGAAACGGAGCCTATGAAACCCGGAAACAATTACCTGAGAAAGGTGTTGGAGATAAAAGAGAAGGTGAACTTGAGGAATAAGTCCATTGGGAAATTAGAATGGAAAAACTGGACTCCTGGGTTAGTAAGAACTTCATGATGAAAACTATGCATCCCACTCTCTCTCGCTGCCGTTTGCAGGTGACCTGAAGTTCAGCCGTTATTAAAGCTTATATTATACCTGTTACTCTCGCCCGAGGATGAATTATTCAAATCGATCCTCATTCCCCCTCCCTTCGAAGTGGCTGAGCAAGAAAGTCGAAGTTATAGTTGTAAATATAAGGTACAAACTAGTGCAAATGAAGGCTCCTGCATCAAGGGCATGCTTCGATTTTGGTTAGAGTTTTGCCATGAATCCTGATTCATTCTTGTCTCTCGGATGCTGTAATTGCTCAAGATGTGAGTTTTTTGCTTAGGCCTAGCGAGGTTGACCCAAGGGCACAAAACCGGTCTTTTCATCCGTACAAAATAATTTGATTATTTGGACCCGAAATTTGAACTGACCCGGAAATAACTTCCAACAAGCACAAAGCCTGGACGCTCTCTTGATGGACTTGTGTCCGTGTACAAAATGCACTGGACCTTGACACTCAACTGCATGCATACTCGAAAGATCATTTGTCGGCCTATTGTTGTCTCGCATCAGTGGACAGTGGTCACGTTTTGTTACTGAATTACATCGGACTAACGCTTTTCTTCCAAAGTAGTTTTTCTTTGCAAGATAAATTTGTGAGACTGAAATTAACCAACCTCAAAGCCGATGGAATCTGAAAGTGGCCCATCCTAACACCGGAACTTGAACCAATAGATCTGTCTATCTATTCCGGCTTTACTCCACTTAGGTCCTGTTCTTTTCGTAGGTAAATTGAGATGGGTAAAATGGTGAAGTGGGTTGAGATAGGTTGAAGTAGGTTGAAGTGGGTTGAATTTTTTCAATGTGATAAATTGAACTTAGTTAAAATAGTAAAAATGAATTGAAATAGGTTGAAGTGGATCGAACTGGATTGAAGTTGGTGTTTTAAAATTGACCCGTGAAAAAAACAAGCCCTTATGTGAGAGAATTAGCAATAGGTTCCCATTCCCCACCATCATTCATGGGCACACACAATTTGTTGAACAATGGACAGCTTGGATGTACTTGATGATGGTGGTAAATACACTCAGCTTCAGCTACAGCCCACCCATTGGAAGGAGGGCAAGACCCTCTACAGAAGATGTTTTAGCCAGTGAGGATGTCCATTTGTCTATTGGACCCCATCACATGTGGGTACATAATTCAGGGACTAAAATGGATCGGTTCATGCTAACCTATATAATAAGCGCGTTAATTTCGTATCAATCCTGAAAATAGTTTAGATTTAGGCTCTATTGTTTTCAACTTATTTTTGTTAAATTAAACCGAACTTATTTTGCAAAAAAAAATAAATAAATTTTTTGAAGAGAATAGGATCTCTGTCAAAATTGAAAAAAATTGCATTTTAATACTAAATAGATATGAGTCAAATCATATCGAGAGAAATGGGAGCCACAGAATTGTTGAACAGGAAGTGCATGTGAAAGCAAAGCTGGCAAACTTGCGTTTTGCACTCCAATTACGAAAATCTATCTGAGAAAGGCTCATCTTCAAATCTTCTAGTGTGTTTTCACGTTTGTTACTGTGGTAATGTGTGGCTGCTAGCTAATACTCATACAATACGTAAAATCTTTGGCCGTTGTTATCAAATATCAGAATGAGTTTGAAGCTTTGAATCCTACTTACATCGACATTGATCTGTCAATTGTTACCCAATATCGGGATGTATTTGAAGCTTTGAATCCTACTTACATCAATATCTGTCAGGGGGGGGGGGGGGATATGAATGATAATGTAAAACATACATTATCCTTGTAGATATCTGAATTTGGTAGGAATTCTATTATCTATCTTGTCCCAACAGAGCTGGCAAAGAAAATAGATTTAAGCAAAACTTGTAGATTACATTCATCTCAGTACATTACATCAAATACCCTCAAGATTAGAGCTTGATCAGCTCTCCATAGTCATCTTTAACTTGGAGATACCCTGTGGAAATTACATTAGTTGAGCACCACCTGTACATGCACTGACCAAAATGTATTACAATTCTCCATCTGAACATACCACATGACACAACTACACAAGAGAACAACATTCACTAGCCACTGCAAATTTCTCCAGAAATACTAACAAGATATGACTTTTATCGCACCACAGAGGCCGCCCAACCCAATCTTTTTCTCGTTCAGTGATAAAGCGAGAGTTTACTATACTCTAGGATCAGAAGCTACAGATTTCAATTTTGCGTTTGATCTACTGCTGTTGTCATCTGCACTTCTTCTTCTCCCAGACCTCTTCCCAGTACTAGAACTGGTACGAGTATTCCCGGTTTCCCTTGAGGACTCTTGGAGCTGCTCCAACTCTGTCACTACCTCTGCCATGGTAAGCCTGAACTTGGCCTCCGCTGAGAGGCATTGGAATGCCAGGGTGGACACTTTGAATGCAGCATCCAAACTGTATTGACCCTCAAGACGGCTATCCAGGATTCGGAAGATCTTCCTCTTGTTTGTAAGGTAAGGCCGAGCCCATTCCACTAGGTTGTGCTCCCCAGATGGGCGGTTCTTGTCCAGTGCTCTACGGCCTGATAACATCTCGAGCAGAACCACTCCGAAGCTGTACACATCACTCTTAGCCGTCAAGTGACCTGCAGTTGGAAACAAAGTCAATAATAATCCAGAACATTGCATATTTGAGATGTGTGGCCATAGGGAATCAGGAGAATGCATTTCAAAGATCAAGTAAGATTTTTGTTTCATTGCCGTATGCTGGAGATTTGTCATAATCTGCTATGACAAAGTGTATATCATGCTCCTAGGAGCATGTATAGCTGGGAGCCTATATCATGTTGTACACAGGTTAAAAAAGATTATGTCAAGGTAAATTCTTTAGTTGTTGGAATCAAATGGTAACCCAACCTAGGGGGAGGGGGATGGACTGTTCAAGCAAATTGTACAAGCCCACTAGCACATTAAAAAACAGTGTGCCTTCTAAACGCTTTGAAGATGATAGAAAAGAAAAGAGACAGAAGACATTCAGACAACAGTATTCAAAAAAGCGTTGTTCAAGCATGCAATTTGTACGAGCATGTCGTTTTATGCCGCTATGTGATCATAACATGCATCCTATAGGGAAAGAATATTGCATATCCATAGGTACCCATAAAATGAGTGTGAAAGAGACATGACAGTGCACATGCAGCCACAATACCTGTGGCTAGATACTCTGGAGCAGCATATCCATAGGTACCCATAACACGGGTCGATACGTGACTTTTATCACCAACAGGCCCATCCTTGGCCAAGCCGAAATCAGAAAGTTTTGCATTGTAATTCTGCAATTTATTGGAAATAAATAATAGTCATAATCACTGAAACCCACGAGTGTTAAGATGAAATCTTACACCAGCAATAAATTGCAGTCCTGTATATACCCAGAAGAGAAGTTTATGATCCAAATGAGACTTACTGAGTCGAGGAGGACATTAGAGGTCTTGAAATCCCGGTATATGACTTTTGTTTCGGCACTGTGAAGAAAGGCTAGACCCTTTGCAGCTCCAAGAGCCACCTTCATTCTAAGGTTCCAGGAAAGAGGCTGAAAATAGGAACCTCCTAATAAGGCAGAAATAGGTGAAATTGGTTTAAAAAATCCTAAACTTGCATTGATTATTTGGATCGAAGTTAAACTTGAACATTGAAATAGAAAAGGAAATCATACATACTTCGGAACAAATGGTTCTCCAAGCTGCCCCGAGGCATGAATTCATACACCAAAAGACGGTGCTCATCTTCAGAGCAATATCCAATCAACTTCACCAGGTGAGGATGATAGAGTTGTCCAAGGTAATTGACCTCTGCCTAGCAAACCGAAGACATAAGCACATGAGTAAATTTTGCCCTCTTTTTTTGTGGGGACAACATAAACTTACAACTAAGAAACCCTTTCTTACAAGGGTTCTGCTTAATGCATCCTCATTCAAACCCAATATGACCAATTTCTGTTCTTTGGTATCAAAGACCCCCAAATTAGATCACAGATATACAGTTGCATCTTAGATCACGGTTGGAATATTGAAACTCACCAACCATTCCCTATGACCTTGAAGGCTCTCTTGATTCAGTCTCTTGACAGCAATCACCATCCCTGTCCCTGGCTTGGTGGCAGCATAGGACTGCTCGTCGATCCACCCCTTGAAAACCGACCCAAAACCGCCCTCGCCAAGCACACTATCAGGCCGGAAGTTCCTGGTGGCCGTTTTGAGGTCAGAGAAGCTGAAACTCTTCAAATTGGGAGACTGAAGAATCTCACCCTCACTCCTTAGGGTTGGGGGAGCTAATGAAACTTTACTACTAGTGATACTTGGATTATTTCCCTCTCCGCTTACATCTTTTGTCTTTACCCCTAAACAAACAAACACACAGACAATAATGGGTCATAAGCAATTAATGGCAATACAAGGCTACTAACAAATGCAGGGCCTAAACTTCAGTCAGCTCAAGATAAGGAGAAATGGGGTGATTTTGACAGGCTGATCATACTTTGAATTTAAATTTAGAAGATGTGCAAAAGCCAAGATATCAGAAAAGCCAAACATCTGCATGAAGCAAATATGCAACCAATTTGTACAGGAAAACTTAACATAAAATTTTCCTTTTTAGCATGCATCAGATTTCCAAGAGAGCATCCCAAAAAATGTCAGATCACCCAAATGTGGAAATGAGAGCACAATAAAGTTCAACCAACTACGGCATCCAACATATATTCCCACAAAATTAGAAATGTTAGCAGACAAATTCCATATCTAGCAACACAATACGCAGAACAAAAGCAAAGGAGGATAGAGAAAAGCAAGGGTTTTCAGGGTTTTCCCTTTTTTAAAAAAAAATATTAATACCTGTGTGAGCAGGGCTCTCAGCCTTGATGCGAGCACTAAGACAAATACCCATCAAAACCCAGAATTTGTTTCACCCAAAATCAACCAAAAACCCTTAGAATCAATTGATATGCAGAACAAAAGCACCCAACTTTGAAATTCAAAGCTGCCAGATTACCCAGAACAGGATCAAAATCCAATCACCTGGAACAACCAAATACAATACAACCCACTTGAGAACTTTTCGTGAATAAACAACTATAAAAGAGAAAGATAGAAAGAAAGAAGAAAGGTCCCCCAAAAGGCAAAAAGGAAGCCACTACCTGGCCAATTTGACTGAACAACTATTCAAGGGTGGGTCGAATGAAGCTTCAAACCACAACTAGTTCTATGAAGAGAGAGAAACTAAAAGTGGGTGAAATGGGAAGCAAGAAAGAAGTTGAGAAGCAGACAAAGAGCCACTTATTCATGGCGGGTTGTAGCCACTTTCTCTCTCTATTTCTCTTGTATGGCGTGCTGAGAAGCTCAAACATGGAGTGTGAATTTGTTTCTGGTATTTAAAATTAGTCTATGGGTGTAGGACCCGACAAGCTTGGCAAGGCTTTCCTGGGCCGTCTGGTTTTTGCCCAGAGATTCCGTTGTTCATCAAATTGCCCCCAAAATTCATATTTTAAAAAGTTACTGCTGTCACACCTGTGACGTCGGTCTAGTCGCTTTGGATAAGTGGGCAACAAACTAACAATAGTCGATTGCATGGGTAACGTTTTAATTTGAGTCTTATAAATGACAAAAATTTATAATGAGATAAATTGATTATTTATGGATTAATAAAGTTAAGTTTAGTATAACTGTTAAGGGTAAATGATTGACAAAAAGAATGGCTCCTCATTCAAGTTTTAAATTTCATTCGAAGAAAATTGTTGGTTTTTAAGGAATTCAATTGGTATTGAGAGTTTCTCCATCTATTAATGACTATAATGATATTATTATTATTATTATTATTATTATTATTATTATTATTATTATTATTATTATTATTATTATCAGAACTTAATTAAAATTGCCATTGATAGTGTATATAAGGTGCACAATTTTTTAGAAAATCATAAAAGAGTAAAAGATAAAAAAAAATCACATTTTGGGGTTAGAAAAAACTCTTGAATGTCAAAAATATAATTTCTACAAATGCTTCTTTTATATATGTGTGTGTCTGTCAATTGAAATCGATGTCTCTGCAGATAGTCATGTCTATAGAGACAAAGTTACAGAGACAAAGTTACCTATCTTTGGATCTCTCCAAATCTCCTAAAAATGAGACCGATATTGGAAATAGTTGTAGTAGTTGTTGTTATAAGGTCTGTGTGTGTATATATATACACACACATGCATATCTATATGTGT
The DNA here is from genome assembly GCA_017589665.1 of Selenicereus undatus. Taxonomy (NCBI): domain Eukaryota; kingdom Viridiplantae; phylum Streptophyta; class Magnoliopsida; order Caryophyllales; family Cactaceae; genus Selenicereus; species Selenicereus undatus. The sequence goes on from JACYFF010031954.1 coordinate 102,404,590, forward strand.
GCTTATATATATATATATATATATATATATATATATATATATATATATATATATATATATATATATGTGTGTGTGTGTGTGTGTGTGTGTGTGTGTGTGTGTGTGTGTGCAAAACGATAAGTGTCTTGCTACAAGACGCTTTTTAAGTGTCTTGTTTTCACTTAAACTGTATATTACACATCTTAAATTGGAAAAAAATGATATGATTGAAAAGTGGAAGGATATCAGAACTTATAAATTGTGTAAAATCATCATTTCATACATAATCTTTCTCATAATCACATGTACAAAATTACACATATGATATGCCTTCATGGATGGGGTTGATCTGATTAGAATGTCCGTTTGTATTTGTTAGCGTAATCAATGAGTATTAATTCTTTATAACTCATAATAAGTTGTAATTATTAAAAATTTAGTGATTTTAAATCATAAAATATATTAATTTGGGTTAAGAGAAGACATTTAAAAGTGTCTTGTAATAAGACGCGGATCATCACCCATATATATATATGGAGTGCCAACTTGTTTATGTATTAAAATCCCGGGTTACTAAGTTAGTATTATTTTTATAAACTTTTAAATAACTTTAATCACTTAATTAAGAACATCACCGCTCTTCCACATCAATCTCTCTCACACCCAAACTCAGTAATTGTTAGGGTTCCATTGCCTTCCACCACAAATCTGGTATTTTGACGGCTAGGATGGTCAGTTTTCGGCCATCTTAGCCTTCTTATTTACTGTCTTCTTTTTTCTTTTAGTAACATACCCCCTGTATTCAGCAATGGTACAAAAAAAATGCCCCCTGAATGACCATAAGTATCCCGTGGGTCACTCACTTCCAAGTTCCAACATGCCCCCTGAAAGGGCACCCATACATGCATGTATATAGTCACATAGATTCACAAAAACCTGAAAGGATGCATGATACATGGAGCATTAATTGTTGTCAAATATGGGCACCAAGAGACACGAGAGCAAGTTTGAGTCACAATAAATGCATGGTTGACTTGTGTTGGATCTACATCATCCCCAACTACTAGCATTGAACAGCTATATTTATTGATTGGTTTGGTCAAATATATTGTAGTATATACTAATATTTTATGGATTCAGTAATTTTGTAGCCCTTATACTACAGATTTGAATCTATATAAATCTAGTCACGTGATATAATTTAGATTAACGATGATTGATTCCTTTAAAAATCATAAAAATAGGGATGGTCACGTACTATATATGATGATAATTCATGTCAGTAGATATAAAATTACTGTATCACTTATAATATTCGTTACTGCAATTTAATAGCGAGGACTTGTCTTACAACCTGGATATGATTTTCTAGTTCACCTTTTGGATTATGTACTACTCGATCTGATTAGTAGTGAAAAATATAATGCATATATGTTCGGTTTGTCATCCCATGCATGAGATTATTCTTTTGTTAATTAAGAAGGAATCATATTTTTGAATACAAGTTGACTGGCAAAAATTATCTCTTAATCGTGATTTTAGAAGACATTTCACTTTAAGTTGTTCAGGTTGGTTCAAATAATTCATTACTTGTTAATTTCTATTAAATAATTCATTACTTGTTAATTTCTATTAAATAGTTCATTACTTGTTAATTTCTATTAAATAAGATACGTACATTTATACCATTTGAGTATGATAAACAGCAAAATTTTATATTTGAAGAACACTTGCTTAGAATAGGGAATGAGTTATATCAACTCATGAGATCTTTTTTTATTTTTATTTTTTATGCAGTAATGTTTTTACCTAGATCCAATGACCCATTACAGAGCACAATCCACACTTGAAGATCATGATTGTGCGTGGATGCATTCAATAATAATCTTATGGTTGCACGAGGAAAGGAGAATATACATGACACCTTAGTTATCCCAAATAACGTGTAATTTATGAAAGCGGGGATCTATATTGAAAGAAGTTGTTGTATTGCTAATGCAGGATGGTCCAAGCACTTTAGTACTCATCATGTCTATCAGATAAGGATTCCTGAATTGAAGTTTTGTGCATGAAGAAACACGTGAGTAGAACGAGACAGCTACCTTGATGCTCATTAAAGTTGAGCAAAATTTAATTTGTAGAGTTCGGGTACGAATTGATGATGAACACTCGACAATAAACAGAGTTGGAAAAAGTGATTCGAACGCAACAAAACGATCCAAACTTAATTAATGACCTGAAACAATACTCGAACAGATACTTGGGCTTCGTTTGGTCCTTAGAAAATTTGGTAGAAAGAAAAGTTGAAGGAAAAAAATATGAAGGAAAAAAAAAAGTAGGAAAAAATTGAGTTTTTTTCCCTTGTTTGAATTGAGGAAAAAATACAAGAATTTGATTAAAAATTTGAATGTTGATGAACTACTTGAATCATATTGATGTTATCTAAGTAATGTGAGGTTGGAGGAGGTTGAGAATTTTCCTCAAACTTTCCTCACAATTTTATGAGAAAAATTTTATCACTTGCTTATAACAATTTTTCCACGTAACTTTCCTCTATATTTTTTTTCCTTTGTGATTTTTTCTAAACTAAACACAAGAAAAAAAGTAACTTTTCCAAAAAAATTTTCTTTCCGCCAAATTTTTCAAGGTCCCAACAAAATCTTAAAATACCTAATATTCTTCCCCAAAGTTACTTTTATCTGTCAAAAAATATTACGATCCAATCTGAAACTAAAATTAAATTTAATCTTTTTAATCACACAATTAATATGACCCAAAATCAACCGGACCGGCTTTTTACCAAGCCCAGCAGTAATCATGTGGCGCGAGACAACAATGGGCTAGTGGCTTATCCCTAGAGCAAGTTGCAACCTGAAAATCGAATAATAAATAATTAAAATTAAAAAATTACTAGGGTTTGTCTTTTTTGTTGTGATTGAATTGGGACTTTTGACTTTGGGTGCCATTCCCCCATCTGTGTTCTGACTGTGGTCTCCCCCAAAATGTGCTCGAGTCGAGTTTGACTACGTATTGTTTTGGCTTGCCCTGCCCACCAAACTGTATTCTCCTTGTCAGCTGTCTTCACGTGTGCTCTGCTGCACACAACCATTCCATACCTACGAGCCTGTAACTGTCGTCACATATTTTTGGCTGGTATTATCACCATTTATATATCATACATTTGTAAATATATACTCACATAAATTACATATTATAATTTATTTATGTCACAAATGTTTATGAGTAAAAAGTGTCACGTGATTTATAAAGTAAGTACTATTTATATAGGAGCGTGATATAGATTATCGTATTATTATCATCTGTTATTGTATAGGATTATCTAAAGTTAGTAAACAGTACTATTGTGTTAGAGTATAAACATATTCTCTGGGTTTCGAGTTCGAATCTCAGCAACTTCCATACCGATTCATTGCACAAGGTAGGGGATACCTTTGCAGCATCCATGTTTCAAGCCTAAAGGGCATTCGCGTAAGGAGCGTATTAAAATATAAACCTATTTCTGGACCTTCAGCCCAGCTTAAGTTTTTTGGTTGAGTTGGTTCTTGAACATATTGTGTAGTTGATGTACAACTAACATTTATAGTGTAGGTCATTGACGTAACGTTTTTGACGTAATCCAAGCAAACTTCTTTAAATAAGGATACTATAAAGAATTTAACATTTAAAAAGAACCCCGATCAACATTTTTGACCTTGTGTTGGTTTTTAAGAAATTCCCTCTGGTCATCATTCAATCAATTATTCAAATATACTCCTTTATGTTTTTTTTGAAAAACGAAAAAAGCTCACTTTTATTAGCAATGGTAATGCACAGGTTATTTCTAATCTCAATTTGTAAGTGGCAATTACTCTTTGTGTTCTCTTACAACACTGTAAAAGAAGACTACGCTCGTTTCTTACTTTTGTTTCTCCTTATCGAAAGTGTACGAGATTTACTATACGTAATTAAGAGTTTATCAGTAAATACCATCTTTATTACACGTATAAAATTATATTAAGATCATTAATTTTATTTATCACATTATTCACATAGTATTGTCAATTTTTTTCTCGGAGTAATACTATGATGTCATCGGTTTCCGGTCAAATAACAAGATGCTTTTTTATGGAAATAATATTTGTAATTCTTTATTCAATACTCCGTTGAATTTTGCTTTCCACCATGCAATGCCTTGGTACGATATATGATACTAGTCAATGACTTGTTTGGCTATTTTCTGAGTTCCTCTTTTCAGTTGCAATGTTTTTTTTTTTGGGGGGGGGGGGGGCGCGGGGGCCGAAATACGACCCATTAGTAGGCCCTTTATTTATTTGTGTTAGAAAAAAGGTTTTCTTGGTCCAAATTTAATTTATCTATCATATTTTTGAGAGCATATACTCTTAAATGCTACATCAGTAAAAATATATTAAAATATTTTATATAAAAAAATCTAGAAAAACAAATTGCGTGGCAAGGAAAAACATATGCTTCTAAGAACAAAAATTTACCGTCCAAATTGCCACAAATCATCGAATCAATAGACTCGAATTTACCATATAAGCACTTGTCTGTGAGACTGTTGCTTCCTGTTCCTGGTTCCCTCATCTGGCAAAAGTAAGGCTAAGATAGATTTCACAGGCGGAATAGATTTCAACAGACATGAAAAGCTCTTTACAGCTCAACAAAGACTAGCATAGGCAGTTACAGCCACTAGTATCATATGATCAATTGATCAGGACGTGCAAAAAGACTAAAGAGCACCTTTACGTTGAAAACAATGAAGCGTCACACGGGCAGAGAAAACGAGGGCCATTTATTGGTATTGCAAACCTTTTCACTCAAAAGTAAATATCAAGCCAAGTATCAGGATTCAAATGTTCAACAGCTTAAAGAAAGAAGTTCGTTCTAGAAGGGTGTCGCTTTCAAAACCAGATGGATCTGAAATTCACAATGGACGCAGCTACTTCATCTAAGCACTTGTCTTCACTGTGGCGGAGTTGATAATGTCAACAAACTCCGGCTGAAATCAGAAAAGCGTGTAGTTAGAACCGGACCATACTGATTATTTGTAATTTCGATGAGGATGGAATTCACAGGTGCTGAATCTCACCTTCAGGGAAGCGCCACCGACCAAAAATCCATCGACATCTGGTTTTGCGGCCAACTCTTTGCAGTTTGCTCCATTCACTGAGCCTGCAGGTAAAAATCAGGTCGGTTTGAGAGTGTGTTGCTCTCCATTGCCCATCAATTCAAGATGATGTGCACAAGAAGAGGGACAACAAGTAATATGTGATACAAATCCCGCCTCTTGGCAATAACCAACAAGATCCAGTTGATTCGGATAATAGAAGTTTTCAGTTTAGTCAAACCAAATACCTCCATATATGATTCTCGTTGATTCAGCAACTGCAGCACTGACATTGTCCTTGAGCCATTTCCTCAATTCAGAATGAACCTGTTGAGATACAACCAGAAAAGACAGAAGGTTCAGACACAATGCTTCACTCAGAATCTGCTTGAATGTCTTGTTTAGAACTGCTCGAACAAACATCAATAATAAACATCCACAGATTCTGACTGAAATCAATGGGTAATTTGAAAACCAGAACCAGCACAAGCAAAATTATTACTTTGGTAGAAGCTAGCAAGTACTGGGAGCTTAAAACAAAATTGTAAAGGACAAGCTTGGCAAAGGCTGGACTTACTTCCTGAGCTTGAGCAGGGGTTGCAACCTTTCCAGTTCCAATGGCCCAGACTGGTTCATACGCAACGACGACATTGTCCCAGTTTGATATGCGGTCTGCAGAAATAACATTCAATTGACTAATTATTAATCATGAAATTTGCGCCAATAAGGAAAAGCTATGGGATGATCTCCCTTGAGCTACTGTAGAAGCCAGACAACTGTCTGCAAATAAAAGTATGCTCACCAGCGATGGCTTTTGTCTGAGCTGCAACAACTTCCATTGTAGACCCTGCTTCACGCTGTTCCAAAGTCTCCCCAACACAAGCTATGACTTTCAGGCCTTGAGATAGTGCATATGCAACCTTGTCTGCGACGAACTGAAACAGGGATGAAAAGAAGAGTATAGTCACATAGATGTTTATATGATCAACGAGCAAGTCATACTGTAACAGCTAACAAGCATCCATGAGTTTCTCAAGGTGGGAGAAAGTACATCATTTGTTTCATTCAACAGGGCTCTTCTCTCTGAATGACCAAGGATGACCCAGTTAATACCCAAATTGACAAGCATCTCTGAACTGTAACAATGAATCGAGGCAGCAAGATAGCAACACAACGAAAGAGTTTCTCATCAGCAACTAGCAATTGAAAGCAATATGCATGAAGACAAATGACTTACACATGTAAAACATAAACCAACACTCAAATCAAAGAAAATAAAGAAACTATACACAATGATAACTATGTTAACATATTCAGCTGCTATGCTACCACTTTATGACTGTAGATTGTAGAAAACAATATGTCTTCTTTATACTTTACATCTTGTATAATTCTTTTCCGCATCAACACAGAGATAAATACTGCAATATAAGGCACCACTATTAAGCATTCGGAATCTTTGTTAGTTTAGATGAGCTAGCATGCATGTTGCCTCTAAAAATAAAGTAGAATGATCCAATGAAAAAGCATGAGGAAGAAGACAAGTGCATCTAAAATTTTTCCAGGACTGGCATAATAATAGTGAACAGCAATGTTATCCACGGAAGCATCAATATACTCATATGATAGAAGAAATGAAGGCCCAAAAAATGAAGTTCAAAGCAAATTGAATCCAGAGAGGCGGAAAAAAAGAGACTGTCACCTAAAAAAGGCAATGCTAGAAACAGAAAGGCAGTGATTTGGGCTCCATTTTTGAAGGGCTCAAGGAACTCAAAGATTCAGAGTTGCTGTTCGTGAAAGACTTCTAGAAATGTATGAGATCAAAATATGAAGTTCTTCTATAGTTTCTAAGTACTCATGTCCCTTTCAGGTGCTGGATACATATGAATATCTGATACAGGTGAAGCAAGTCAAGCCACACAGATGAAACTGTAGTTTGAAATTAAGACCACCTACTAGACTTGGGAGGAGAGGCAAATGGGTGGAACATAAGCATTTGGTGCATTAGACAACACGATACTTGGATTCCAAGAAGTTGATGTTAATATTAAGAGCAAAAGCTGTGACACAATTGCTCAATATAGCAGCAAGTTTATCAGTCACAGCTTGAAACTTGAAAGGGTAACATAAAAAATACACAGAAGATTAACAAAGCTATATGACAGATCTAGTCAGCATAGAGGCTGCGCTGACAATCGAAGTTTGGATTAAATCATCACATACCTAACTTCACCAGTAAAGGCACCACCCTTGCGGACCCAGCAATTTTGTGCAGCCACATGGAAGTCAGACCTCAACAAGCTTTTTACAAAGGTAAGAAACACAAATGGAGGGCTAACGACAACCTCTGCAAAGACAAGCAAATGTATCCTATCAAAACCAGGAATCTTTTGCTCTTTCAATTAACTAACTTATCGTGCAAGGTTCTAAAATAGTTGAGCACATCAGGGCAAGCAATAAAATGAAAACCAAACAGCATAATTTAGCCTTTGTCTGGCACTCTTTTCAGTAAAAATAAATTTCTAACAACGCTGGTTCTCATAAGCCTCTTGAAGCAACAAATGCAATAGCCAAGAAAGCAATCACGCTAAAAGCTTCTTCCTTTTTTTTGGTTGGGGGAGGGGATCTGCTAAGAAATCCATGCAGACTGTGAATTCCTAAAAGAGACATGGTGGAGCACAAGTACTTATAAACAATTTTAAGAATGATAATCATGAAGCTCTGCAACTACTTATGCTTTAGTCAAGCATAGGTTTTAGATCATATTTGAGCTCTCCAATATTGAAAATTTTTAATATGGATGATATCAATAAGTATCATGAGGTATCCATCATGATCTCTTGAGTAAAAGAGAAAAGGAGTTTCTTGTGTTTCCCCTCTTTTCTTCCCCCATATTGGAAATTTATTTGGCCATGATTATGGACTTGCTCATGAAACCAGAAGTTCAACTGGAAAAAATTCGCTCTTAGCACAGAAGGAATTATCACTGCTTGACCATAGACCACCAGCATTTGCTTATACATAGGGTAGGAATTTTATGTGGCCATGATTATGGACCTGCTCAGGTGATCTGATTGTGAAATCAGAACTCAAACCCCCCAACAACCCCCCCCCCCCCCCAAAAAAAGAAAAAGAATTTACTCTTAAACACAGAATGAATTATCACTATTGGACCATAGACTGCTCAATATTTGCTTATGCAGAGGGAACTTGGAAGTAACTAGAGCAAGTGGTTGACGTAAGAAACATCAAAGGTGGTTATATCATCGCACATAGAATATCCAGGAATACAATCACGTGCTGAGCACTTATAAGATTCAGACACATGGGCTTCCTGACAGCTATACGTGATGGTCCTGCTGGATGTCATATGAAGCATCTGGCACTTACCTTTCAGGTTAAATGCTATAAATGAACTCAGCACTTAACTTTCAGATCACATGCTATAAATGAAATTGCTCCTCCCAACCCCACAAAGAAGAAGCCCCCCCCCCCCCCCCAAAATCAATGGCAAATCTCATTGTCACACTTCTTTGGCCATCATCCAAAGTAACTGTCAATATATCAACTTTTAACTAACATCAATAATGTTTTCACATTAAGCAGTTAAGCAATAATTCTTCTATGTAAAACATTAACTTTTGTTTGATACTCACCCACTTCATCTTCCGAAGGAACTTCAGCTGCATTCAATACAGTTACAAGCTTCTTCACTTCCTCAGTGGTTCCATTCTGAAAACAAATACAGTTATTTCAGCCCTAACTTTTGCATTTAAATTAAAAAAAAAGAACTATGCAACGAGTCAATGACCTCTAATAAAATTGAAGCTAGTTACAAATATCCTCTTTTCATAATAACAGAAGGCATAGTTCACCAACCTCAGAAAACATGCATATGATACAATGGTGAACAGTATATCCATATACAGACATAAAAACACCTTAGAATGGTTCAAGGACACTCTTAATAGATCTACATATGCTCCAAAACCCTAAACCTCAGAGATGATGCGAACAGCCAACCAACAAGCCAATTGCTCAAAGCATCGTTCAGAATATTTTAGAACTGTTTGCGTAATTAGCTAATTCCAGAGAAACTCACAATAACATCCAAAAAGCTATACAAATTACAGTTCAAAAGGTAAAAATGGGTCAGAAAAAGAGCTAGTACAAATGCCAGATCAAAACTCACTCAAATCAATTCAAACAAATACACTGAAAAGTAGCAATTTAGACTCTAACAATGGTCAATAACTCGAATTCGTCGCTCATTTAGATTTCAACCATTGATTACAGTCAAACTAAACTTAAAAAAACTCCGGATATGTAAATCTCTTGAATCGAATCAACAGCAATCCAGAATTCCAGATTCAAAAGAAGCTAAACTGATCAGCACAACAGATTCACAAACCACAAAGATATCAAAAGGAGCAGATCAAAGTGCGACGAATCACAATAAACAAATCAAATCCACAAAGCAGATTAGTAAGAGTAAGATCCTTGCTTCTACTGCAAAGTTCAATCAAATTGGCAATAATTCATACAGAAATTCAGAGAAAAATAGAGAGAGAAAGACTTACGCATTTCCAATTGCCGCCGACGAAGAATTTCCTGGCCATTTTTGCTGTGAGAGAGACAGAGATATCGAGAGAGAGAGGGAGAAGTAGTCGAAGATGCCTGAGAGTGTGTGCCTTCTCTGTGTTTGTGGAGGTCGTATTATAAAGGAGACTAGGAGAGTGGACTGTGCTCGCGTTTTACCACAAATGCCCTTTTTGCGATGTTTGTTCTCCAAGAAATTAATTGGATTAATCTTTAATTATTAGCTTCTTGCAAAATAAGTATTTGTACATTAACACATTTTTTTGGCATTGCAATTTAATTACCATTCAAAATTATTTAATGACTTAAAATCATAAGGAAATTCTGTATTAAAAGAGTCATTGAATTTTTACCTTAAAAATACCTTATTTTTTGAAATAAGATTTTTTTTTTCCTTTCGATGCAATTCAATTCATTGTCAAATTATAACAGAATTTTAATCGATATGTCTAGAATGATCTTTTTTTTTAATAACTTTACGACACAAGATATAGTAAAATTTTAATAAAAAAATAGAAAAAGAAGAGAATTTAAATGAGACGATAAAACTCGATTTGATGGCGCATAACAGTTCTTGAAATCAGAGGACACATCTGTTCAATTATTTTTAGTTCTTTTGGGTCTGTTAAAGGCATAATATGAATACTATACACTATAAATAGAAAAAATTAACTTCGCAAACAATACGTTCAATCAAAAGGTCATTGACTGTAAATTTATTAAATGTATTTATTTTTTTAAAATCACTTCTTATTTTCATGTATGATGACATATTTCGACAGATTATTCTATTCAAAATCGAAAAAATAGATCAAAATACAATGATGAAAATGACATTTATGGCTATCTTTAAGAGTAGGAACTACACAAAACATTGAGATTCTAAAAACCAAACCTAGTTTTCTTTCCTTTCATTTTTAAAGTCAATTCTATCTCATTTTCATGATCAATCCACTAAAAGCAATCAATGAAAAAAAACAAAAAAAAAATTATCACAAAAAAAAAATAGGAGATATTCATCACATACGCACAAATGAAGGACCCCCCCCCCCCCTCCTTTGTTTTTAATAAATAAACAAACAGTCAACTGTTACAACAGGAATTAACTACCCTGGCCTATATCATCAAGATCCCATCATGAGTCATGGTGTCTCAAAATTTTTAAAAAATAATTTTTAAAAATGCAATAAAATAAATAGTGGTGTTTGAAGGTCTTTCTACTATTATTATATATGAAAAATAACTTCATAATGGTCAGATTCAAGCAATTATTTGAGGCTTCCACCTGCACTTCCAATGTGTTGACTAAAATTAATGTTAATATTCACATTTTTTTTTTCATTTTTAATATTTTTAGATCATGTGGGCTGAGTTTGTTTCGGCTGAGGGTCATATGGGCTGGGCTCAGCCCAAAAAAAAGTCTGAATGTTAAAAGTTTTTTGTGTGGGCCTTGAAGTTGGCCCCTGGAGACCACTTATGAAACAGATAGTAAAGAATGAAATACGAAAAATATTATATCTAAATTTAAAATTCGAGTGAATAATTCATAATTATCCAAATTTTATAGGGTCGAACAAATTCAAATAATTAAATTAGATAAAATTTTAACAACCATATTTTAAAGTTTTTGTAATAGTTTAGACTTCTATATGTTATCTTTCTTTTCTAAAAGTTAAGGTTGTTATAAGCTAGTAAGCAACGAATAAGGACTTGCTTTACTTGCAATCTTTGTAGCATCTTGCTTGGAAGCTTCCACTAAAATTTTAGGTTCATTGTGATGCGATATCTCTTAGTAATTAGTTCCCTTATAGATGGCTATGGTAACAATATAGGTTGGTTCAAGTGGTTTGACACTTGTTCCTTTTAAATAAGGTCTCGGGTTCGAGTTTTGTGAATGGAGAAAATCTGTGATGGGAGAGTTCTACCCATTATTTGACCAACAGTAGCTTGACTCAAATGAAATGGAGGATCTAAGATAAAAAAAGAAAAAAGAAAAAAGATGACTATGACAGCTTTAAAAAAATATGAAAGATAAAATTGCTTTCATTCCATTTGTCCAATGAGCATAAGTGGCTGCATAACTTATATAATAAGACCAAGTACCTTGTGTAACATATGGAATAGTAAATATAAATCAATGCTAATAAACTACTAGTAAATATAAAGCATTGTTCTCATTATCAATTAGTTTTTTTTTTTAAAAAAATAAAATTATATGGTACCTCAATTTAAGGCAAATAAAGTGCATAAGTAACAAATGCAACAGAATTAAAATGGGAAATCAAGAAATTCATGGATTACACATGAACTTTTTCTGTGCTACTTATAACAAAATACCACCTAAAAATTGGGGGGAAAATAATTCTAAACATCATGTGTGTGTCTCTCCATCATGAAACGAGTGTATGTTACCTACAACAACAACATGTATATCCAGTAACGAAAAACTAGATCTCGGTCTTCCAAGAATCACGATTGAACTTGGCAGGTTTTTGCTACAGTCTTTGATTTCACCGGTTTTTTAGAAGTATTTTCTGCACAGTTGTTCACAAAAAAAAATCCATTAATTTGCACGTATTTGTCAATTTCCGAAACAATTAACAGGTATTTCTATAGAAGATCTAAATTAAATGAAACAATCACACCAAAATTATGAGGCGCAGAGTAATAATTACATTATGTATGTTATCGACTCATTGTCGCCCGACAACAACAACGACAGTAACTACTATGAATGTGAATTCTACTTTTACGAGGTCTAACTTCGGCGTAAATATTGCATAGATGCATACTAAGATCGCCTTAGTTATTCAACTCTTCATAATATTGATTTATTGATCCATGAAATTAATTAATTAATTATGAAAAATGCATGATGTAGGATATAAATAGTGGGACATACCCTTGAGTTTAGTGATTCTCTTCCTAGTTTGTTTGGACACCTTCTTCGATTGAGCATCAAGATACTGAAGAACCTCATCCTTCGATCGAAACTTCTTCCATTTTGGACTACAATAAGTCTGCACCATTTACAATTTACCACCCGACTTTTTTGTCATTAACAACTTCGATAATAGTCTATTGAAGACGGTCTCTCTACAAGTAGTCATATACATAGAGACAAGACTGCCTACATCTGAATCTCTTCAAATCCCGTAAAAGCGGAACTTACCCAGGGAACTGTTGTTATAAAAAATTAGCAAAAAGAAAACTGAATAGGAAGCACTTACCACATTAGTAGGGTCATCGTAACTACGATCAATGTACCAATCATCTGGGAGCCAATCAGGCCATACTGTTAATATTTGGGACTGTTCAACCTCTTGGGGGCCGTTATTTTCTACCGATATTTTCTTTTCATCTCCATTACTATGATTTTCTGCAAAATTTTACACATAATTATAGAGTTTATTTTGATATATATATATATATATATATATATATATATATATATATATATATATATATATATCGGGAACTAATGTTAATTAAATTAAAATTTCGTAAATTATTGTATTTTATTTTTTAAAAAAGGGAGTTATATACACACACCTTTGAACTTAGTGATTTTCGTCTTTCTGATTTGCTTGGAAATCTTCTTGCTCTTTGGACGAGTAGAAAGGTAGTGAAGAACCTCCTCCTTGGAGTGGAATTTTTTTCCTTTGGGATTTGAGTAGTACTACACACAAAACAATTTTAATTTATGAAATTCTGATAGAGGTGAAATTAAAATTGATGCGAAGTAAAGCAGTTAAGTAATACTTAATAATCGATTCAAGATACTAATTACGACGCACTTTTGAGATGATGGATTCAAATATAATTTTTATACCAAATGAAGACCCGTACGTATAAGATAATTTGGCAGGGCTACTTTGTGAGACCATCTTTACATTCACGTACACCAAATGTCACGGATAAGAGTCTCACGTCAAAAAAGTGAGGGGAGGATCCTGTGCTAATGAACGGTGGCGATGCACACCCATCAAATCGGCCTTTCGGAAAGAGGGTAATGACCCTGTGACACAAAGCGTGAGTCCATAGGATTCATGGTCTTATTAAGGAATTTTACTATTACGACAATAACAACTCTTAGAGCGACCGATTCCGATAGGTCAAAAAAAAAGGAGAAATATTTTAGATAGTGATAGAAGAAATTAAGGTAAGCAGTGAATTTACCACATCATGTTGGGAAGAAGAGTGAGGATGATGATCAATGTCGCGGCGGATGTACCAATCAGACGGTAGCCAGTCAGGCCACACTCGTAATTTCTGATCATCATGATCATGATCATCAATCTCCCATGGATTCTTCAAGCCATTCTCCATCTTCATCATCTCATTTTCATTTTCTTTTTCTTTTTCTGTTTCACTCTTTGCCATTCTCTTGAAACTAGAGAGAGAGAGAGAGAGAGAGAGAGAGAGAGAAGTGTGAATGACTCCAATTGAATATCATTTAAAGCCAGATTTTCTACATCCTTGGGCTTGACCCAGATCTCTACCCCCCCCCCCCCGGGGGGGGGGCCCTTTTTGTTTTTTTTTTTTTTTTTTTTTATTGCTTTTTTTTTTTGCTTTTCTGTTTTGGGCATAATATCTGGATTTAATTACTGAAATTAAGTTGGTGAAAATAATGGCAATTGAAATTGAACCAGAGCAATAATTACCAATAAAAATGGAAAATCCCAAAGGAAATCTCTGGTTTCTCATGTAGGGTTCAATTAATCTGTCCCTGTATGTTTATTACCTTTATAACTGTTTATAATTACATTTTTTGAAAAAAAAAAAGAATCTGAATAAAGGGCTTCTATTGATTTATTTATTTCATGCATTTTTTTTTTTGATTTTTGAGTAAACTAATGAATGAGTTGAGATACATATTTAATGGCAATAACAGATAGGAGTTATTCATGAAACTGATTTGCTTCTTTCAGCATCAGTTGAGAACAGTAAAGCAAACAGGCTCAAGCAATTTTGTGGGAATTCAGTTTGATGCACTATATAAGATGTCATTAGTGTAAAATCTTTGGGTTGACTTGGTAAATCTTATCTTTCGCCATTCAGTAAAACGCATATAATTCGTAACCGATACGTTGTGATATAAGAAAACTGTTTTTGGGAGTCGATTGTAGGCTTAGATTTTATCATTAACTACTTATACTTAACTTTGTTCGTCTATTTTCGTGTAGAAAAATCAAACCAATACCTTGGAACCCCTCCGAACAAAGTCACATTGGGAATCATACCCGTCAATTACAATGAGATCCTTGATTCAGAATGTATTTCTAGTCTTAAATATTGGACATAAACCTCTGAAAAAATGCAAAAAAATGAACATAAACTTACTTTCTAGGGTAACCCAAACAAACAAGTCAAAAGAACTATGAGCTAGGCATATTCATTTAAGCTCTGTGATCCACAAAATTCTACTCATGTAAAGAGTGAGGGAAGAGAGAAGGGGGTGGGGGGTAGAGACTACAATGAGGGTTAGACAAGCAACACCTCTGTGATGGGTTAGTATGTAACAAACAACTTCTTCCATCCCCACAAAAAATAAGACAAGAATCAACTCACAGCAACAAGCTCCCACTATTTTGTAAGGTAAGGTATGTAAACGCCGCAAACCATTCTTGCTCAGTAGATTCAGGGACTCTATCGACACCATTAAGCAAGGGCTGCCATGTCCCTTCATAAACATCTGTCAACTCCCACTTAATCTTTGCAGGGACATCATCGAAATTGAAGTGCTTCACCATGTCTTTTGCATTCATTTCCGACTTCTTCTTCTTCAAGGTCTGGGAGTTGGCTTGAGGCTGCAAGGCGCAATACATAATACAGTCAAGTTCAGAGAAGACGTATAGGTGATGAGACAGTGTTCGTATTAATGAGTACTTGACTAACAGTAGTATCAGCATCAGAATCTGCATTTTTCTTCCTCTTCAGGGGAGTTGATCCAGTTTGCAGGTAGTAGAGCACCTCCTTCTTTGACCGAAACCGACGTTTTGTTACAGATTCCACGTAGTACTGATAAGGATTAATGACAAGTTAGCCGATAAAGAATGACATCAACAACTAATAAGGAAAGAAAAATATATGAACAGATAGAAGCGATCAAAAACTTCGAGCAGAACTTTGTCTAGAAGACAAGGAGATGTGTGATAGTCCTGTTCCTTCTTCCGGAAAGAGGAATGCATCAACTTCCTATAATTTCTTCAACATCAGCAAATAGAAGATAGCAAGTTACAATAGGATTCAGAACGATGAGTATTATGGCCAGTTCCAAGTTCCAACAATAGCTAATAAAAAGGAATTCTATCAGCAAAGGGGATACTGAAATGCTCTTAACAAAGTGTGAAAGTGGGATGAGAACCATAATCTAGAGTGAAGTTAGAAATCACAGGGAGATCAAAAAGGATGCACGCTGTTAAGATGTACTTCAAACTACCAGGGACTATATGTCCCTCAGTCTAATTACATTACTTCCTAATCTGATGGCAAGTTTTTATCGTCTTTTGATAGTTCAATGCAAAGCACCGAAGAGGACGTTGTTCATTTCTACCATAACATTCAGTATTGTAAGTAGAACTGCTAACCTCCCGTTTCAAATGCACATTTTTTAATAAGTCTCCATTCTGAATGCAGCTAGGGTGCACACTCATAATAGACATTAAAACTGAAGGTTTCAGTCAAAAGTTACATTTATAAATGTCTGAAATCAGCGGAGGTGGGAGAGGTTTAATGAAGTACAAGGATCACCTCAACGATTTCCTGAACATAGACATAATTAGAACATACTTTAAATCCATCAGAAATCATGCAACCAGATAAGATTCTCATGTTTTGCACGATGCATTATTGGCCATAAGGATAAAAGCAACATGTATTCTATACGTTGCGATTCCACAAAATTCTGCATCCAAGACAACTAAGGTATCTGGTGCCACCACAGAGAATACTCAAAACTTGGGAACAAAATAACCTTGCCTTTGCAACTTACGAAGCAGGAAAGTTGCCAAACATTTATGTCCCTTTGGGCAGGAAGGTGGAGCTACTCTAGAGTTAGGGTGCTTAATAAGCGTGCACACCCAGGAGACTTGCATTCTCTCCCACACTCTGGACTCAGTGGCCCTTTTAGGGGCTTAACTTTCGAACAATTAGTTCCAAGTCGGGAGGCAGAGTTCCAGCCTTAGCAGAACAACTATTAGCCACTCTACAGTTTAAACACAACTATGAAAGACACTATTTGGAACACCCCCCACACCTTCCAAGCTTCACATTATATAGAACCTAAGTACAATGGCTCACTTAAACCATAATCTTATTCCTTCTCTTAAGAAGCAAGCAATCAATGCCTGAAAATCTATGGTTTCAATGCAATAAAGCTTAAGGTTGCATGTGTCTAACACCACTCCCCCTACACAAAACACCTTAACTAGATAGGACTTTGGGTCCTGCTAATGGTTTGGTTTAGCAAGAACTTCTACACATTATAATAGGATCTGCTTTTCAACTTTTGAGTCAACCTATAGCAGCAAAGTTCGTTGAAGCACGACTAGGTTGGCCACATGTTTTTCTGCTTTCTAAATGCTATCCTTAACAGGAAACAGCGATGTACCATACAGGACACGTAAGTTCTAGCCTTCTATGTTGTTCAGTTACATTAATTGTTAGGATATTAAAACCTTAGTTCTACCAGCCAAAATCATCTTTTCCCCAATATGTATTGTTGCCCTCAATTTAGCTTCAAAATAGGGCAAAGAGACAAAGCTTTCAAAGTTCCACTGTCCTTTAATGCTAGCTAGCAAAATTGGAAAATCAGAAGCTATAGCCATCAGAATGTCTATTATGCAACATTTCCTTCATAACACGTGTTGTTAAACCCAGCCATACGCCTATGTCAGTTAAGGCTCAGCCTCCATTCAGCTCCCCTTATTAACTATCTGCATAGGCCTCCAGAACTTGTATATTTTTTGTGGATTCCTCTGAATCTCATGTATCAAATCCCAGTTCTAGCCAACACAAGAAGAAACTTCCTGGTAATTCCAACTGGACAAATCACAAAGAACACATCATCGTTCAACTATACGATAATGCTACACGATCTTGTCTCCCAGAAATGAAATTTAACACGTGTACATCACACGACAATGGTCATTCTAACAATCACAATACCCACTTTTTACAGTTTGGAACACCACACCCCCAAGACCATGATGTTCCTCCACACATCAAAATGTGATGACATTCATGGCTATCTCTATTAAGTAGGAGATGATAGGAGCATAGAAGTGTCGATTTAGCTGGAAAGTTAAAACAGATTTGGTATGAAATTATCTGACAAGACCTAACCCTAAATCCTAACAAGGCTATACTAAGATTCAACAGCCCATATAGTCATCAAGCAACACTAAAGGCATCACTCAAATATTAAAAAGATATCTTCCTCCGTTTTCTTTGAACATATGCCCAAACTGTTATCAGAACTACGTGAAGTAGGGCTCTTGCAAATATCCTAGCCCATGATAGTCATCCTCACGCCCACATGTTGTGGAATTCAAGGGTATTCCTATTAAGTAAGCAATACTTAAGCCTAACAACGCTAATGAAAACACAGAGGTGTCAATTAGTTGGAGAGTTAAGAAGACATTTACATAATCCTTAATCCTGACAAGGCTATACAAAGACTCAACTGCCCATATTTTCATCAAACATTGCTGAAATCACCAATGCAACATCAAAAGGAAATCTTTCTCCAAAATTTTCCCAAAAAGCTAATTAAAACGATACCACAACACAACAATCCAGGGTTCTTGCCAAGTTACCATTCCCCCAACCCCAACACATCCTCAATCATCAAATGCCAACGATCAAACAGTTGTATACCAATCACACATACCACACAGAGCATCAGTAAACTAAATGCCTGACCACTCACACCAGCAAACACTTCAACCAAAAAACAAAAAAAAAAAATCACAAAACTTGACCAACGTTTGCATTTCTCAGAAATCTGAAACACATAACATAGCCATAACCCAGGTTGACAATAAGACAATTTTTTTCAAAAACAAATTTTTGTTTTTACCTTGTCTCGGGTACCAGCAGATGCCCCAGATGCCCTAACCCGCTCCACAACAGTCCACCCAGGAGGTAACCAACCGGGTTTTTCCATCTCAGCCGGAACTGGGTCCGACCCGGATTTTTGATCGGACGGCCGGCGGATTTCCGGCGGGTCAATGGGACCCGGATGATGGGAAACGGATTCGGGAACGGAGTTTCCGTTGGAAATCGGATGTGGGTCGATGAAAGCTCCCGGCTTTAAAAGCGGGTCGGGTGGGAGAGGGTCCATGTTATTCGGGTCCAGCTCCATTTCAGATAGAGAAGAAGAAGAAGAGAGTAAAAGGCGTTACTGCTGAGAAAGGGGAAGTAGGTAGGAGGGAGGAACGTTGGAGCTAACTAGTAAGAATTTAAGGGGAAATGTTTGACATTAGCATTCAAAAAAGGAAGGAAATAGAATCTGAGTGATGATCACATTACACCTGAATATGCTGATCTGGGTGTACCGTTGAACATGATGATGATGATGACGACACTCCCTGTTTCCAGGTTTCTGGGTGCTCTGCTTGTCAGGGGGATTTGAATGGAATGTTGGAATTGGAATAGCTCCCTGCCTCCAAAAACACACAGTAATACCGTACCCACTTCTAATTTTCGAAATTGTGAAGTGATATGAGCCCTTTTCGAACCCTTGTTTTGGGCTGGTTCTCCTAAAGTGACATGACTGAAGTTTGTTAGGGTATTAGGGTATGAACATGTTCTTGCCATTAACTGATACTCACAATGTGCTCAGCTCATTTGGGCTTATTTTGCATAGTTGGAGGTACATTACCAACATAGACTGCTTTAAGTAATTTGACACTTGTTCTCCTTAAACAAAATCTCTAGTTTGAGTCTTGTGAATGGAGAAAACGTATGATGGAAGAGCTTTACTTATAATTGCACCAACAGTAACTCGACTCCAATTAAATGGAGAAGCCAAAACCCAAGAGAAAAAAAAAGCTGGAGGCACATTGTGGTAGAATATATTATTGAGGATATTAAACACATAAGCATTTGCTTAGTGTATACTTTATCCTTACAATTCTTTCAGTAAATATGACGAAAGTATGTTGTTTGAAAATTTTATGTAGCATGTCTCATCATGAAATTGAACATTGATTTTCCCATTATCTCTTAATAGTCCCTTCCACCCCCCCCCCCCAACCCAAAAAAGAAAGAAAGAAAAAAGTCAAAGATGTTGCGTTGTCTATCCTTTTTTTAGGCATTTTATCATCCTGTTTATCGTAGAATGAGGTCGAGTTACAATTGATTTATAAAAGAGCAAAGTTTTCTCATAATAAATTCTCTCCGATTTAAAGCTTGTGTCGAGTTCTAATTATCTTTATTTATAATGTTAAGGTGAATAAAAATTGTCAAGAAATAAGGGTACATTTGTCATTGTGAATTTGGGCCATCTATTGGGTTTTTGAGTTATGGGGCTCAACTGATGCATAAAAACTACTTGGCCCAACATGGCCTCAACTTTACAACCGACTTCAAAAAACCGCGCTTAAAGCCGTTATTTAAGATCAAGAATTGACAGTAAGAAGTTTCGAAAGCAGTTCTCTGTTATTCTCTTTGGTGATTGTACATCCTCTGAGATTGGGGGGTCGATTCGATTCTGCAAATTAGGGGTTTGAATTTATACTATTCGCTTTGAATTCTTCTGTTTCCAATTTTCAAGGTACTCTTCTTCCTCCTTCAGTTCTCTTTCTTTGCTTTCTTTCTCAGAGAATTGTTTACTTTTGGGATTGTTTTAATTCGAACTCTCTGTTGATTGAAAGATTTTGACTTCAGATTAGTGCAAGTTCAATTTTGCTTCTGTCTGATGATGTTGATTAGCTTTACCGGGAAAAAAATTCAGGGTTTAGATTTGGATGGGTTTTAGTTTGAGAAATTGGGTTTGAAATCCTAATATCCAATCATTCAATGCGTGACTCAGAAACCCTAATTTTTCGAAGTTGATTTAGTACTACGTAACTCAGATAATGTGTTTCTTGTTTTGATTTATAATCTGAAATCAATTAGTGCTTAGAATTGGCCATCCGTATTCAATTTGTAATCTTGTCGTTCCAGGGCTGTTTATGCTAGTATAAAGATGCCGCTATAAATCGAATAACCTGTTGATTGATATCTTTTGACTTATGATTAGTGCGAATTTGAATTTTCTTCTCTCTGATAGTATTGATTAGCTTCATTCGGAAAACAATTCAGGGTTTAGACTTGGATGGCGTTTTAATTTGAGAAATTAGAATAATAAATCAGTCATTCAATTAACTGATGGAGAAGCCCTAATTTTTGAATTTGATTTAGTATATCAGAGTTAGGATGTGTGCTTCTTGTTTTGATTAATGATTTGAAATCCATTAGCTCTGAGAATTGGGCGTGGATACTAAATTGGTGATCTTGTTGTATCAGGGTTGTTTGATCAATTGTCAGAATGCCGGCTACTGCAGGGTGGGTTCGTATGACTGCAAACAACCGGGTGCACAGTAGTGCTGCCCGTCAGACTCATGCAATTTGGCAGGATATTATTCGTTATGATCCGTATGCTCCCACCACTAAGGATGATTCCAAGGCTGCTTCTCACAGCAAGAGTGAGGCTGAGCCTGACAATGCCTGTGCAAGCTTCCAGGATTTGCTTAGAAGAGCTCGACTCTCAGGTTCGAATGCTGATAAGGCCCGGGGAGCTTGCACCAAGTGTGGCCGTGTTGGGCACCTTTGTTTCCAGTGTAGGAACTTCTTGAGTGTAAAGGATGACAACAAGGAGAAACACCCGGGTGCAATTCAGGCAGATATCATGGCAGGGTTGTAGAAAATTAAGGGCAGTGCTGAGCAGATGAATGGGAAGACTGCTGGTCAGAGCTTGGAGGAGAGTTCTGAGGTTGATGATGAGACTGAAAGCTCGGATTCAAGTGCGGATTCTGAAATCGAGAGGATTATTGCTGAACGGTATGGGAAGAAGGGTGGTAGCAAATCAAAGTCTGCAAAAAAGAAGAAGGATTTGTCGGACAATGAAGATTCTGATTCTGGTGGGAGGAAGAAACGGGTAGGTCAAAGAAGCGGAGGAGCAAGAAGAGATCTGGGAGTGATTCAGATGAGGAAGATGGTGCTCGGAGGAGAAGGAACAGGGATGCATCATCTGATGATGATGAAGAGGAGAGTCGATATAGACTGAGGAAGAGTAGGAAGGAAAAAACGAGGAGGAGCCATCGGCATTCAGATGATTCCAAGGAGTCTCCTAGGCTGCACAAGGGAAATAGCAGGAGGGCCAGATCATCTTCTGATTCCGATATCAGTGACTTGCAACATTCAAGGGTTGGAAGAGACTCCAAGCGCTCTGACAGGAAGAGCAGGAAGTATAGTCATGAAGATGATGACCAGCTTTGTTCTCAAGGGTACTACTATAGATAGATTCTTCTAAAATGACACTCACTGAATCTTGTTAGCAGTTTTTGGTATCAGGGTATCAGTATATTCTTGCATCAGATGGTACTCAATGTGCTCACTTGGTTGACAGATGACAGCAAATGATACATGCACGTTCTGACTACAAGTTCTGTTTATTCAAGTTCCTTTTTTCGTTCCAAAATTGATTAGATGGTTTTTTTTTTTTTTTTTGGGGGGGGGGGGGGGGGGGGGAGGGTCTAGTTAAATGGCCAATGCGATCAAATGATTGGCTTAATGCAACAAAAGATGTTAGCTGGTAATAATCGAAATCATAATACTTACGTGTTCTTGTTGTTTCACCAAACTCAATCATATTATGGGGCACTTGAAAAGGGAAATGAGTATGTAGTTAGCCTTACACAAGCCCATACAAATAAGGAAGAGGTAAATAAAATGCAAAGTCAATTCTGATCGAATTTTCGCTTATATTAAAAGTGATGGACATTTCGCTAACCATTATTTTCTATAAAACTTAATCCAATATTTTCGATAAAATAGAAATGCTCACACTGTTTGACTAACTATGCATGCTAGTTAGTAAGTTGAAAGTTCAAGGATAACCCATGTATAAGTACCCATGATATAACGGAAAATCTATACTATAATATAAAAGCAATGCTGTGATGATGTGGTTTTTTCAAATTTTCTCATAAATTTGAGATTTCGAACCGTTAGATTATTTGATTATATAATTACAACCGTCGGATTTTCAATAAAATAATTACCAACACAATTAAAAATATATAATATCTTATTTTATTTTTTTTTGCAACAGAATCTCTTATCTACCTAAAAACAAAATATACTTTGATATCCTTTCCTAAGTCAATAAAAATAATTATCATCATAATATCGTTAGATTATTTGATTATATAATCACAACCATCAGATTTTCAATAAAAATAATTACCATCATAATTAAAAGTATATTATTTCTTATCTTTTTTTTTTTGTAGTGGAATCTATTAACTACCTAAAAACAAAATATACTTTAATAACTTTTTCTAAATCACTGAAAATATATATGTACTTAAGTTTATGGATGGTATTAATATTTTAGTGATCCAAGGAAGGAATAAAGTATTGAAGTCTCACTTTTTTTATTTTAATGGTAAATCCGAAAGTAGCCACTTTACATATTATTATTAGATTAAATAGAAGAGATATGAATTAATAGAAGAGCTTGACCTAGACAAAAGACTTTTCTTTCCAAACATTCTTAATGCGGGATAAAGTGTTTTTCTTCTTATATTTCTTGGTCATAAATTAAAGTTCCTAAAATCACTCATTTTTTTTATGAACAAAAATTCGCACAATGACAATTAATTAAGGGTCGAAAATGTTCCTTTTAAGAGGTTGATGAACTTTTTTATTTTTATTTTTATTTGTAACAAGTATTTCTATAACCATATAATAAGAGAAAAAATTATAAGTTTTTAATTGTATAATTATTTATAAAATATTACAATATTCCATATAGCAACCATGTCATATACAATATTTTGAGTTTTTTAAATAAAAGAATTAATAACTTTTTAAGAAGAAGCAATTATTGACAATTGCAAATTATGAGAAACTATCAACTAAAATTTTTAATATATCGAAATATACTACAATAAGTTTAGCAAATATTTTCGATCACACTTATAATATCTTAATTTCTCTATAATAATTCGAAAATTATGATAGTCTAAAAAATTAACTTATTCATTGTTAAGTACTACTGGTTATACATTTTCAGTTGTATATTTATATTGTGAATTTTGCAAGTGTATGGTTGATCGTTGTAGCAAGCACGGGTGTCGTTCCTTAGGGATGTGTTACGAAATTAGATCACTATAAAACTAAATGTGATAAAATTAAATTAAATTGTCAAGGTTTAGTTAATTAATAACCAATTATTTCAGAACGCTACATTGGAAGATCAATATGGGGAAGAGGCTTACCCTATCCATCACCATTAACTTTAATTATGGGCAAATTATGCAAAGCAAAATCAAACTTGAATAACCGAAACACAAATAGAGAACTTAACCAACATGAGAGAAATTAAGCTCAACCTCTTCACCTCCAACTCCCTTCAGCTCTGGCCTGGAATGGAAATCTAGATCTGAACGCATATATGAACCGAATAGAGAATCCAATTATCCAAAGAACAACTAGTACCGAAAACTCAATTCTAGGCCAGACTAAAGTTGTGCCAATCACGTTTTGGACTCTTTATTTTTTGATTACTAACTATCTCATTATAATATTCTCTACAGCCGTATAGTCATCTATCCGTATATGCGATTATAAATGACTGTATAGATAAACCATGAGTATTTATTATGGAACATCGACGATTCCATGATATAGAATTGTCTATCACTCTTATTGCGCTAGTTTGTTGGAAGGAGAAAGTGTATTACTTACGAAACACTGATGTTTGGTACACCAGGTACATAAGATATAATTATAATCTTCATTATATCATTGCTAATCAACATATTACGAAGAACTTAATTTTTAATGTAGGTACAAGAAGAGAATGTGAATTCTTCGTCATTGCCACCACAAATAAACGAATTATCATCTCATTTAGCATGATTTTTAATTTCATTTTGACTACCTATAATCTCTGTCGTACTTTACATCGTGCATTTGATAATCATACGTTGTTTAAATTATTGAGTTTCAATGGTTATACATATATAAAAGTGCTATCTATTTATATTTTTCAATAAATTTAAGTATTATTTTCTAAATTACAATATTAACTTTGTATACAATAAACATTCATCAATTATATATATATATATATATATATATATATATATATATGTATGTATGTATGTATGTATGTATGCATGTGTACTGTATACGCATAGGTGTTTAAGATGGAAATATCCTTTGATTTTCTCTGTTATTTTATGCGTTCACTCTGGATGCTCATTGTGAAGGATATATTATTGACCATATTAAAATGTCTCTAATCTCTCTCTTGTTTATACCAATGTTTGATAACTCATGAATGGATTCACATAATACATGAGAATAGGGCTGACAAATTTTGTGTGCTCATATGTGCATTAAGATGTAGTTGGGCGTACTTTTGTGAGAAGAAACGCTTGACTTCCTTCTGATTTTATTTACCATTGTAAAAAAAAATGTGCATTAAGATGGAGCCACCCTTTGACTCTTTGTATTTTCTTGTTATTTTGTCGGTTTTTTTGCATAAGTAGATGATCGTTGTGAAAGATATACTATCGAGGATATTGAGCTCATAGTTATTTTCTTATTCAAATGTAATCAATTAACTATAAATTTTATCGTCAGAATTTTAAATGAATGATATAAAATATATATATTATTTGAAAATTTTACGTAAGAATTTCTTATTAGGAATATGAATTTTGATCAGTTAACATCCCATTCTCTTTCAATATTCCCTTCCTCCCTACCCAAAAATAACCTTCAAAGCCATTAAACGAATGAACCATACAAATACAAGTGATATTACAACCTAAAACTCTTTGGCAATGGATAGAGTAATTCTCCTAAACAAATAAGCTATATATATAAGCCTAACTGATATTCCTACCCAAAACCAATATCCCAACATGCGGAGTTCCTCACTTGTTTAGTTGCATATATACATGCTCAAAACTAGTAAAATTTTTAATATAGGACAACGACACGATCATATAATTTGTTATTATTGTCAATTAACTTATTGGGCTTATGAGTAATGGGATAAATCGATCCATTGAGAATAAATCAATGTGGATTGTGAACCCAAATTCTTCCAAAAACTAACTCAGACTGGGCTGCTCGGATGATTTGATTTGTTTTTCTTTATATGTTTATTTACAAAAAAAATTTGCATTTTTTCTTTATTCTTGCAAAAATATTTCTTTGCATCTTTCCTAATTTTCTCCTTACTTCATTCCATTGTTAAATTTAAAATTTTAACTTTACTTATTTCAAGGTTAAATTTAAAATTTTTCAAGGCAAAATGGAAAAAAAAAAAAAAAACTGAATCGAGTTATGAGCCTAACAATATGGAACCAAGTACGAGCGAAAGCTAAGCTTTCTAGGCAGGGGAGTATCGAGCCGGCCTCGAACGTGATTCATATATAACCGAGCCGAGCCGAGCCGAGCCGAACCAATCGGGCTTGGCTCATTTACACGCTGCGTTAGCTGACTTCGAAACACCGTCCTTTTAAGCCTTTAAGAATTAAGAGTTCAGATTTCAGAATTAAGAATTTGAAAGCAATTGGCTGTTATCTTCTGTTGTGATTTTGGGGCCTGTCAGAATTTGGGGGCGATTTTGCTTGTTAGGGTTTGAATTTCGGCTCCTTGCTTTGGATTCTTCTACCTCGGATTCTCGAGGTACTCTTCTTCCTCCTTCTCTGTCTCTTTATTTGCTTTCTCTTTCAGAAGATTGCTTAATTTCTGATATTGTTGTAATTCCAATAATCTTTTGATTGAAAATTTTCAACTTGAGATTAGTGCGAATTCATAGTTTCTTCTGTCTGGTAATATCGATTAGCTTCATTCGGAAAACAATTTAGGGTTCAGATTTGGTTGGTTGTTTAATTTGAGAGACTAGAGGTGAATTCCAATTGTTCCATACTTGACGCAGAAACCCTAATTTTTCTAATTTGATTTAGTATCTCATAACCCAGATCTGTGTTTCGTGTTTTGATTGATGATTTGAAATCGATTAGTGCTGAGAATTGGCTTTGGATGTTAAATTCGTGATCTTGTTGTTTCAGGGTTGTATATTCAAGTTTCAGGATGCCGGCCACTGCGGGTCGGGTTCGTATGCCCGCAAACAACCGGGTGCACAGTAGTGCGGCCCTTCAGACTCACGGGATTTGGCAGAGTGCCATTGGTTATGATCCGTATGCTCCCACCAAGGATGATTCCAAGGCTGCTTCTCACAGCAAGAGTGAGGCTGAGCCCGACAATGCCTATGCAAGCTTCCAGGGTTTGCTCGCTCTAGCTAGGATCACGGGTTCAAGTGCTGATGAGGCCCGTGGAGCTTGCAAGAAGTGTGGCCGTGTTGGGCATCTTACTTTTCAGTGTAGGAACTTCTTGAGTGTAAAAGGTGATGACAAGGAGAAAGACCCGGATGTAATGCAGGCAGATATCATGGCCGGTTTGGAGAAAATTAAGGGTGGTGCCAGGAAAATGAATGGCAAGAATGCTGGTGAGAGCTCGGAGGAGAGTTCTGAGATTGATGATGAGACTGAAAGCTCAGATTCCAGTGAGGATTCTGAAATGGAGAGGATTATTGCTGAACGTTGTGGGAAGAAGGGTGGCAGCAAATCAAAGTCTGTGAAAAAGAAGAAGGATTTGTCAGACAATGAAGATTCTGATTCTGGTGGGAGGAAGAAACGGGGTAGGTCAAAGAAGCGGGGGAGCAAGAAGAGGTCTGGGAGTGATTCAGATGAGGAAGATGGTGCTCGGAGGAAGAGAAAGAAGGAGAGGAGAAGGAAGAGGGATGAGTCATCTGATGATGAGGAGGAGGAGCGTCGGCGTAGGCGGAGGAAGAGTAGGAAGGAAAAGAGGAGGAGGAGGAGCCATCGACATTCCGATGACTCTGAGGATTCTGAGGAATCTCCTAGACGGCATAAGAGAAAGAGCAGGAGGGCTAGATCATGTTCGGATTCTGATATCAGTGACTCAGATGATTCAAGGGTTGGAAGAGACTCCAAGCGCTCTGACAAGAAGAGCAGGAAGCGTAATCATGAAGATGATGACTAGTCTTATAATGAAGGGTGGTACTATAATCTTTGCTTCCTTTTCTTGTGATGTTTTAATATCTTGTTCCCTTTCTATAGATTATTTTATGATTTGACTTAAACCAAGTTCTGTTGATTTGTTCTATTGAAATTTGTCTGTTAAGTGCCTCCTGCTTGTGTAGCTATTTTTACTGATTGCACTTTCTGATATAGGGTCATTCATCTAGTCTTGCTACTCCTCCATGAACAATGATGGCCTAGGTGAAAAGAAAGTTTGGTTGACTGTGTCTCCCTACCCTTAGCAATTATATCAGTGTTTTATGTGTGTTTGTGCTCCTGCTATTCTTTTCCCTTTTTTTGGGAGGAGGGGGTGGTGATGAGGTTTGAATGCTGCCACTGTTATTGTGTATGATCTGAGCTGCCAAGCATTTGAAGAGATAAGATTCTTTTGTTTCAAGGTAAACGACACCACTTCTTGTATGTTGTTGTGTGGCTGTGGGCATCTGCTTCTGGAGTTTCTGTCGGTGGTATCCTTGGTGTATTTCCATAGCTTATGCGAACTAGACTTGATTGGGGGTCTCTTGTGCACACGCATGCGTACATGCATACACATAAGGGGATAAGGTATTCTTGGTTTGCTTTTACGAAGTATAAAATTTGTCCATGAAACAAAATGAAACTACTATTGTGTTCAATGTGGTTCTGGCTAAACTGGGGCACTGTGGTGTTTAATTGTATGATGCCTTGGACATTATTTTGGAAAAGCATAATTTAGCCCATAAGCTTTGGGAATAGAATGTAGGGTTTGATCATGTCAGGCAATAACATTCAGCAGATTATCATTAGCATCATCCAAACGCATCAAAGAGTCCTATCTTTGTAAGGTCCTATTGCCTGCCTGCAGGATGCTAGTACATGGAAGGGAAGCATAAAAGGTAGTAGAGCACAATTTAGGTTGAGATTTTGCTTGAGTCCAGTATAATCCAAGGTGAAGATTGCCCAAAAGTGACTTTTTAGCTGTCCAAAAAGTAGACATAATCATGAATATCATCCAAAGCTTAAAAATAGACAGTTCAGCTTCCTGGAAGGTGGAGCTTAAAGTGTATCATTAGTGATGACAATTCTTTTGTCAATTATAGATCATCTGCCGGACATTTGATACTGAGATTAGGAGCCATCTATAGTCTGACATCTTTAACTTTTTACCTAGACGTTATGCCACTACTTCCTTGCATTACATGAAAGAATTTCCTAAGTTTCTGTGTGGCTGCACCTCACGATTCCATAGAGATTACGCCCTGCCTTCCCATAAAACCCCAAAAAGGCAATGACATTAAGTGCATGTTAGTCAAGTGTCATTACAGTTGTGGAGCACATATGCAAACATATGTATACCATGAATTGTCAAATAAGTATTTAGGGAGTACACTATGTCTTCTGCTTTCGAGGTGCTGTACTTCTGTGTCTAGTACATTAGTATTTTCTGGATTAAATGTGATGCTACTTTCTCGAAGAGTCTAACAGAGCTGTAGGAATTGCTCTTGTTGTCACCCCTCCATGGAACCCCGCCTTCCCCTTTCTTTCCTTCCTGGTAGCAAGAGACTAAAGTTGGGATGCTTTCCTCAAGTAGTAGGAGCTGTTGGATAAGGGCACATAGTATGTGTGCACAGTTGGTGCCTAACTTTCGGCAAGAACATTTCTTTTATCTGCATGCAAATAGTCTTAGCAGATTGTGAGTACATAGTTACTTTGTAATCATATCTGTCTAAGATTGATTTTGGGACCTAAACAATGGTGGTGATTATGCTCTTGCAGGGAACGGCTACATGGAGCAAGTTATCTCACCAACTCTTGAAGTATTCCATGGCTTAGCGTCAAATTTAGTAGATCTTTCATTGTTGAAGGCTCAAAAGCTGTGTTCTGTCTTGCACTTAAGCTGTTGTGTCTTGTATCAAAGTTGGCAGTGTTGATTTATCTTTGTTCAGCTGATCTTGAGTGAGACTTCTGCTGAGTGAGATCGGTTCATCTAAGACTGTTGTTGAACTGACAGCTGGGTTGCATGCATGGCCCAACGAAGAGTCTGGTCTCATGGCAAGATGTCTGCAATCATACATTTGCAATCTCCATTCCGTGTATCCAAGTTCCTATGTAGTTAATGTGGTGGATGATTGCCCTTTATGCTTTCAAAAATTATGGATTTACAGATATTACTCTATATATAAGACGTATGTGTGCTTTTGCTCTGGTTCGTCCAAGTAATATGTTGGTTGCTAGTTATAAGGTGATT
The DNA here is from genome assembly GCA_017589665.1 of Selenicereus undatus. Taxonomy (NCBI): domain Eukaryota; kingdom Viridiplantae; phylum Streptophyta; class Magnoliopsida; order Caryophyllales; family Cactaceae; genus Selenicereus; species Selenicereus undatus. Next base: position 102,434,861 of record JACYFF010031954.1, read on the forward strand.
TAACCTCTTATTTGTTTATTTTTTCCATGGGTTAGGAAAGAGGGGGGTGGGGAGGTATAAGGGGTGGAATACAATGGAATTGGAGGCTACCAAGATTCGAGCTGGCTAGAATACGAAAACATAGTGCCTAAATAATAAATGATTCAAGCGATACTGATTGACATTAACAATGCGAAATGATGAAAATTAATCCGAAATAGGACAGTTCTGCGGATTATACCAAATACTAATCTCACCATGAACACATGCGAAAATTGGACATAATTGTGTACCATATTAATATCAGGTATGTATCATACAATGATACAACGAGGGAGCTTGCTCCAAAGACGACGTTTGACAGGCCTTAGCAAGTGTCAATTACATGGCTTCTCAAATTGAGACCAATATCAGAAGCATGACATGTTATACATGCGCCTCATAAAAAAAATAAGAAAAGGGTAACTCTATGACTATATGTGAGTTGAGCTCTATCTGCTCAAAGCCCCCAATACATGCCACACATATATAAGAATTACTTGGGCTTCTACAATTGAGTATAGGCAGGGGAGTGAAGAAAGGGATCAATAAGGAGCAGCTGTCCCAGAGTCCACAGCCGTTAGTTTACAGTTGCTCAAATGCTCTTCTTGTTGAGCTTGGCCAATTTGAGGCCAACTGCAGAGAAGCTCCAAAAACGTCACACATTTACCAGGGCAAGTCACTTCTTGTTTGGTTGCTCTTGCTAAACCGTCATAAGCTGATCATACATCTTGAAACCAGAAGTCCAAAGTACAGATATCAAAGTGCAAATGCAAAAACATAACAAAAAGTGAAATGAACTAGAAGCTAGCCAGGAAGAGAGCATAGAGAATAAGAGATGCAAACAGGATTTTAGTTGTTTACCACCCCCCAAGCCAGGCGTATGGCTAAATGAGTCCATTGTAATGGTTAGTTGCATTGCACCATCTGTTCAGAAATTACAGTTGCCAACATGTTAACCTAGTGACATCTTCCTTAACGTCCAAAGCAACGTACATGGCCACATTGGTTTCAAGGAGAACATTCAATGTCACTTCACATTAGCTCTACCACGGAGTCATTCTGCTAAACAACCGTGGATTGAGGATGTGAAGCCGGGCCATCCTTACAAGTCACACAGTCTACATGATTCACAGTCTACAAATACATCGACAGCCAGTTTGAACCTGCACGGGCAAAGCCCTTGACCGCTCAGACATATCGACGCTCATTGAGACCAATTCAGAGCAACAGTCCTCACTTTCAAATCTAATACCGAATGATCTAATAAAATACTGTCGTTGAACATTGTATAACTGTAGACTGTAGTCATTATACTAAATTTATATGCCAATGGTAGATGACACTACCTTTCAATTATATGATAATGCATCTGTGCTTCTAGGCTAATTTGAGCGATGACCCGGGGGGGGGGGGTGTAAAAAGTATCGTCGACAGCAGGGTTCGAACCTGCGCGGGCAAAGCCCAACAGATTTCAAGTCTGTCTCCTTAACCACTCGGACATATCGACTTTTCTATGCCTAGGAACGAATAGAATATGTCAAAAAACTGAACTTTATGCATATAATAAGATCTACCCGAGCATAATTCTTCTTTAAAAATTCTTCATACGAATGGTCCAGACTCAAAAGTCAAGATCCATAAGTGTCTATTAAAAATAACAGTCATTAAACATAAGGAATCTTATACAAAGATATGCATCACTCTTCATCACACTACAAAGAAGAATAGTTCGCAGCTCCCCCCAAGCAAAGGAAGAGAGCATAGAGAATAAGAGATGCATACAGGAGCTTAGTTGTTTACCACCCCCCAAGCCAAGCGTATGGCTAAATGAGTCCATTGTAATGGTTAGTTGCATTGCACCATCTGTTCAGAAATTACAGTTGCCAACATGTTAACCTAGTGACATCTTCCTTAACGTCCAAAGCAACGTACATGGCCACATTGGTTTCAAGGAGAACATTCAATGTCACTTCACATTAGCTCTACCACGGAGTCATTCTGCTAAACAACCGTGGATTCAGGATGTGAAGCCGGGCCATCCTTACAAGTCACACAGTCTACATGATTCACAGTATACAAATACATCGACAGCAAGTTTGAACCTGCACGGGCAAAGCCCTTGACCGCTCAGACATATCGACGCTCATTGAGACCAATTCAGAGCAACAGTCCTCACTTTCAAATCTAATACCGAATGATCTAATAAAATACTGTCGTTGAACATTGTATAACTGTAGACTGTAGTCGTTATACTAAATTTATATGCCAATGGTAGATGACGCTACCTTTCAATTATATGATAATGCATCTGTGCTTCTAGGCTAATGTGAGCGATGACCGGGGGGGGGGGTGGTAAAAAGTATCGTCGACAGCAGGGTTCGAACCTGCGCGGGCAAAGCCCAACAGATTTCAAGTCTGTCTCCTTAACCACTCGGACATATCGACTTTTCTATGCCTAGGAACGAATAGAATATATCAAAAAACTGAACTGTATGCATATAATAAGATCTACCCTAGCATAATTCTTCTTCAAAAATTCCTCATACAAATGGTCCAGACTCAAAAGTCAAGATCCATAAGTGTCTATTAAAAATAACAGTCATTAAACATAAGGAATCTTATACAAAGATATGCATCACTCTTCATCACACTACAAAGAAGAATAGTTCACAGCTCCCCCCAAGCAAAGGAAGAGAGCAAAGAGAATAAGAGATGCATACAGGAGTTTAGTTGTTTACCACCCCCCAAGCCAAGCGTATGGCTAAATGAGTCCATTGTAATGGTTAGTTGCATTGCACCATCTGTTCAGAAATTACAGTTGCCAACATGTTAACCTAGTGACATCTTCCTTAACGTCCAAAGCAACGTACATGGCCACATTGGTTTCAAGGAGAACATTCAATGTCACTTCACATTAGCTCTACCACGGAGTCATTCTGCTAAACAACCGTGGATTCAGGATGTGAAGCCGGGCCATCCTTACAAGTCACACAGTCTACATGATTCACAGTCTACAAATATGTCGACAGCAAGTTTGAACCTGCGCGGGCAAAGCCCTTACCCGCTCAGACATATCGACGCTCATTGAGACCAATTCAGAGCAACAGTCTTCACTTTCAAATCTAATAGCGAATGATCTAATAAAATACTGTCATTGAACTTCAAAGATCAAACTGGGATCCCATGGAAATGTGAAGACGTATGCCTGTAGCCATTATAATAAATTTATGTGCCAGTGGCAGATGAAGCTACCTTGCAATTATATGATAATGCATCTGTGCTTCTAGGCTAATTTGAGCGATGACTTGGGGGGGTAAAAAGTATCGTCGACAGCAGGGTTCGAACCTGCGCGGGCAAAGCCCAACAGATTTCAAGTCTGTCTCCTTAACCACTCGGACATATCGACTTTTCTATGCCTAGGAACGAATAGAATATATCAAAAAACTGAACTTTATGCATATAATAAGTTCTACCCGAGCATAATTCTTCTTTAAAAATTCTCCATATGAATGGTCCATACTCAAAAGTCAAGATCCATAAGTATCTATTAAAAATAACAGTCATTAAACATAAGGAATCTTATACAAAGATACGCATCACTCTTCATCACACTACAAAGAAGAATAGTTCACAGCTCAAGAGAGTCTCGTTATTAACATATGCTAAATTGCTAACAATTCGATCACGAGAAATTAGCTACAAATCATATGTAGTTCCCTTAACGTCCAAAGCAACATAAGATAGTCTGCATTGGTTTTAAGGAGAACTCTTAATCTTGCTTCACTCACATAAGCAGTCCCACGGCATGATTATTATACTAACACAACCGCAGATTAAGGATTATGAAGCCATGATATAACCTTAAACCACATTCATTAAACTAAGATCGAATTATACCCAAATTCCATAAAATAATCCACCACTCAACAGGCCAAGCCAAAGCAGCCAAAGTTCAATTGGAAGGGCATTACTAACAGAAATAACAAAATCCGAACTTGCTTTATGGGATCAGAAGATTCATTGTGATTGAAAATTTGCAGAAATGTCTAAAAGATCTCACCTTTCTTTTCTTTCTGGTGTAGAAATTGAGCACAAATGACTAAAGATTTGAGCTTTAATTCGTTCGTTGTCGACAAATTACAGTCTTTTTCCAAGTTCATCGAAGCTAATATTAAGGAAATTCGAATTCAGAAGCGAATAAAAGGGGGAGAGAGAGAGAGAGAGAGAGACCTGCAGCGAACTTGGAGTTTCTCGAAAATGGGAGCCATCATATGATCGTCTTCATCAGACAGAGTACCCAAATCTTAAACCCTAGTTTCCCATTTTTGATTCCCTCATTCGAAAATGCCCTCTTGTTTCCTAGTACTTCTATAGTACATACCCCATATACATAGTTATATATAAGAAGGTATGTATCATACTATGATATATATTTTTGTATTTAAAAATTTTTGAAACATAGTATACACCTTCTTACATACGTTTGGCAAACAGCTTTCTGAAGAATTTTTTGGCTAAAAAGAGTTTTTTTTTTACCAAAATTAGCTTTTTGGTCAAATAAAAAAACTAATTTGGGTGTTTGGTGAAAGAGCTTTTTGGGACAAAAAAGCTAATTTGAAAAAGCTAATTCCATGAGCTTTTTGGAAGAACTTTTTGAAAAATTAGTTTTTTGTCTCACAACTTTGTCAGAAACAACTAATTTTATCAAACAGTTAATACAAACAGCTAACAGCTAACAGCTAACTCAAACAGCTAACAGCTAACAATTAATACAAACAGTTAACAGCTAACAGTTATTTACCAGACAGGACCTAAGTTTTAATTAAAAAATCTTTTAAAATCTCTTCAACAAATACTCTACGAGAGTACAATAAAAAAAAACTAGGTATAGAGAGGAGAAATCTTTTATACTTTCAGTATTATTTGCTAAATAATGTTACTCTACATAAAAGACAAGAGTTCGAATCCTGTCGTTCATATAGTTTTGATTATGGGAGATTTTGTTGGAACAACTAACTAGACCTTTACTAGGTTTTGGAGGAATTGTTCCCCTCCCCCCATTCACCTGTACAGCAATTAAGATTAGACTATCTTACATAGGAATTTAATAGATTAGACCGTTTACTCTTTGTACAAAAATAAAACAAACCCTTGCATAAAACCCCAGAATCCAAACCCACTTACCCTAAAATTAAAGGTGTGCCGTGTGCACTACCATGGAGCTTCATCATTTTTAAATTTTAAGTGTTCCATTCGTTACTCAAAACGCCTTAAGCAACAAGAGTATCCCAAAAGATTCCCCCAAATCTCTCTGCCCCCCTTGATTTCTTCATCCGCCTTCCTTCTCCTACTCCTACCCGTAATTAACCCCATTACAAATTCAAATCAATACCCCCTTGATCTCATCAAGATCACTGATTCTGTGATTGATTGAACCCCCCATATTCATCAACGACATGATGTGGTGTCTTAGCAGAAAACCCTGCGATGCATCATCAACCAATGGCTTGATTTTCTCCCGCACTTCCATCTTTTCTTCTGAGTGTGGCGTTTTTGAAGACATTTCCCTCTTAATAACCGATGAACATCAACAAGAAGAAGATGAAAAATGTCAAGGAAATGCCCTGAAAAATAATCAAAACCCTTGGCAATGGTTCGCCTATGAATGTACCCCCATGCAATTCATCGCTGTTTGTGTCCCTCAAAAAACCCAGATCATATCGATTCTTCCCAACTATTTCGTGTGTGCCCAGATGATTTTTCAGCCCCAAAAACCAAAATCCAAGGAGAAACCACAACCCTATTCAAGGTTGTGCGTTTATATGCGTAAAAGCAACGAACTTTTTGATGTTACGAGCTGTATGGAGTTGAAAGAGAGGCAATTTCGAGACTTGTTCACTGCTGCCTGTGCTTTGATCGATGGTTGGCTTTACGTTGCAGGCGGCTACTTGGCTAATGCTTCTTCCGGTAAGTTTGAAAGAAACTACGTACTCGACTTATTTTGGTTGGTTCATTTTGGTTTTTTTATCATCAAAACCCCTTTTTTTTTATTAGTATAGATTTGACATCTATTTTGTTAGTGTATATATGTAGAATCGAGGGCGCTATCTCATCATGCTTTATTTCTTGTATGCATTTTTAGCATGTACAAATAAATATGGTGGATAGTGGTGAAAAAAAGTGGTGAATTCAGTTTGAGACTTGTATGAACTAGTTTGGATCAAGCTTGAAAAACCCAGTAGCAATCATATAGTAACTTAATAAAGATACATGAGTTTTGTGATTTTTCATCCAAGGAGAAGCTTTTGGGGTAGAGATTTTGCCACAAAGTTGGAAACATTAGAGAAGATGCATGATAATATATAAACAAGCTCGATTGATTGGGTTGAACTAGAATAAACCCCAAGACAAGTAAAGCTGTTGCTAAGCCCACTTGGATTAACTTAATCATAGTTGCAGGAGAATAGTAATCTCACAGAAGAGGTATGATGAAAACTAATTGCTTTAACTAACTAGGGAATTTCATTCATACGTGGAGAGGCTAATTCTTTGGTAGAATATGGAAGTGATATGACTACATCACCTAACAGAGCATGTTAGCCTGTTGTTGTGTTGATTTGTTTTTTTTTTTGGGGGGGGGGGGGCCCCCCCCCGTAAGTAAGCCTCCTGTTGTGTTGATAGTAAGTAGTAACCATTTGACTTGTCCGCTACAATTTTACCTGTTACCCTAAGCTTTTTGGAACTTTTCGACAATACTAACTGTCTGCATTGTTTGCTTATATTCAATCTTGTGATTAGTAGCAGAAGAAAAAAAGCCATCAATTCCACTGAATTCAGCAGAGAGGCTCAATCTTAATACACTGAAGTGGGAGACAATCCCAACGATGCTCAAACCATGCGCAAATTCAACAGGTATAGCTTACAAGGGCCGGTTCTATGTTATTGGCGATGAAAATCGTGGACACTCAGCCCAGATTTACTACCCTGCGGCAAAGTACTGGCTCCTGACAACTCAGTTTATACCACGAGAAGCAAATGGCTACACCGTAGGATCAGCTGATGGGCGCATGATTTTGCTCACTTGGTCAGGTTATCGAGGGGTCAAGTTGTGGCACTGGGTTGACAATTTCTCCTTGGCTGCTGGTAAATGGCAGCTACTTCAATTCTATGCGCCTTACAAGGTTGAGATATATGAAAACAGGGTTGTTAGGTTGGTTACGATAGGCAAGGAGGTATTCATTATGGTAGGAGTGGGCCGTCATTTTTGTTGGGTAGGTGGGTTATGTGCATGGCCGGTGCTACCTCCACCATTCTTCCGTCCCTGTGAGTCACAGAAGGTTTATTGTAGTGAGTATGTTCGTGCATTTAGGATCAGTAGACGGGGCAATCATCTTTCCTGGAGGAAGTATCCTGTTTATAGAGTCGGAAGTAGACGATGACCCTGGGTTTTCCTAGCAACGCTTCCACAAGAATCGTACTTCGTGTTTTTTCTTTTTTCTTTTTTTGGGGGGGGGGGGGGGGGGGGGGGGGAGGAGTTTTTTTTTTCTTTTTTCTATGGATTAGTTGAATTTTGGGCACAATTATTGTAAATTGTTGAGCTATCTTATTGATTCCTAGGAAGTACTTCTGATCAAGCTTCATTTGTTGGTGTTGAAGATGAATATTCAAGCATAGCAAGTTGTGAATGTTCTTTGCCTGGATTCAAATATGTAGAACATCAACTTTCTGAATGCCTGTTCTGTTCTTTTCATTTTTTTGGGGGGGGGGGGGGTGGGGGAGGGTTGGTTTGGTTACGAACAGGTGATTTCTAACTAAAACTTGATAAAGTTTAGAGATTAGTTTTTGCTCTTAACGGGGGTTGTCTGCATAAACGATTTATTGCGCCACGAGGAAATATGAACATTCTGACAACTTATTCTCTGATAGAGACATGAGTTTCCTGTTTTTGGGTCTGGCAGAGAACAAGACGTAACAACAAATACAATGACAGCGTGACTTCTCTTAAATAATCAAATGAGTAATGTTGTAAATACAACAAATTACAATCTATAGATATGTAAGTCTACAGTTAAGTCTTAAACTGTTCGACAAGCTTTATCAAGCTGTAGGTCTCAGCATCTGGTCTAGCCCCTCCAAGAATCATTCTTCTCAAAAGATTTGGACTATACATCTTGGCCTTTACATATGCTTTAATTAAGCTATTATACACGAACGTATACCTGGTATAGTTCGCTTTCTTCAGCTCTTCGAACAGTTTCTCAGCATTCTCTACATCTCCATCCTCTGCGAATATCTCAACCATGGAGAGGGTAGTCTCCAACCAGGGGCTCGATTTCTTTACTAGACTGCTTGTGGCTTGCTTCAACCCCATTTCCAATGTCTTGAGGGCTTCCTTTGTCAATCCAGCTTTTAAGCAGCCGAAAGCGAGATGTCTATAGGTTATGGCATTAGGTTTGCATCCATTTATCTTCATCTCCCTGAAGAGCCCTGAAACTTTTTCAAGAAGGCCGTGTTTGGAATAAACAGAAATCATGGAATTATACTGTTCAGTTGATTTCAAACCCTTTCTGGACTTCATTTCATCCCAAATTTCTTCAGCACGACTCAGCTGCCCAATTCTACCAAATGCTTCAATTGCTAATAAAAAGCTCTTTGACCTAATATGAGGGAATTCTTGCACAGTTGCCCAAGTTCGCTCTATCTCCTTCGTCTTCCCCATATATCCATACAAGATGATGAGCACATCAAATGTAGACCAATTATTCCCCGTTTTTGACTTCTCCACAGCCTCAACATATGTCTCACACACAGTATATAGCCTTGCAACTGCATGAGCCATAGCAACAATACAGTGCGTGATCTCATTGGGTTCAACATTAGCCCGTTTCATGTCACTGAAGACTTTCATAAGCCTGTCAATATTATGGTCATTAGCTTCTATCTTCAAAAGGATGTTAAAAGTCGAGACATGTGGGGTAACCTTATCAGCCTTCAGCTGAGCCAGAATCTTAGGGATAAGTTTCCTACGGCCAGGAGAGGAATGAAGAATAATGAGGCGATTGAAGACAAGGTACGAGATAGGATGCCCTAATTCCCTCATCTTCTTCATGTAATCTAATGAAAGCCTGATGACTCCTTTATCCAGGCATGCAATTACAAGGTTGTTGTAGAGCAGATCATTCTGAAATTCAACAGGAACGTTAGTAAACAGTTTCTCACCCTGCGATATACCGTGAAGCTTAATGGTAAACTCCAAGAGATATGAATAATCCAGCTCCTTTGGCCGATATGGCTTCTCCCTAATTATCCACTCCATCACCTGGCAAATCACCAAAAACTCAAAATCAACCTTGCAGGCCACCACAATATACCAGTGATTCAATCCATCATCTCAAAAATAAAGATTAAAGCATCAATGATTCTGTCAGAATTAGACCATTGATTTAGGCCAACCCCTGTAAGTACAATTTAAGCAACATTCAAAGAAGGGTTCTTTCCCATCCTGTAAAGAAGAGACAAAACAGACAGCAAAAACTCCAGGGTACCTGGGCATCTTTCTCTCATACATTTTCTGATTTTCATTGCCGCCAAATAATCTCGACATAACTTTAAAACGATTTCCAAATACCAAAATGCTCACAGAGAGTAATCTATGCAAATTCCGTGACTCATTCAGGCATTTTAACAAACACGTACAAGGCATAACCTCATTGACTAATCAACAAAACCCAATCCCATATGAATTGAAGAAGGAGAGAAAGACCTCGAGGGCACGTTTGTGGAGCTTGAGCTTTCTGAAACGATTGATAGCATGAAAAATATCACCCCTATGAACAGGGAAGCCCTCACCCATCCACCCCTGAAACACAGGTCCAACTGGTTCCCCTCTTGGTAGATTCTCTATCCTTAAAGACAATATCTTGGGCCTTTCTCCTCCATTAGAGTTCAGATTCTCGATACCCAATTGGTCACTGATTGTTTGGGTGGTACAAAATGCAGCAAAATACCAAGATTTGTTTATCTGTGCACCAACTGTTCGATTAAATGCCCCACAGAGTCCGCGTACGAAGACAAAGGCTATTGCTCTCATGCTTTAACGTCTTCCCCAGATTTAACGCCAGACCCAACTCATGATTGAAGGAGTTGTGATCGATTTCAGCATACAAAGGGTTCTGGCTATTCTCTTCTTCAATCCTCTCTCTCTCTCTCTCTCTCAGCATCTCATTTTTTTATACTATCGGCTCCCAGAAAACTGGCCATATGGGTATGCTGGCACAACATAATTTCAGATAGGGTAGCGGTATATATTTTGCTGTAAGATGTATATCACTACTCTTATTATTTATGATTAATGATACTTTTAAATATCTTATTTTATTATAAATTAACATATTTTATAATTTAAAATAATAATTTTTTCAATGATTATACTTAATTATGAATTGTTCACCTTAAATGTTCATCGGCTCCACCATGAAAGTATTAAATGATACCCTAATTGCATTAACCACATCCGCGGATATATATAATACGCGTATTTTTAAAATGTGATATATTATGCATAAAAAGATGATTTTATACCATTTATAAGTTGTAATATACTTCTATGATTTGATCTTACCATTTTTTTCAATTTAAAAACATAATAGTATGATTTTTCAGTTAAAACAAGACATTTATGAAGTGTCTTGCAGCAAGACACTTATCATTTTGCTTTCAGATATTTGAAGTTGAGGCAGTTGTGGGAGCCCTCGGGTTTAACTCAGTCAAAACTCAGAATTAACTTGAGTTCGATGTCAATTTTCTAGAGTTTTGATACTTGAGCCCTATATTAGACTTGACTGTTGAGTTTAGTTAGTCGTGAATTAAATTCAGATCCATCTACAATCAATTTTAGTCGAATAATATTAAGAGTACATAAAATCTATACATAGGTCTTTAACAATCAATTTAAACTTTTTGTTAAGATAGTTGTTGGACCATCAAAGGTTTTATAAGCATGTATCAATGAGTTTGATGGAGTGTCACATCTCATCTCCTCTAAAGTAAACGTGCACGTCTAAATAGGCTCGGATGCTCCATTATTGCTTATATTATTCTTTGATTCATCGCTTGGTCAACTTGCGTATGTAAGTCACACAGAGAAAATGTATTTCATGTTACTCTTGCTTGTGTATCTGACTATCTATAACTTATCGAAATAGTCAATAGATGTTTGCATGAAGTTATGTTGATAACTCAATGTTAACATATGAAAAAGAAAAGGAAAACTATTTAATCAAATACTTGCTTTAGTGATATAACCAGTTTTACACACATCACAAACAACCCATGAAATATCAACAGATCCAAACATAGTTTAGAACTGAAGATATCATGGTTATTTATAAATACTTCACAAGTCACTCTTACATGATAATAAAACAAACACCATATTCATAGGAACACAAAGGGATGATCATCCTGTCTAGCAGGTGCATGGGTCACAGCTGCAGTCATCTCCACAGCCACAGCCTTCAGTGTTCTTCAGATACATCCTGGAACATAGAAAACAAGTTTATGTCATCATACACCCATGTATGTATGTACCATAGATGGTCAATATTGAGGCACCAAAGATCATAGGGCGAGCTAAGGTTAAATATTTAGAAGAAAAAGCATCCTAAAACGACCTTAATGATTAATGTCAGATGCAATACTGTGTATGTTTTGACCTTCCCAAACCCTGGTAGCGGGACACAAGACAAAGAATTCCATTGGTTTTGTCCAATATCCTGCACTAATCTACTTCCATCTATCTAGCAAATTAACAAGGCTATATACTGACTTCTAGCATACACCTTGCACGTTCATCATTGAGAAGGGAAAATACGTACCTGTTGCAGTTGCATCCACTGCCACAGGAGCAGTTGTCACCGCATTTGCAGCCTCCTGACATTTTCTTTCGCAGAGAATGTGAACTGAACTTTGGAAAGAGAGGTTTGAAGAGATTTAATTAAGCAAGTTGCAGTTGTAGATGACACAACAGGTATGAAGTTTAACACCTATATATAGATGTCTTGGAGGCGGCATAAGCACTGATGATTGTAGCTTGCACGTCTGAAACTTCCGGCCTATTGACAATTCAATTATAACACCAATTAGCACCTAGTTCCCTTCACATGTCACTGTCAGTGATGAAGCCAAATCCAACTACATCAAGTAATTAACTTGTTCTAGTGTTCTTTTCATAGCAAGTACATGAAGAAACCAAATCAGAAATTTTCAAGGGGTTTTGTTTATTGTGTATTATCTTTGCAAGCTACACATAATACAGATGTAGACAGAAAAACAACTCAGTATAGTACATTAGTATCAGAGCTGACACAGTTAGATTAATAATAATAAATCAGAAGTCAAAACACATTTAATAATTGAACTCAACTTCTTCTGGGATGCCTGAAAAAGCAGCATGAAGCATGCATCTTTGCAACTTGATATTAAAAAAGCATTTCAGCAAATCAATCTCAATCTAGGAGATTACTAGGTAACACACCATCTCCTACCATTTTCTACCTGATACGAATAGGACCAATAAGCCGTTTCTTTCACTGCCCCTTAGTCTACTATGGGTCCCACTTTTGCCGGGTCTTAGATCCAAATTTAAGTGGTCAGCCCTTCCAATGAATATGTTTAGGAATAGATTATTGACCATACATAATCTCAACCTAGCCAGTTCGACATCATCAACAATTTGCCAGTAGTGTCAGACCAGCTTTCAGCTGTGATGTACCCTTTTACACAATGGTGAACTGATTAAATAGGAAATCAGTGCTCATTAGCTTCAATGTTTCACGACGATATCAAAAGTTGAATGAATAATAAGGAGGCAATTGAAGGCAAGATATGAGATAGGATACTTTCATTTTCCTTATGGTAATCTGATTAAGTCTTGAGTACTCCTCCCAACTATGAAATTACAGTTAAATCTGCTGTATGTAAGATCACTCTCAAAAGCAGTAACACAAAAAATGGACAATTCAGCTTGTTTTGGCATATATGGCTCTTTCTGATCACCCGCTTCATTACTAACCAAATCATCAAAACTCAAGATTATCCTTAACAATCATTGTGATGCATTTTTCAACTATTAATGGCTCAAAAATCAATCCTTTAAGCATTAGTAATCCAGTAGAGCAATGCCGTGAATAAACAACAGCAAAAGCAAAGCTTCCCCCATAACTGAGCCACCTTAGTAGAAGAAGTAAATGGATAGCAAAACTCCTTTCTTATATAGTTGAGCATTTTTTTCATGGCATACATAATAATTTGCGCATCGTTGAGACCTAAGAATGCAATTTCTAGGATTCATTCAGTAATTTTAACAAACATATACAAAGCACAAGAAAGAAAGATTGAGTCACAACTCAAATCTAAATTTAGCCATCCTTGAGTCTCTTGTTGCTCCATTAATACTATTTCTACACTTTGTATATGCAGCCATAACTAAGCTAAGTGAGTTGGCTTTATGAACTCTTAAAATTAATTTGATCTAAGGCCAAATTAAGCAGAAAACTTTTATGTCCACCAACCAAGCTAAGTCCGACCTTCATAATGCCAGTCCTATTAGTTGAAGGTGTCATCCAGCCAGATGAAGTCTTAGGGAAGTTGAGCTGAAATCCATCTATTAAGTTGCAAGCCAAGCTTCAAGTGTGGCACTTTCGAGCTTCGTACAACTCAAAAATATCCCTATCATTAGCGAGCTACATTAAGTTGTATCGATTCTCCAGAATATATAAAGGGTTTGCTTGCCATTTTGATGTTTGACGAATTTTTAACACATGAGCTATCAACATATTGAGATTTCTTAAAGTAACTGAACTAGGTCAAAGTTCCATGTAATCACCGCATTGTTCTGTTTGTTTGCCTTAGTAACACCGCATTGTTCTTTTTGTTTGAAATCATATTCCTCTCAAGAATTTTGCATATGCAACATTTTTGTTTTGTAAGGTCCATTATTTTGTGGATTATCACTTGATAATAAGTTTGTCAGTCTCAAAGAGAAAGAGGGAAGAGCTACTCGTTTTCCTCCATTTTAATGATCATCCAACCAAACAAAGAAAAAGTGACAGTCACTTATAAAAAACCAATATATATGACGCTTTAATAAAAAGTACACCTTTCAGTTCTGCATTAATCAGTAGTGCACATAAACATGAACACAAACACACAAACCATGAAAATCAACAGATACAAGTACAACATAGACCCCCGAAGATGCCATGGCTACTTATTCAGTTCTCCACAAGTCACTCTTACACATCAAAACAAACCAAGCCATGCATTAATCAGGAATATGAAAGAGGCAATTGCCTTCCTTAACAGGTGCATGGGTCACAGCTGCAGTCATCTCCACAGCCACAGCCCTCGCCTTCAACATTCTTCATATATATCCTGGAATATTAAGATTCAAGTTCATACAATGATGAAGCAAAAGGGGATGGTGGTTTCACAAAATAGTTTACAATAAAGCATAGACGAATCATCAACCAGGGAATATGTACCTGTTGCAGTCGCATCCGCTGCCACAGGTGCAGTTGTCACCACATTTGCAGCCTCCTGCCATTTTCGTTTGAAGAGAATGCTAAGTGAGTTTTCAGGAGAAAGTGATCGAGTTATGTATAAGTTGCAGTTGAGAAGATCCTGATTGAACAGTGAAGAAGGTTGACACCTATATATAGGCATGTTGGAAGTTCCACGCTTGAGGGCTCTGGCCTCTCAACAAGTCAACTACAATACCAATTAGGCAATTAGCACCTGCGCCATCTGTCAGTGTCAGCAATGTGGCCCAATCCTCAATAAGTTGTATTAAAATTCAAGAAGAGATTTCCAGTGCATAAAATATACTCACTGATTTTTCCTTCTTTATTATGTAACCCTTTTTTTGGGGGGGGGGGGGGGGGCGGGGTTCGGGAGTAGCTCCATAGGAAGAGCTTTTATAAGTATACTAATTGCAATTTTACATAGTTCACAAATTCTCATTTTGTTTATGAGAAGCAAATATATGATTACGGGCTCCTAACATACATCTGGAATCATACGGGTAATATCTGGCCTCTTCTATTTAGTGTTCCTAATAGTAAAAACCCTCAGGGCAAGATATGTCACACATTTTCATTTTTCCGCACAAAATTTCCTGGCATTGTTGTATTATCTACATCCGCTAGCTGTTAGCTTAGCTCAAACTTGCCCTGATGTCTCTTTGATGGTGTATCTAGAAAATAAAGCAGGACTTTTTTATCTTGGGCAAGTTAAAAGTCACATGTGTTCTCTTCAGTCAGCTCATTACATGTCTTTTCTCTCTTGGACAAAGGAAAATCATCCTTACGATTCCCATTCAAATGAAAGCTTGAGAATGGTTGCCCCAAGTCTTGACTTTCAACATCCTTTTAAAAGATACAAATGAATGAACTAGGGACTTCCACTTTGTTTGTGGAATTGTTTACAATAGGGGCCTCATAAGATTAAAATCAGATAATATTCTGATTGATTAGCTATCCTGCACATACTCGTTGGATGTCTAGATTGAAAAGAATCTTTCGTGTACAAGATAGTGTTTACTTTGTCTTGTATTTGTCAACATTGACAAGAATTTCTTGAAAGAAACTGGCTGGCCTGTCTGTTGAAGCATGGTTTTTTTATTGTCAACTTGGAAAGATGCATGCTCCATGCTGTTCTTTCGACATCCAAAAAGAAGTTGGCCGGTTTGATCATCAGAGACAATGCCGTTTTAAAGTTTGATACTAAAACTAATTCAGATTCTGGCCACATTGCTGACAGTGACAAGTGAAGTACAGGTGCTAACTGGTGTTAAAATAATTAATTGACTTGTTAAACGGCCAAATTTTTAGATGCACATGCAAGGCAGACAATCTTCAGTCGTGTGTCCTCCAAAACATCTATATATAGGCATCGATCTTCATCCCTGCTGGGTCATCTACAGCTGCAACTCACTTAATCCAACTGCTTAAAACCTCTCTGCTTAAAGTGTACTTTGCTTTTTTTCCGAAAGAAATGGCAGGAAGCTGCAAATGTGGTGACAACTGCTCCTGTGGCAGTGGATGCAACTGCAACAGGTACCATTCCCTTCTTGATTATTGGACCATGCATATTATGCTAGAACTCTGGTTGCTTTGTCGTAACTACTTGTTGCACCATCTCTTTTCACTCAGGCAGCATATGTTATAGTCTTGTTTCTGTCCAGTCGATAGATGGCTTAAATTAGCATGCACTTTCCCGAAGAACTTGCGTAAAATCAATGGAACTATTGGCTTGTGTGGGATACAACCTAATAACGATCATTTGCAATCACAGGGTTAGGAACATCATGATATACCCAATTTAGTACTGATAGGAAGTGTATCAATTTGTTTTCAGGGCCTGTTATACCTCCTTAGACATCTTATTGCTATGGAGGAATGTGTTTTCTTCTAGTACTTGCTCTCACAGAGTGATACTACCTGACCTGCAGCGTCAATATTAAGCATCTGAGCTTCATATATTAACATGAAAATATCTTCTTCTGTTGTTTTTTTCAATTCCTATTTTGGTATCGATATATATGATAACATAAACATGAATTCAATATTCCAGGATCTATGCGAAGAACATTGAAGGTGAGGGCTGTGGCTGTGGAGATGACTGCAGCTGTGACCCATGCACCTGTTAAAGAGGGCACTCAACCTCTTTATTATGCTATGAATGTATGACTAGGTTTAGTTTGATGTAAGGGTGACTTGTGATGAACTGAATAAAGTAGCCATGGGGCATCATCAGGTCGAGACTTTACCTGGATCTGTCAATGTCTGATGGTTTGCATGTTTGTGTCTGTGTACTACTGATTGCAAAACTAGAAGAAATACAAGTGATTTGTGATTACACAGTTTTATGTATATGCTATTTGTTCAGTACTTTTGCAACTTCAGTGAGTTGAACGATCTTTGAAATGGGGGAAAATAAGCATTAACATGTTTCTGCCTTCCTCTGTCTACCTGTCTGAAGTTGACTACTATTGTCATGTAGTATTTATCCACAAAATAATGTAATTTCCCAAATATAAAATGCTCCATATGCAAAATTCTTGACAGCATCTGATATGGAGGGAACAGGAACGTCTGTAAGGAAAACTCTATTTTGGCTGTTTTTTAGCTTATAGTAGTGTGGATCCCATTGAATTACCGAATGAAACGTATTATAGTAACTGTTGAGAGTGATCTTGAGTTTTAATGATCTGATAGCTCATAGTGGATATTGCTTGCTAAGACTGGAGAACTGGCCAGATTGAGATTAGATAGTGTGCTGATAAATAATGTGTTGATTGCTCATCTCGTAAAACATTCTGAAACTCATAACATAGAGCAAGCCTGTATCTTCCAGAGCAAAGATGCAGAAATGGTCCTCATGTTAGCTTTGAGTTTTTATTAGATGAACCGATCAATAAGCTTTCAACTTACGCACCAAAACAGTGGTGAAATTGTAGTGTCAATTTTTTCAAAGTCGGAAGTTCCAATGTCTTTACCATGCTAAATCCAGTGCATATATATGAGCAAAACATGAGCACCAACCTGAATTCATTGCTAATCAGCCTAATCTGATGTTGGTGCTCATGATTTGCTCATATGCACTGAATCTTAGGATATTGAGTTGTCTGTAGCTTGAATTTTGTGATTTCATTGTAATCAAAAAGTTCATGGGGCTTTTGCAATCAATCTCTCTTCATGCACAAGTGCTTGTAGGGATAATACTGCCTAAATTTGAATCTTCTCATACCATGTGAAACCAGAATCTACACTGGAAATTGTTGGTTATTTCTAATCAAAAAGCCAATTTGATATAACTTATGGACCTTTATTATAGAAGATAGACGTTTGCTTTTTTTAAGAGAGAAGTTATTAACGAGTTTTTTCTAATTTTTAAGGACATGTTCTTTTCAACTTAAAGATAAGTGCTCATCATCAATATTCAGCAACTTTCAATGCAATCAGTAACTTTTAGCACAATTCAACATAACTCAACATCATTCATCACAGTTAAATACTTATTGACAGTACCTAGCGATATTTTCTTCAACCATCGAGCATCTTTCAGCATGTTTACGTATGATTTAGTAACGTTCCATATGTTTCAGCAATAAGCACCAAAAAAGTTCTTATAAGTCGAAAAGAACATGCCCTAAAAGTAAACTACATCAAGTAGCATCTAGTTATCCAAACCCTAAGAGCGTAACCACCTAAACAGGCACAATTCTACTTAATGCCAAAACAGGCTGCCTTCTCATGTTGTCCAGATTTCTGCAGACGAAATTTTTCTCTGTAATTTGCATTGTTTGTGGTAGTAAACCTCAAAACATCAGTTCTCATTTTCCTCCATTTGAAAGGATATCACCCAAGAGCGGTTCAGAAAAAATATACTGAAGAGGAGCATAAATAAAACTGTTAAATCATGTGTATTTCTTTCAGTTCTGCAATCAGCAATACACAAACACAAACTGACAAACAATGAAACATCAACAGATCCATGCACAGCATAGACCTGAAGATGCCATGGCCATTTTATTAAGTTTCACAAGCCACTCTTGCATCAAAACAAAGTAAGTCATACAGTAATAGCATCACAAACAGATCAGTGCCTTCTTTAACAGGTGCATGGGTCACAGCTGCAGTCATCTCCGCAGCCACAGCCCTCGCCTTCAATGTTCTTCACATAGATCCTGGAACAACAAAACTCGAGTTTATGTTAATCATATGTACACATACACAAATTTTGTTGGATGAATATTGAGCTTAACTGCTTAATATGAGGTGTCATATACATATCCAAGACATCATCTTAGGCAGTACATTAGGACCTTTGGCTTTGTGGCGGATACAAAGGTCAAACAGCTGTATCGATTTCATTCAAAATCTATGAATACTAACCTACAAAGCAACAAGGTTATGCTGGTGAAGAAAAAGGCATGACATGACAAATAATACTGCAAAGCAATGAGGCTCTAACTCAAGTAGTGCACATGTCAATCATTAAGAAGGGAAAGGATTATACCTGTTGCAGTCGCATCCACTACCACAGGTGCAGTTGTCACCACATTTGCAGCTTCCTGCCATCTTCCTTTTCAGAGAACACAAAGTCCTCTTCGAAAGAGGTTGCACGGGATCGGATTAAGGCTGTTGAGCAATATGCAATTGTGATTGATCAAGCAGAGATGAGGCTTGAGACCTATATATAGACATGTGGGAAGCAAAATAGAAGGTTTCAAATCTGGCCTTTAACAAGTTGTCTAGACACCAATTGGCACCTTCCCTTCACCCATCACTGTCAGTCACACAGTCAACTCTACTCAAAGAAGTTATTTAAAACTCACAAAGGAATTGTTTATGCAACTGGAACAGACTCTTGTGCCTTTCCCTTCTTCATGTGGGGAAAAAAATACAGGAGAAAAAAAAAAACAAGGGTAAAATAAAAGTTCCCTTGCATCCTATTATTTTAAGCTCCCTTTTTTTCGGGGGGGGGGGGGGGGGCCCCGGGAAGGAGAGCTTTCACAGGTGCATTTAGTGCATACACTCACAACAATTAACAACATTGCCAATCCCTTTTTTTCTTTTTCTTTTTCTTTTTCTTTTTTGGGTTGATGAACAAATTTATGGTCAAGAGGGAAAAATACATATTATGCTCTTCAAAATACCCTTCAAGGTGAGGACTGAGGACATCATCAGCTTAATATTTAAGTGTTGGCATAAAATCTCAGAACATTACTGTACCGTCCACATCTAGAAGCTTCTAATATAAATAAAATAGTAAAGACATTCATAAATCGGATCAGATTTTTTGAACGTGACTGATAAAAAATGTATTATCTTACATGGGCGATATGTAAGAAGACCTCAACTGGGAAGTATCATAACTAACCGCATTAGTTTAATAATAAGCCAGGATCAATGCAGGGAATTTCAATGTCATGAAACAGCATGGACCATACTTCTTTTCAAGTTGACATTGCAAAGGCGGCAGAGAAAAGCATTAGAAATATGAACATTAACATCTTTTGTTGGGGCCCTAGTAGCTATTAGTGGAATGGCATTATCAAGGCTCATTTGTTGGACATAAAGCAGAATTGTTCAATAAGCTAATCCAGAAACGAACACTATTCAGACATTTCCAAAGAAAAAGACATAAAAAGAAAAGAAAGAAGCATGCCTTAATAAAATGTCAAACATGTTAAGCAAGGGACTTACAGTCTTAAAGGGCTTTGAGAGGGGGGCAATTGCTGTCGCTGATTCTACGTCCATCTAGGAAAAACTAAATAAGATGAAAACTATCTTGTAGGTAATAAGAGTAGTAGCTACCAAAGAATTAGCCTGTTTGCTCTCTTCTTCCTGTTCAACCTACAACAACTAAGGAATGATTAATCAATCAGAATGTTCTCTAATCTCAGTCTGGCCAGATCTTCACCATTAGCAAGCGATCTCAAGCCAGCTTTTAGCTCTGGTATCCCCTCCTCTAGAATAGCACAAACCGGGTAAATGGGAATCCCTTGCACCCTTCTCTCTAACTCCTCAAAAACTTCTTCAGCCCCTACCTCATCAATCTTATTGGCCACCACTAATGATGGACGATCTGATAAACCTTCTTGATAATGCTCCAACTCTAAAACTAGATCTCTGAGTTGCTCCCAAGGTGGAGTCCCTTTTCGACCATTAATTGCAGCAGCCAGATCTACCACATAGGCCAGAATTTTGGTTCTTTCTATGTGTCGCAAGAAAGCATGTCCAAGACCACGATTCTCATGAGCGCCCTTAATAAGTCCAGGGATGTCGGCCACAGTCATTGACAATTCATCAAAATTTAATTTTCCTAGGTTAGGTCTCAAAGTTGTGAAAGCATAGTGACCCACAGCAGGTTTAGCCCTGGATATTGCACCCAAAAGGGTGCTTTTACCCGCGTTTGGCATTCCCACAAGGCCCACATCGGCAATACTCTTAAGTTCCAATAGCAGAACAGCCACTGATCCAGGCAGACCGATTCTTATGCTGGGTTGATTTTCATCATTGCCATGTTCAAAGTTAACATCCCTACCAAAACCATGAAGCATGTCTTTTGTGTCTCTTTTAGGATGTCTGTTAGATGAAACACTGCCTGCTCCGCCTTCTCCTCCACAAGCAACAACTAGTTGCTGCCCCTCTGCTGTCAACTCAGCAACATTATATTGTATATCTTCCTCTTCTGCCCAATCGTCCTCCTCAGACAGACTACTATTCATTCCCAGATCATAATCATCTTCTGCCATATTACAATTATCCCCCTTATGACCGTTTCTGAATGATTCTTCCTCACAATATAATGATTTATCATGAGGAGAAGGTACAAGACTACTTTGAATTGATGACACGGGAGAATATGGTTTTCTGTTAGCCAAACTATGAGCAGTGTCATCAGTACAAGGAGATGAGACATGATCAATGTCCTCCAGTTGATCCACGCTTGGCTCATGATTACCAGAAATGCACCGTTGATCCGATTCATGGAAATCAGATATCAACGTGCCTGGAATGTCCCAAGGATTAGCATTCCCAGAAGAGGGATTTTCCACCATTGAGGGGATTTCCCCCTCCACAAGATGGATAACAGTGCCAATGGGGACTTGCACAATCTGTAGGACAGGACTTGAGAATCAATCAAAAGTAACACAGACAAAATGAGCCAAAGAAATGTCAATTAGAAATAAGAAAATAGTGATAAACCCTAACCTTGTCTTCTCCACGGCTGCCTATCTTATTCTTCGAGGCTCCGTGCCCTCCCCTTTTTCCGTTCTACCAGTTTGCACCATTGCATTCATCAATGTTGGATTAATTAAATTAAGTTTCGGGGGGGGGGGGCGGATTTGCTCTATCAGGAAGAAAACTACAATCGCAGTTACATACAATGTGGTGCTGCAGACCACGGAAATCCCAAACTGCAGAACTGCATTGTAGTACCACATCACCTCCTCTTCCACCATTTCCACCTATTGGAATGTGGAAAAAACAAAGATAGCAAAATTTGTCAAACTCGAAACAACAATGTCATTCGGATGAAGAACACCAGTAAATTTTATAAACTAGATCACATGGATCCAGTTGGAACATAAAAACCCACCATCAGGCCTGCCATGGCGATCATTTCTACCACGTCGCAAGCTAGCGCTTCCATTTCCACCCTCACCTCCTTTAACATGCAATCTAAACCGGTCTATCATTCTCCTTTCCTGTAAGAATGCCACATACCAAGGCATATATATGATAACACAAAATTAATTGGAAATCAGCCTCTGTTTCTGAAAGAATATTGCAGCTAAGGCATAAACCTGCAAAGGGGTAGCTTTAAACTTCTTCTCTGTTGTATCCGAATATGAAGAATATGACACAAGAAACCATGGTGAGATAGATATTCTTCGTAAAGATACTTCATGAAGGTACCTCATTTTCCATAAGCACATCCTTCCCCCAAATATTGGAACCTTCATTCTTCCCTGGATCAGACAACAAAATAAATTATTCCACAAATCAGTGTCCCCTAATCCACTTTCTTGTATAGTAAGAATCAAAATAGTAGAAGACAAGAAATCAACACTCATACAAAAATGCACCAAGATACTAGCTTATCCTTTATGCATATACAATTAATGTTAATGCGGCGAGTAGCATATCCTCTATCCTTTAAGCTCATACAAGAATGAGGATATGTTCACGTGGCAGCATCCTCTCCCTAACAATGGCTTCATTTTTCCGTAATATACAAGTATAATGAAATCAATGTAATTATGCCCACAGACAATATCAAATTTCTCTAACCCCGAGTTCGAAGTTTTCATGTAGCAAACAGGGAATCCTTGAGCACTCCGCCAGTACAACTATGACATGATACTGAATAGTACCCCATATAAACAGCCTAAAAATGATGATTGCCATGTTTTGAATAGAATAATTACCACCAACCAATAGAAAGATAATGAAGCAACCTTCCCTCATTCAGACCCAATCCACCACTGACGCCAGCATAGTATCACATATCAAAAGAGTAAGGGGAAGTGTATTTAAATCATTTCAATTTGTCAAATGACAAAACTTGAGCTTCTTCATTCCTTGACTTAGCATGGTAGATTCAAAAGCTATATGATTGCTGCATTAGTGACGTTACAATCAAACATAAATCACTTATTTTAAAATTGAATCCCCAAAATGAGGGGAAAAAAAATTACAAAGACAGTTCACAAACCGCATAACTGCCTTACTTTGATTATCACAAAGCAACATCTAGGGTGTATAGACTGACACAAATAGCTGTTACCTTAGATGAGGGAAGGTCTACTTACAAAAGCTGAGATCTTTACTTAACATTTCAGGTTCGAGTGTTTGACAACAGTATGATTGCTGTTAACATCAAAGTCGGATAAAAATCCTGCTTGCCTATATTACACTTGAACAACAAATACACGGGGGGGGGGGGGGGGGGGGGGT
>JACYFF010031954.1:102458512-102492245 GCA_017589665.1 Selenicereus undatus
CCCCCCCCCCCCCCCGCTTAAATACAAGGTTCAACTCAAACCAAAAAGCATGAAAGAATTGAGGGTGTCTAATGTACGCTGTTAGTGATTGGGAGAAGCATTTCATCAAACAGGTGGTACGCAGAACAAATTTGACAATACAAACCACAACACAACCAAAAGAACACTAAACCCCAGTTGCGATTTACTATCTAGCATGATTATTGATAAGAAAGCAAGAAACTTTGAATTCAGAGAGCTTCAATTTCCCAGAAAGAAACAGTTAAGATACCTTACCTCTGTTGTAAAAGAAGGGATTAGACTTACAGAAAGGAATGAAACAATCAAACCCTCTCTCTCTCTCTCTCTCTAAATTGCTTCGATGCAGCAACAGGCAACGGCAGCAGGCATTTGAGTATTTGTTCCTGGCGCGAAACCCCGGGGATGGATCATGCGTAATAATGGACTAATGGAGTTATAAACAAGACTTTAATGTTGCTTATAAAAAAAATAAAAAATAAAAAATAAAAGGAGCTCAAATCATTCAAAAAGAAAACAAAAAATTTCCTTTTTCTTTTTTTTAACCCTTTTCTGGGGAGGGGGGCTGGGTTGGGCTTGACAAATTACGTCATGCATTCACACTTGCAAATTTGCTTCCTACTTTGGGATCAGTTGGTTTAGCTCACAACCCAAAAATCTAAGTTCAAAGCTTATATCATATTCCTAAGATCGAGTATATATTCTCATAAGTCATATCAGTGTCATATATTAAAAATTATCTATATAACAAATACACGTTAAAAAAATATGTATACGTGGCAAGTAAAAGTACACACTTCTAAGTGTATAATATACATTATCATCTAAGCTAGACATGACCTTTTTTCCTGTACATTTTTTTATTTAATATGTAAATAATTACTTTGCATAACATTTTATAAATGTCAAGCTGTATTCATTAGTACAAATCATTACACATGTACCATTTTGGTCAAAATCAATGTCGATCATTGTCGAGGTTTTTTTGTCTTTTATCACTCCAATGTCAATCGATATCTGTGTGCATTACTAGCATCAATCAGTAATAGTTTGTTACAGTCTAATACCTGTTGTTATCGAACAGAAAATTTTAAAATTTAAAAAAAATATTATTTGAAATTAAAAAGGGATATACAATAGCACATAAATTCAAGATTTTGCACTCAAATTTCTGGTATGATTTTTAATGATCATTTTGCTTTTTAATACAAAATAAAACAAAGGACCTAACTTTGACCATCTAAATCGGCCTCAATCAATCATCAATAACAATGTTTCCTTTGAATAGATGGATTCCTTTACATTTGTATAATTGCATATAAAAGACTATAATCAATCATAAAGGCACCAATCATATGACTTTACACCAACCAAAGTGGCCAAATGAGGTAGCCACTAAAATCAGCAATCATCAACCTAAAATTCTTCCAACAACTCGTCAAAAATCAAGTCCTCCAAATCTAGACCAATGTATTCAATCTCTGTTTGGTTGTTCTTCCAAAAACTGCTGGTCTTTGTCATGTCATGAGCCACTAGACCATTGAGTCCTCGGTCCAACTCCGGAATCCAATGGATGTACTTGCTAACGAACTCCCACACATACTCAAGAACTCGGCTTTTGCCCTTTGATATGGTGCGAATTTGGAGGCAAAGTGACAAGGAAGTAGGTGAACAATACGCGAATGATTTCTCATGTATTTCAACCAATGCCTCAATGACCAAATGGAACAGGACTTTGCGGTCAGAGCTAGACATGGCTACTGAGTCTTTGGTTGAGGGATTGGGCTTGAAAGGGCATAAGATCTCTATTTCATCGAACAGTGCAGGATCGAGTGTTTCTTCTATGGAATCCCATGCTGCATATTGGTCTTCCCCTCCTACGAATCCTAGTACATCAAGAACATGTTCCACATATTCGAATTGTTCGTTGTAGTCCTCCTCAATGACTTCCTCAAGATGCGTGGATTGATCATTGGAGCCTTGAGTAGTGTCAGCATTTTCAAAGGAAGGCGCGCTTTGTGACACTATTACTGAATCTACAAACATAAAAGTTGATGTCAAAGCCCTGCAACGAGTCCAATTTCTTAAGTGATAAGCCTGTAATTGAAGTGATTATTACCTTCTGCAAGCGGGCTTTCTGAATTTTCTGATTGATCTTGCTGAAGTTGAACGCGCACCTCTGAGGCAGGAACTGATGCAACTTCAGCAGTCTGCTGTTCGTCTTCTTGATGATTGCTCTGCCCTTGCTCATCAACAAAGCTATCCCCATTCGTGTTTTCATCTAACCGTGATTCAGCCAATTTTTGCCTGTGTCTAGGACTATCAAAGTCTCTAGGAGAATCAAGCCTTGATCCTCTCATGCTATTAAACATATCAAAGCTAAGTCGAGGAGCTTCACTAGAACCATAAGAATGGGACTCACTGTCCAACAAAATGAGTCTCTCACTGAAGGATTTCCGATGAAGATAATCACCAAACGATGTGAATTCCTTCTCGCTGAGAGATGGGAACTTCTTCATCTCTTTTCTAGTCTTAGCATCAACCAAGTCGCCAAATTTTCCGAGTGTCTCATTGAGTGAAGTTGATCTTAACATCCTTAGAGACTTTGCCCTCCTTAGTTCAAGCCCTTGACTCATTACAGGCCAAATTTCAGTGTGTTTATTCTCAACCTTGCTGGGTGTTCTTCCAAATCCCAAGCTATGCATATTATTCGGAGAAGGATACGTCCCTGACCTTACCAGCCTGTGTTTTCTTGGACTATCCTGCAAAATTTTTGAGGAACGAGTATCGAATCACTCGAAATCATCCTTACTATAGTACTTATCACTCAAACTTACCAATGAATTCGATGTTACTTACCAGCTTTGGATCAGCCTTAAGAAGTGAAAGTAACGAAGGAGTGCTCAACTCAGCAGGATCATCTTGCGATTGAGGTTGTTCATCAGCAAAATCTGTCTTTGTAGCATTGTCCTCTTCTTCTAGTAGTGTGCCAAGAGATTTACTCGAACTTGAATTCACCTGATAAATCATTCAAATTTAGAAACTATTCACTGAGATTGCCAAATAAGGTTCATAGTAGAGAGAAAACTTACAGAAGCAGAGCTGAGCCTGATTGCATCACAACCCTCCAACACCATTGGTTCACTAATCTGATATTCATCATCTGGGTTTGCTTTATCTGGAATTACAATAAAATCCCACATATATATAGGCTGCAAATTAGCATATGATTACTCAAACAAATTGAGAAATTGAGATTAATTAACTCACTTTTGGTGGGTTTTTGCTTCTTGTAATAAGGAAGCATTTTTCTGACGTTGTTCCATCGTTGATAATTCAGGACCCGAAACAAAGCCCATATGCAACCCGGCTCGTTCTTCTCCACCCGAACATACGAGTGTTTCTTCCATAGATGATGCTTCCCCATCTCTGCTGATTTAATTCAAGAAATTTACAGAAATTCCCAGAAAAAAATGAGTAAATGAAATTATCTTTTAATTCAACAATTTTTTCTTGAATATAACTCAAGATCATGTAACTGAAATTTTGTATATGCAATAATTTCATGGAAAAATTCTGGTTTATCGAGCTGTTACAACTAGTATGAAATTTGACCACAGAGTATCTAATGTAAGAAAAATACTTGCCAGTAGGAAAAAAAATTAAAATTTCTTACCTCAAAATTGCTGGCTTAATTCGTTGAAGAACTAACAGAATTAACAGATGCTCTGTTTTTGAAGCTGTTATATATTTTCCAGAGAGAGAAAACTGAAGGGTTTCTCTTTTTTTTTTTGACGTTAGTTGTTGAATAAAACAGCTTGGGTTGACGAGATTAAGAAGAAGAAGAAGAAGAAGACTATGATCAAGTCTTTTTTGTCTGCTAATTTCTCCTTCCAGAAAGAAAGAGGAAAAATAGTGGCGCCTTTTTTACGCGCAAAATTAGTCTCTTTCTCTCTCTACTTTTGGCTTGATTTTGTAGGTTTTTTTGAGTCTTAGATCCTCCATGTTACTGGAGTCGAGCTACTGTTGATCTAATATCGAATAAAATTTTCTCATAATAGATTTTTTTTATTCATAAAACTCGAACTCGAGACCTTGCTTAAGAAAGATAAGTGTCAAATTATTTGAACCAATCTGTATTGATTAATTTTATAATTTAACGTGTCTTTTTTGAATTTCCAACCGTAATTTGGAAGTTTTCATACTCATTCATTCTTCTTTTTCAAGGCTAATTTCCTCTTTCATTTATTATTCTCTTATTTGTTGTTTCTTTCTTCACTTTAATTGCTAACTTCTTTTAGGGATTTGATTGAAATACTTTCAACTACTAGAGTAATCACACATCTAACAAAGTTATTTGATCTTTTTACAAATAAATTTTTATTTTTTTTAATGAAAGATAACAAAGTTATTTGACGTTTTCACTCACTTTGCTAAGAAATGCCCGTATCAAATATATACGACAACATTTATAGAAAGTTTGTTGAATTTTATATTTAAAAAAGTTATGAAAAATTATTATATGATTTTTTCCTGAAAACAAATTTCCCTCCTTGATTTATCAAACACCGTAAAATGAGAAAATTATACAAACTAACATAAAATAGATAAAGTCTATGCATATACAGATGTGACAATTTTGTCATCAAAGTACAAGATTATCGATTTATTTCAAACTTTCATATTTGATATGTAACGATATTATTCAAGATTAAGATGTTAAATATTTATATGAAAAATTATTATAGATTTAGATTCAAAATAGAAAGATAAGTTTCCCAATTTTTTTTAGTGGACCTATATTTTTTATTTGATGAGGAAAATATAAAATAATAGCTTTCAAATTGTGAATTGAGTGACAATTGTGTGTTTTCTAGTACGTCCGTAAGTGATTTCTCTTCCTAATTCTAAGGGGCAAGACCAAGTCAAACAGACCTCAATTAGTTAACTGGACCACCTGCATTTGTCATCACACAATATTCTGACTTTGGTCAAATAAAACTGATAATTAGACCGTACAACGTCTAATTGTCTATGTATGTGAAAAACATTTGTTGGGCTTGCAAAGGGGAGGCCAAGAACAGGTGGGATATGAGGTCAAGCTACCATCTTTAAGGTTTAAGTGCCTGGTTATTCAACGGTTTGATGCAGCATTTAAATTAAAAAAATTATTCACAATATGTCAGTATATTTTTTGTCAGTAGGAATAGAGTTTTTGAATTTTTTTTAACTCATTCATTTTGCATTCAACGTAACTAATAACCCATTAGAACACGGAAAAATATATATGCTACGTGCATCCTAGGAATCCTCATATAAATTCACTAGATCATGGAAGTAAATACCATTAATCATCAACAACAACAACACAACCTCTCAATGTGGGTCTCGCTTTCACTGGATTTGGAGATATTCAGATGTAAACAACCTTACCTCAACTGACATATCTGTCCGTAGAAAGACTGATTTCAAGAGATTCACAAAACTTATAAAGCCAACATCAATGTAAACATGTTAACGATTAAAGAATAAGTAGGGCAACTTTAACTTGTAAACAAGTTATTCTACAAATTTGATGAAATAAAGACAACATCAATTTCAACTGGAAACACATTATTCAACAGTTTGATGCATTATTTAAATTCATATTGAACAGTGTCACTTTGTCCATACAACATGTACTACATTGTTTATTAACTTGACATATTATAACTCTTAAACATGTATTTAGGTAAAATTTAATACTTCCTCTATCTCAAATTATTTGCATAGTTTGACAAAACACAGATATTAAGAGTTTAGTCAAATATAATGTAATTGTCAACTATGCCCTTAGTTTATTGGAGCTATGCATGTTGATGTATCTAATTTTCAAGCATCAATAATTAATTTGTTACTTGATCCACTTCAACCCGCTTCAATAAAAAAATATTTACTTCAATCAACCTCTATTAATTTTAACTAACTTCACTCATTTATCAACCTATATTTTCCGACTAAAAAAACAGACCCTGAAAAATATTACGTATTATGGGGCTGTTCTTTTCATGGGTAAATTTTAAAATATCAATCCCAACCTACTTTAACCTATTGCAACTCACTTCCACTATTTTAATTGAGTTAATTTATCATATAAAAAAATTTAACCTATTTTAATATACTTTAACCCACTTTAACTTACTTTAATTTATTTTAACCTATTTCAATTTACTTTAATTCACTTTACTAATTTATCTATCGTAATTTACCTACGAAAATAACATATCATCCCTTGCACAATGATAGGTAATTGGATCAAAGAAAATAGTGACTCTTTATACTCTATCCCCACCCCCACCATTAGGTATATGAACGTGAGTGACAGATACTCAAAGAAATATTTTACCATTTATCCCCACCCCAGCATCCATCATCATCATCATCATCATCATCATCTCTGTGACCAGCATCTTCTCTCTTTGCTGTGTCCCCAAATTCCCCTCTCGGTCTCTCTCTCTCCTCACTTCACTCCCTTAGAAACCCAAGACCACCATGGTAGTCGCTTCTTCATTGATGTACTTCATCTTCTTCTTCTCTTGCTCGTTCTCTCTCATCCCCACCTCAATTTGGGGGCTCAACATTACTGGGATTCTCTCACACTACCCAGATCTCTCCGATTTCACCGCCCTCCTCACCACCACCGGAATCTACGCCGACCTCGACCGGAGAACCTCCCTCACCATCCTCGCCGTCCCCAACGCCCACCTCCGCACGCCATCTTTTCCGGCGTCTTCTCCGGGGACCCTCGCTGATGTGGTCCGCTACCACGTCCTCCTCCAGTACCTCTCATGGTCGGATCTCCGGCGGACCCCACCCGCCGGAAGCCTAGTTACCACCCTCTTCCAAACCACGGGTCGAGCACCCAGCGATTTTGGATCTCTCAACCTCACCTTCAACCCCTCCAATGGCGTCGTCTCCTTCCACCCGCCCAACAACAACACCGTTGCCGCGAATGTACTCTATCTCCTCAAAACGGTGCCGTATAACCTGTCGATCTTCACCGTCGATTCCCTACTGATCCCGTACGGCTTCGATCTGATGGCGTCGGAGACGCGGCCGCCGCCGGGGCTGAACATCACACGGGCATTGATCGGCGGCCATGACTTCAACGTGGCGGCGTCGATGCTGGTGGCTTCTGGGGTGGTGGAGGAGTTCGAGGCCGACGAAGGTGGCGCAGGAATCACCCTCTTCGTGCCCACCGACGAGGCCTTCGCGAACCTTCCGGCGACGGTCCAATTTCCGGCTTTACCGGCGGAGCTGAAGTCGTTGGTGCTCAAATTTCACGTCCTACATTCATACTACCCACTGGGTTCGCTCCAATCCATCGTCAACCCGCTTCAACCCACATTAGCAACGGAGGATAACGGGGCGGGCAGTTATACGCTAAATATTTCCCGGGTAAACGGGTCGGTGGCGATTAATACGGGTATAGTTCAGGCGGTGGTGACCCAGACGGTGTTTGATCAGAACCCAGTCGCGATTTTTGGGGTTTCGAATGTGCTGTTGCCCAGGGAGATCTTTGGGAAGGGAGAAGGTGTGAGTTTAGGGGGTAGAAGTAGTACTGGGAAGAGTGGTGTGCCCTCTGTGGGGGCCCCGCCACCGGAGATTGGGGCGGCGCCGGAAACCTCACCGGATACTGGGTATGGTGGGCCCAACCATTTGTCGTCGCCGCAAGGCCAAATTTCATCACGAGGAGATGCCATTGCTGGTGGGAGAAATTGGGATTTGTTGTTGCTGTGTATTGGGATGTTGTATGTATTGGTATGAGATGAAATGCCGCACCAATTTGGTTCTTGGTAAATGATCATCAATGTGAGATATGGTTGCTTGAAATCATGATGTTTATAGAGTTTGATTGAATGTGAGAGAAATTAGCACCAGCAGCAGCAGCAATGTGGGCAGGCAGCCCAGAAGTTAAGCTGCACCCATTTCGATTCGGCAAAGTTCTGACAATGTGTCATGAACTATAAGGATTCAGGTAAATTCAGGAGCTTTTTCAGCATTGTTTTTGTCATAATTTATCTCCCCAGAAAGATTGTACAAAATATCAGCAATGAATTGGAATTGTAGTTTCTAGCAGTGATATCAAGCTGTCAACTTCTGCTAGTATTGTATTTGGATTGTTAAATTTCTCAGGAAACACATCTCAGCTTGTTGACTATTCTCTTGGTTAGAGTAGAGCTGCATGATTTGCCATTTGAGATGGGATGTTCACTTTAGCTGAGTCTTAATTGGTCATTGTTCTTATCAGGGTTGGTTGCTGATGTACTAAAAATTAAGTAATATCCCTGATAGAATGAAGTTAATTCAGGGATTATGTACTAAAAATTAATTAATTTGTGAGGCCGCTGCTTTACTATGATGTGAGTGAGAACGAAGCAAGCTCGGACAGAAAGCATCGTTCTTTTGATCGATGCCTTCTAAGCTTGATGCTTGTTCATCTTGCGAGGTGTTGTGGCATGTAAGGGTTGTCTGTACGGTGTTAGGTGTCATTTTCATTCCTCATTTTCGAGATCAATCAGATATCCGCCAAAAAAAAGGTTTGACAAATTGTTCATTTGAGTACTGTCTAAACAGTGGGATGGCGAATTGAATTGCAAATCGCCCGCACAGGTTGTTTGGTCTGCCATCATGTCATGTGCTTCATTCTCATCCTTGTCGATTATGATTTAGGAGTTTTTTTTTAAAAAAAAAAATTAAAATACTGTGAATGTTTAAGCCTGTGGGCGTTGAATACGGGCCTTTTATTTATATCAAAGAAAGTCAGGCCCAAGTAAAGGAAAAAAGCCTGTAAAGCCCACTATACTGATTTGGCCATTAGGCCCAAGTAAAGGACAATGCCAATTGCGTATGAATTCTGAGCTTATGCTTCCTGCATTAACCAATAGTGAATGACTCCATAGCCATGTCAATAGTTAATGAATACATAAATCAAACACACAACCAACATAGGTTGGTGTAGATAGTTTTACACTTGTTTTCCTTAAGCAAGGTCTTCGGTTTGAGTCTTATAAATGGAAAAAATATTATGATGGGAGAGCTCTACCTCTTATTGGGGCAACAGTAGCTCGATTTCAGTAAAATGGATGATCCAAGACCCAAAAAAACAAAAATCAAATACACAAATTCCTATATAAGACGAATTCACAGTGATTTATCGTAAGATAGCCTATGAGGCAATATATTTTTCTTTTAAATAAGAGGTGATTAATGAATTCTGAGCTGATGTCTCTAGAGTCTAGACTTTCTTGATTACCATGAAAGAAATAAGTTGTTTTTTTTAAAAAAGATAAAATAAAAGAAGCATTTTCTATATATAGATTATAGAAAACCATTGAATTGATAGCTAGAATTCATTAAACTTGAGATCATACATGAATGACACGTCAGCAGTATTACCTAAACCAAACAGCCAACTAAAACAATAATTTAAAAAAAAAAAAGAAACAAGAGGGATTTTATATTGTTATAAATTTATGCATGGTTATAGGTCCAAAATTGAAGGCGTGACGTCCCTAATTTCTCACTAATATAATGCATAGGCGTTGACATTCAAGCCCGTGCATGTATAATAAGCACCACTAGTTCATACCAAATCGTGGTTAAAACTCCAAAGAAAGCACAAAATCAGAATAATATAGTTTTAATTTTTGTTTTATTAATACATCGAGTAATACACATTAATACAAGCTTGAATATGGTAGATAGATCATAGATGTTAATGCTTCTGTAACTCCTATGAAGGTTTTACACCCTCCCAAAAAAAATAAAAAATCCTATGAAGGTTACTTTTAATGAATAATTAATTAATTCAAATAACAAAATGAAGAACTAATACATCATATTAACCGATATTATTCAAAAATCGTATTGATTAGTATGAATCGAAAAACATTTAGGGTAAGTTTAATAAAAGTCTAAGACAATCCTAATCTCAGATAAACGGCAGTCATGATGATACTGTAAATTTTAATTACAACCAATTACTGGTTTTGATTAAAACATTTAAATACATGTCACTTATACATATAAGATGTGCGAAGGGATTCTTTCCTCAGGGATAAGATCGATAGAACCAGGGGTTATTATTAGCAAAAGAAAATTTGTGGCCTTGTTGGATTCTCTGTAGCAATGTAAAAAAAATGAATCATGCATATATTCTCTTTTACAATCATAATAATTAATTAAAAAAATTATCAATTAGAGTAAATGAATAATATAAAACTAAAAGTAACAAAAATGAAATTCTCTTGGCAAATGTGACTTTCCATTCCCCAAAAGACATTTTACTTACTTGCCTTAATTTATAATTAATTAATCTAAGTGTATCTAAGAATATAATAAATAACACAAAAGCATGAACATGGTGGGAGCTTAATTGTGGGGTTAAATGCAATATATTATGGTGATGGTGGCTAAGGAGGCTTCTCCACTTTGCGTTTGCCAAGATGCTAGTGATTGATTTTTTTAAATTTTTTTTTTTGTCTCTGATCCTCTATTTTACTAAAGTCGATATATTATTTGTCTAATAAGAGGTAGATGTCTTTCATTACAGATTTTTTTCATTCATAAGACTTGAACCCGTATTGATATAACAATGATTGATGATGATGATGATGACGATGATATCTTCGAGTTCTCAAAATTCATTACTATTTATTGTTAAAATTGGGAGACCTTTTGGAAAGGAAAAGTATAATAAAGAATGCTGATAAAATGGAGGGGCCCTTTTGGTTTTGTTGGCAATTAGTGACATTTATGGCCTATTCTTTTTGTGGGTAAATTAGAGTGGGGTACAAGGTTGAAGTAGGTTGAGGTGGGTTGAAGTAGGTTGAAGTGGGTTGAATTTTTTTTATATGATAAATTAAACTTGGTTAAAATGGTGAAAGTAGGTTGACGTGGGTTGAAGTGGATTAACGTGAATTGATGTTGGTATTTTATAATTGACCCACGAAAAGAACAAGGCCTTAGACTCCGTTCTCACCCAATAAAATTGTATTTCTCTGACTAGTTATTCAAAAATGACTGCTAATCAACTTTACTTTGTGATTAATCATGTCTTTAAACCCCATTTACCATTGTCTAATTAATGATTAGACAGATGCCAATTCATAATTTTGTGTGCAACGTGGTGCCTTATGTGTTGTGTTCATACTTCTTTCACCAAGAGTAAAAAGGTGAATAGATTAAAAGAGATGTTTTCCCCCCAATCAAGTTTGTTTCTTTAATATGATGTTAATAGTAATTATTTGGCTTGTTATGGACTTTAATTTACATTATTCTGAATTGGATGATGTTTACTGCAAGATAGACTAAGACTACGACCAAACTCATTTGGTTTTTATGATTTATATTTCCTGTTTTTGTCCAAAGGAGATCAAAGTTATGTTTCTTGGTGGATATGCTTTAAGTTGTTAAGTTCAAATGAATTATTGGCCTATCGGGGCCAGTTCTTTTCATTGAAAAATACGGGTTAGTAAATTCATGAAGGTGGTTAAAATTGATAGAAGTGGGTATTTTTTTGGTTGAGGTGGGTTGTTGAGATGGGTTGAATTTGTTCACATGATGGGTAAAAGTTGATTAAAACAGTAAAAAGTGGGTTGAAATTAATTAAATTGGGTTAAATTAGGTTAAAGTTGGTATTTTTTTATTGAAATTGATGAAATCGATTAAAGTTGGTAAATCACAATTTACCAACAAAAAAACAGGACTTTAATCTAATAATGATCTTTGGTTAATTTGAAACCAACAAACATCTCACTTTATATGTATAGGACTAATGACTATATATGTTTAAAACTTCACTATTTTTATATTGAAAAGTTTGTGAATTAAGAAAAAAAGGAGTAATATTTACTATTTTTATTTTTTTATTAAAACAAAAAAAAGAACAATTTTTGTGGTCTACTTTAAATTGTTATCTTCAATTTTTTTTAAAAAAATTCTTTACTTTGGTATAAAAAAAAAGAAAGATAAGTCAACAGTTAAAGTCTAAATTATAGTAGAAATATTAAAATATAAGTAAATCAGCCATATTAAAATAATTAACTGGAGGCCTTAAAACAAGCTATATACAAAATAATACACATATTTTAAAAGTAAGAAGAGGAACAAAATAGTCATAACTCATAAATTGACTTCATAATGAGTGGTTGACCAAAGAAATTATAGAGAAATTGCTCAAACTTGAGCCGTGGCTTGACAAGGTGGTGGCAAACAAGAGTGACTTTTAGAAAGTCATGAAATGCCAGGTGTCAATCAATGAGTGGATTTAGTTTAGTACAAGTATTTGTTATCATGGCACATTTTCGCACGCCATATTTCTTTGAGGACTATACATTTGACTTTTTGATCCCAACAAGTAACAATCTCTGTTGACTTCTACTCTCATATTAGCATATGGTGCTTGAACTATAAGCATCATTCATTCTTGATACTCATTCAAATATTTGTGTATGATGAAGATTGGAGCCATTGTCATATATGTGACTATAATTAATCTACTCGTATTGGTAGTTAAGATAAAACTAGTATTAATGTATATTAGTGTAATACACTAATACCCTGTGTGTGGTTTAAAAGGATTTGAGGTGAGTACTTATATCATCAGAGGTGTGCCTTTCTTTTCGAGAAATCCACTCTTAATAACTCCACAGTTAAACGTGCTTGCTGTAGGGCAATCTTAGAATGATTGACCTCCTATAAAGTTTTCCATACAGTGTGAACAAGGACGAAGGACGAAGTACGATCCTTGAGTCCATTCATGGGAACTCTCCGCGACCCAGGGAGGGGTCGGGGCGTTACAGTTAGAGTGAACATTATGATTATTATAAATGAAGATATAAGATGACTAAGATAGAATTTGATTATCAAGTGATTCTATATCCCTCAACATCCTTACCAGTTATAATGGTTTATGATAGACTGTGATTATTGTCAATTTCACTAGTAAATGACAGATTATGATTTTCAAATATCTTATCTAATAAATTGTTGACCTCTTTTCGTTAGAAAATTATTGATATGATCAAATATTTAAACCTCAAGCAACAAATTAAATTTTCTTTTACTACTACTTGTAATTAAATAACTAATAGATCAGGATTATCAATGTATTCTTGGATAGAAGTGTGAAATATTGAGATTAAGACACAACTCTTTAACTAATACCCTAACATGAATTCATGGTGAAAAAGAGAAACATACTTTATTGTGTCATGTCCCAAATTGCAAGTGTTTATGTCAGTTGATGCTCCGGTGCTCAGTGAGTGGAGTATAGTGGACATGGCCATCAACACAGCCTTGCCCACATTTTGCCTCGGTGAATCTTGCAAATTGCAGGTGTTTTTTGTTTTATTATTCTTCTTACTTAATTTCGTGTATATCCACAATCCAAATACTTCAACGACTGACTCATAAAGTCATAATACGAAACACACTTTTACAATGAGAGTAGAAACTGTGAGTCCACTTATCACAGTCTGTTTCGAATTTGACTCATTATTCCATGATACTTGTAATGAAATCAGAAATTACTTCATACCTTACTAGACATTAGAAAAGACCAACATACTTTTAAGTATTACACTTGTATTAGAAGAATGACAGATATTACACTTCTTTTTCGAATTTGACTTGTTCTTCTATGATACGTGTCATTATCCAAAAATTAATATTGACAACTATGAAAGAAAAGTCTACACTCTGAACCCTAATTTGACCCCCCAAAAAAAAAAAAAAATTAAGTTTGGGATTAAATTAGTCAACGCCAACCTAACCAATTTTCGTTAAGAAGTTTGCTCATGATCATGAAGTATCCCACACTGCATTCCTAGTGCATCTGTGCCTCTGTGTGCACTAACAATAATAATAATAATAATAATAATAATAATAATAACAGTATTAGCAATAATAATAATTATAATATTAATAATAATATGATAAAAATAATAAAAAGAAAAAGAAAAATAAAAAACCGCCCACCAAAAGAAGCATCCTCCCCCATTTCAAAACCTTCCCACTCATTCACCCCAAAGTCAACTCTCTCTCCCCCCCTCTCTCTCTCTTCATTTCATCAGTCAGGCTGCTTATCCCATGGAAACTTCATACTCATTTTCAATCCCACATATTTGATCACAGAGAACAAGAACAAAGAAGAAGACCCAGAAGAAAAAAAAGGAGAAATCTTTCGTCTTTGTTTGTTCAGAATTCGGGGATTTTGTTAAAAAAAAAAAAGAGGGAGTTTTTTAAGTAAAATGGGGAACCGCATCGGAAAAATCGGTGTCTGCTTCACCGGCGGCGGCGACCAACACCGGCGACCTCACCGTCACGAGATGGGCATGTACATGCCCGACCCGTATGACGAGGGTCTCGGCACCTCATTCTGCTATGTCCGACCCGACCCGAATAAGATGCCCACTTCCTCCAGGATTCACTCGGAGGAATCATCGGCGTCGATTTTCCGGTCAATCTCCGGCGCATCCGTCAGCGCCAACACCTCAACCCCGCCGCTTTCGGCGCCCGCAGTCTCAACCTCCGGCCCCATCTTCGAGAGCTCCACCTACTTCGCCTCCGTCCCTCTCCAGCCCATCCCCCGCCACTCCGGCCCGTTGTCCGGCCCAATCACCGACCGGGGCTTCCTCTCCGGCCCGATAGAGCGCGGCGGCTTCCTCTCGGGCCCGCTGGACCGGGGCGGTCCGATATTCTCCGGCCCACTCGACCGGAGCTACTCCCACAACGGTGGCGCCGCCACCGGCGTCGGCGGATGGTGGCGGAAAGGGTCGGTGATTCGGGGGCTCCGGCGAGCCATTTCGAAGACTTTGGGGCAGAACTCGGTGGTGGCGCCGGTGAAGTGGGTGTTGGGTCATGACAGTTGGGAGACCAAGAACAACAACATGATGCTCAACAACGAGAATACGATAAATAGTGGGAGTTTGAATTTGAGTTTGGATGAGATTGAATCATGGGAAACTCAGAACCTTCAATGGGCACAGGGTAAAGCAGGGGAAGATCGAGTTCATGTTGTTGTTTCTGAAGAACATGGATGGGTTTTTGTTGGGATTTATGATGGATTCAATGGCCCAGACGCTACTGATTTTCTTTTATCCAATTTGTATTCATATGTGCAGAAAGAATTGAAGGGTTTATTGTGGGATGATAATCCCAAATCTGAATCTTCTTCATCTTCTTCATCGATTATGTCTTGCACTACTCTGAATTCTGCAGAGAGTAGGAGTAGTAGTTGCAGTAGCTCAGATATGGAGGCAAGTGTTAGTCGATGTTGTGAATCTGAAAATTATGCAAGTGTGCTAGAATCCAGTGCTAAAAGGAGTAAGAATTTTAAGGGAAAGTTTAAAGGGGTAGCAAGTAAGTGGGAGGAGAATCAGAGAAGGTGGAAGTGTGAATGGGATAGAGAGAGATTGGAACTTGATCGAAGATTGAAGGAGCAATGGAATCGGAATGATGGGTCGAAATCGACGAATCATTCCGATGTGCTGGTAGCCCTTTCTCAGGCTCTGAAGAAGACTGAGGAGGCGTATTTCGATGTTGCAGATAAGATGCTTGACGAAAATCCTGAGTTAGCTTTGATGGGTTCTTGTGTTCTTGCCATGTTGATGAAGGGGGAGGATGTTTATGTGATGAATGTAGGGGATAGTAGAGCTGTTTTGGCTCAAAATAAGGACCCTGATCTTAGACTTGGTAAGATTGATCAGGACTTGGAAAGGATCAACGAGGAATCTTTGTATGACTTCCAAGTATCTGATGGTGTCAAACCTGGTCTGACAGCTTATCAGCTTACTATGGATCATAGTACTTCTGTTGAAGAGGTAAGGGTGGAATCTATTTGCTTATGTTTTTGGGATCTTTTTTGGTTCAGTAGTTTCATCATATAATAATAATATGATAATTGGATTAAGACTTAGCATATAAGTTTACTTGTTATTCATAACAGGAAGTGCTGAGAATCAGAGAGGAGCATCCAGATGATGCCTGTGCTGTTGTGAACGACCGTGTCAAAGGCTCATTGAAGGTCACCCGAGCTTTTGGAGCTGGTTTTCTTAAACAGGTATTGTGCTTGTTATTATCTGCTTTACCCTGATCACATTTTCAGTGAATTTCCATATCTATTTTTTTTTTTGGTAAGTCAGTGAATTTCCATATCTATTGACATGCATATTTGCTGTGCTATCTGGAAATTTTGACTGGTTGAAATAGAAATGGTTTCCATTATCTGCTTTACCCTTGTTTACACCGCTTTAAGCAGAAGCATCACGAAAGGCAAGCGGGTGAGAGCATGAGCTCATCAACGATACATACAATCAGAAATGATGCAGTTGTTACATTTATTGCATTGCTTCACTCACAACCGAATTTCGTCCGGCCAGTAGGCCATGAAAACAAATAAATTTAGTTGGGTGGGATGAACACCGAACTCGAATTCAACTGCCTTTATCAATAAATTGCTGTCAACAAAATCAGGCTCAGCTTGGTCAGCTGAATGAGTTGGAAATGTACACTCTTCTGTCCTTCCTTACTGAAAATGGAACTCATGAGCTTGTGGCCTACAATTCTCCTCTCCAAAGCATGAAGAATACCAACACCCCCCCCCCCCAACGCCAGCGTACATGTAGAGATCTAAATGTAGGCAATTTTACCCCTATAAGCATTCATGCTAAAGCTGGAACCAGTACAGACATTAAAACTAGCTGAAACTGTGTTTTAGAGGTGAAAATCTATGCTTACAGTTGCTATTGACATTTCTGCAGCCTAAATGGAACGATGCTCTACTAGAGATGTTCAGAATAGACTACATTGGGACATCGCCCTACATCAGTTGCCTACCATCACTTTACCACCACAGATTAGGCCCAAAAGACCAGTTCTTGATACTCTCCTCTGACGGCCTTTATCAGTACTTCACAAACGAGGAAGCCATTGCTGAAGTCGAGCTCTTCATTTCCTTGTATCCTGAAGGAGACCCTGCTCACCATTTGGTTGAGGAAGTTTTGTTTCGTGCAGCTAAGAAAGCCGGTAGATATACTTTTCAGATTGTTTTTCTTTTGCCCGAATTAACATAACCACACTGGTCATCTTATACAGCTAAATTGAATGTCATATGATGGTTGTGCAGGTATGGATTTCTATGAGTTGCTAGAAATACCCCAAGGCGATCGACGAAAATATCATGATGACGTATCGATCATCATCATCTCATTTGCCGGAAGAATTTGGAGATCATTTGTATGAGTAGAATCAAACTGTGGATTATAAACCAAGCTCTATATAGTGGCAAGCACCCAACAAAATAATCTTAAATCAATCTCATTCCAGCTCAATTGTATTCTTATCAGTTACATGACTGTCCAATTAAGCTCCAGAAAGAGGTGTTGATGGGATTAGTTATGCTTATGACAGGAAGATAAGAAATTGTATAGGATTAGGATATCATCATAGATAAAAATGTAATTGTTCTATTCAATCTATGAATATCAAATTTTGTTCATCTTCTTCTATGGTTTTCTGGGTGAACATGACCATAAAAAACAACTGAAAACAGAGCACTTTTCTATTACCCCCATTTTTTGTTTAAGAAAAAATCTGGGCTTTGAATATTATGGGAGGTTCGTTGATGCTCTAAATGATCTGACTGAGGAGCATCTGCAAACGTTTATGAGGGGTCTTTGTTTCTGCGCAGAATATAGTTTGACCTTATGAAGATAAAAGATGCAGTGGTCCTGTTTTCAACTTGAAAAACATGCATAACATTAATTGGGAGTAGACATGACAAAGGCAGTTTAAACTGAGCGATCCAAATTCATATCTATGTGGTCTGTATGGATACTCGAAAAAGCTAATCGAAGTATTTGAAATCGAAAAATGACCTAATCTGAACATTTTTCATTGAAGTTATATTTCTTTGTGAGAGGAGCTTGCTGGACCAAACATTAACCGACTCAAAATCACACCAAACCAGAAATGACCTAATCCGAAACTGAACCGAATCTTATTGACCCAAACATTATCCAACCCAAGGGTAACCCAACCCAGAACCGAACCGTAATAAACAGTTCAACTTTGACAAATTCTGTGTTTTCTTCTTTTGTGAGAAATCATTATCACTTTACCAGTTTAACAGCTTCACGCGGGAAATAACAAAACTATTGCGTTAAAAAAAGAAAGAAAGAAAAAAAAAGTCATCATTCATCCTGTGATGTAAAAGTCAATACATTGAATGATATATGGAGTCAAATTCTCCATAATTCTTCCTTAATTATTATCAACATTATTATTATTAATTAGTTTTTTTTTCTCGTGGTATCTATTGTCCCCTATGTTGTCTTTATCTAGTAGTGGTTGCTGCCAATTTTCCTTCTTTAATCTTTTTTTATTATTATTTTTGTCTGAAATAAGACAGCCCGACTATTGGATTTTTCCACAGCTTAAGTCCTTGATGAAGTGTGGTGATGAGTAATTACCCACTATTTTTGGTTTTTATTATTATTATCCCACTGTTTTTTGTTGACTTTCCCTTTCTCTCTTTTTTTTTTAAATAAAAAATTCAAATGATGACCTATTTATCGCATGGCATTTTAGCTAATAAATATGTTGATGGTTTCAAGATTGACTACTAACTTTGGATGGCAGTATTTGGCCATGAATTTTATGCAAATAAAATGAGTTATATTCTTAAAATAAGAGAGGAATATCTATTTATTGTAATAATTTACGTTAAATCTGATCATCTATTCGGTTTGTGATGTATCATACATGTGAGGTTTTAGTTAACCGGTTAAGATCGAAATTTGTTTGTCATCGTTATTGATTCTAGGTACAGCCATAGCAAATACATAGAAGAGAAAACATAACGTAACTATCAACCAACATATATAAATTATTGAATTATTTATCCACCTTAATCGGGCTATACACAGAGCTTGCTCTGTATATATACTGAAATAGAATAAATCGGTTATTGACGATTAAATTTTTCCAAACTTTTTTGAAAAGATAACACAATGACGAAGATAGCATAGCAAAAAAATGTCAAAAACATTTTACTTTCAAAACCTTCATTAGCAATTTGACTAAACCAACTTCTCAAAAATTGATTTAGATCTTTTTGTTACCAAAGATGACCAAATTGTAGTCCCTAATTAGAAAGATATTAGACCTGTAATTTCATATTTGACATACATAGTATAGGTGGGTTGATATTTGATATGAGGAGATTACACAAAGAAAAGGGTAAAGACTTTCCCTCCACTTTTTCCACTCCAACTACTAACTACCTATGAATTGATGCTACTAATTGAATGCCATTAGAGCCAGCATTAGATGAGAGGTACAGAGAAAGAAAGAGAGGTCATAAAAATCTCTCATTTTTAATTTTTTATGATGAATTCAATGTTGAACCAAAAATTTCAGTTGTGCAAGTGACCACAACAACAACACAATTCTTAGGCCTACGGTCTGGTCTTTTCGTAGGTAAATTGGGGTGGATAAAAGGGTAAAGTAAGTTGAAGTGGATTGAATTTTTTTTATCTAATAAATTAAACTTGGCTAAAATAGTAAAAGTAGGTTAAAGTGAGTTGAATTAAGTTAAAATAGGTGGAGATTGACATTTTCAAATTGACCCACCAAACGAACAAGACCCTATTCAGAAGATTTCCATCTTTGGTTGTATGTAGGTTATGATAGAGAAAGTGGGAACCCTCCCTTCAGCCTTTGGGGGCACTTTTTTGGCTCTTTTTGGCCCATTTATTGGCTTGACCAACTGTATTTTTCTCTAGATTTTTTTTATCACTCTTATATTTTAATTGTAGCTAGGTCCACCTAATGTACTTGTCTATGGGGAACAAATTATACTATACATTTGGAAGTATGTATTGTTATTGATAAATTGTTCATATGTGAGGAGAAAATTATTATGTGTCATTTTATTATGATTGAATAGTTTGTATGTATGTGATGTATTTGAACTCTCAAATGACCAAGTAATGTTATCTTTTTGTGGGGTTTTGGTAAAGGAAGAAAGAAAAAAAAATAATAAAGGATAGGTTCAAGGGTTGTGTTTGAGATAAGCCAAGAGGCGCCACTCAAAACCAATCCTTGGGCAAATT
Organism: Selenicereus undatus; assembly: GCA_017589665.1. Taxonomy (NCBI): domain Eukaryota; kingdom Viridiplantae; phylum Streptophyta; class Magnoliopsida; order Caryophyllales; family Cactaceae; genus Selenicereus; species Selenicereus undatus. The sequence continues at coordinate 102,478,690 of JACYFF010031954.1, forward strand.
CCTTCACTCTTTTCTAGGATACAGAAATGAATCACCACCTAGAGGAGTTTAGGAAACTAGAACACCACTTGAGTTTGCCAATACTCAAGATACAGAACTAGATTTGCACACTCACTTTGAGAGAACACTCAAAAGCTGAATTGTATTACTTGGAGTTGATTGTAGATGCCTCCTTCAACAACCCTATGCTATGGCCTTTATATAGTAGAGGCCTTACATAATGAAAAGGTATGAAAACACACAAAAAGAATGAAAGAAAAAAAATAAGGTAAAATTTCAGCAACCACATTCGGATGCACCAAGGTGAAGTGGTGTGTCTCTTGAAGCCTTTTGGTGTGAATAGAGTGTAGCAGCCAAGGGGGATTCATGCATCCCTATTTCTCACACCTTTTGACCTTGCAAGGGGAGAAGGAACACAGCTGAAGAGGAAGAACCAAGCAGCAATAGCCGAAATGAGGTGTACACACAAGCCACACGCGTTTTGCCATCAATGTGTTCACACCTGCAGCAAGTCCAACTTCCAGAGGGCATATCTCTCAGAATACTTGGCCAAATGAAATGATCTTGGGCTTGTTGGAAACCTCTGGATGTCTATTTTCCAGGGAATGCTCATTTTCTGCATTTGGACCAGCCAATCAAAAGTTATAGCCAAAAGAGTATGGACTGCCCAAAACAGGACTGCATTTCAATACTTTATTTTGTGGGCTGAAGTTGACCAACCATATGAACTCCAAAACAAGCGTGGTTGGTCTTGTTAGAAAGATATTTTCTTAGGCTAGATTAATGTAAGGACCATCAGAATTTTGGCCCATTACATTTTGTTGCAAAAGAGTAACAAAAATCGGGTGTGATGAGGATGAACTAGGCGTGAGTTCTTCCGGCAGGGTCACGGCTTTTCTACATAGTAGAGCAAATTCTTTGGCATCTTTGAGCTTTCTAGGGTCTTCCTTGAGCTGAGAAGGAGAGTGGACAAGATGGTCTCCATCATTCCCCCCGGGTTGGTGAGAGTTTGTCCTCAAGCTTGGAAGAGGCTCGTCTTCAAAGTAGGGACTAAGGTCGACAACATTAAAAGTAGCAGAAACTCCATAATCGCAGGGAAGGTCTACTTTATATGCATTGGGACCAACCTTCTCAATGATTTCAAAGGGACCATCAGATCTAGGCATCAACTTGGACTTGCGCTTGGAAGGAAATCTTTCCTTCCTCAAGTGTATCCATACCAAGTCTCCAGGTTGAAAATGAACCTCTCTCTTGTGCTTGTTGGCATTGTGCATGGCCCTTTCATTAGCTTTGGCAATACTATCACGAACTTGGGCATGGAGGTCTTGAATTTCTTTTGCCCTTTTCTCGGCTTCCCAACTAAACTTAGTGGGAGTTGGAATAGGAATGAGATCAAGAGGGCTCTTTGGATTGTGCCCATATACTACTTGGAAGGGTGAGAGATGGGTGGTCTTACTTGGAGTTCGATTGAAGGCAAACTCGGCGTGAGGTAACATGTCATCCCAACTCTTGATGTTCTTCTTCACAAGGACTCTAAGCAAGGTGCCCAAAGTCCTGTTAGTGACTTCCGTTTGACCGTCGGTCTGTGGATGACAAGTAGTGCTGAATTTGAGTTGCGTACCCATCTTCCTCCATAAAGTTAGCCAAAAGTGGCTAAGGAACTTGCTATCTCGGTCTGACACCATGCTCTTGGGAATGCCATGAAGTCTCACAATCTTCTTAAAGTATAAGTTGGCAATATGAGAGGCATCGTTGGTGGTATGGCAAGAGATGAAATGTGCCATCTTGGAAAATCGATCTACCACCACCATAATGGAGTCTTTGTTCCTTTGAGTTCTAGGCAACCCCGTGATGAAGTCTAGGCTTATATCCTCCCAAGGAGCCTGAGGAATGGGAAGAGGGGAGTACAAGCCTTGGGGTAGAACATGGCTTTTGGCCATTTGACATATAGAACATATTTTCACAAAGTGTTCTACATCTTTAGACATATGTGGCCAATAGTAGTGCTCTTTCAGCATAGCACAAGTCTTCTCTATCCCAAAGTGTCCGGATAGAGCTCCTCCATGAAGTTCTTGAATAAGGAGTTCCCGGAATCCACATTTTGGAATGCACAAACGGGAGTCCTTGAATAGAAAACCTTCTTCCAAGTGAAATGATCCATGAGGGTGTTTGCTACACTTCTCAAGGATGTCTTTGAAGTCCTCATCGGTCGGATACAACTCTTTCACAATTTCAAAGCCAAGAACTTTGGTACTTAAGGTAGAAAGAAGTAAGTACCTACGAGAAAGTGCATCGGCCCCCTTGTTAAGTTTTCCCGCTTTGTGTTGGATGATGAAATGGAAGGATTGAAGATACTCTACCCACTTAGCATGTCTTGGGTTGAGTTTGTGTTGACCTTGGATATATTTCAGTGCTTCATGATCGGAATAGAGGAGGAATTCACCTCCTATGAGATAGTGCGCCAATACTCCAAGGCACGAACGATGACATAGAACTCTTTGTCGTAGGTGGAGTACTTCCTCTTGGCTTCATTTAGCTTTTCACTAAAGAAAGCTATAGGCCTCTTCTCTTGGGATAGAACGGCTCTAATCCCAACTCCAGATGCGTCACATTCAACTTCAAAGATTCTGGAGAAGTCTGGCAAAGCTAGAACGGGAGCGCTTGTGAGTCTCTGTTTGATCTCCTCAAAGGCATGTTGTGCTTGTTCACTCCACACAAAATCCTTGCCTTTTAGCACCTCGGTCATGGGGGCTACTATGGTGCTAAAATCACGAACAAATCTTCTATAAAAGGATGCTAGGCCGTGAAAACTCCTTACTTGAGTGATAGAAGTAGGAGTAGGCCACTCTTGAATGGCTTTGATCTTGCTTTCATCCACTTGAATTCCTTAGGCGGAGACAATATAGCCCAAAAATATAACTTGAGGGGTAAAAAAATGACACTTTTCTAAGTTCCCATATAACTTCTCATGAGATAAGATGCTCAAAACTTGATAGAGATGATGGGCATGCTCCTCTTCAGTTTTGCTATAGATCAAGATATCGTCAAAGTAGACGACCACACAAATACCAATCAAGGGCTTTAGAACTTGGTTCATAAGCCTCATAAAAGTGCTAGGGGCATTGGTTAGCCCAAATGGCATGACAAGCCATTCATACAAACCTCCTTTAGTCTTAAAGGCGGTTTTCCATTCATCTCCTTTGAAAATCCGGATCTGGTAATAGCCACTTCTAAGATCAATCTTAGAAAAGATGGTGGCACCATGAAACTCATCAAGCAAATCTTCCAACCTTGGAATAGGATACTGGTATTTGATGGTGATTTTGTTGATGGCTCGGCTATCCATACACATACGCATGCTTCCATCTTTCTTGGGTACAAGGAGGGCTGGTACGGCACATGGGCTTAGGCTTTCCCGAATCAATCCTTTGGACAAGAGGTCATCTACTTGCCTTTGGATTTCTTGGGCTTCTTGTGGGGTCATTCGGTATGCCGGTTTATTGGGAAGAACGGATCCTGGGATAAGGTCAATCTTGTGTTGTATGGATCTCGGTGGGGGAAGGCCATGGGGAATTTCTTGTGGAAACACATGGTGGAAGGTTTGTAGGAGAGGGGTGAGTAGAGGGTGTGAGGGAGATGGAGGCTTTGGCTCATCTTGTAGGAGAATTAAGTCTTTGAAAGACTCGAACTCATGATGTTGGGATTTGAGAAGGGTGGTGAGAAAGACATCCAAGTGAGGGTTGTCTTTGGTCTTAGTAGAGGTAGTGGATTTGAGAGGGGTCAAAGTAATTGTCTTTTGGTCTTTGTGGAAGGTGTAAGTGTTCATCCGGCCATCATGGATGACACTTCTATCAAATAACCAAGGTTTTCCCAAAAGGATGTGACAAGCATCCATGGGAACTATATCACACCATAGCTCATCTTTGTAATGTTTACCAATGGAGAGAGAAACGAGGCATCGGGTAGAAATTTGCATACCTTTGCCTTGGTTTAGCCATTGAATAGTGTAAGGCTTAGGATGAGGTGTGGCTTTGAGCTTGAGCTTGTCTACCATGGTCTTGGAGGCAACATTAGCACAACTACCTCCATCTATAATGAGTGAGCATTCCTTCCCTTCAACGGTGCACCTTGTATGGAAAATGGCTTCTCTTTGTTCCAAGTTGTCTTGGGTGGCAAAACCACTCAAGGCTCTTCTAATGACCAACAATTCTCCTTCATCAGGGCCTTCTTCAACTTCTTCCACATTTTCCACCATGCAATCTTCTCCTTCTTCTTCTTTATGTGGCTCCTCAAAGGAAGCTTGGTACTCGGCAAGAGTCACTATCCGCTTGTTAGGACATTCGGATGCAATATGTCCTAGACCTTGACATCGAAAGCAACGAATTTTGTCCTTGGGCTTGGGAGGTTCTTTTGTGTAGGGATTAGGGGTGGTAGGAGTATTTTTGGGTTAAGGAGAGTTTTGCGGTTTAGGAGGAAAATAGGAAGGCTTTTGAGTGGGGTAAGGACGGGGAGTGGATTTGGAAAGGGGGCTCTTTCCCTTAGATTTCCTTTGTTGCTCTACCTTGTAGGCAAGAGAACTCAAGTCATCTAGAGAGGTGTAAGGATGCAATTCAATGATATGAGCAATGGATTCATCCAAGCCACTTAGGAATCTTACCATTGTTTGAGCATCATCTTCTCTCAAATCGCATTTGAGGAGGAGTTGTTCAAACTCCCGGGTGTACTCTTCAACGCTCTTGGAGCCTTGTTTAAGATGATGGAGCTTGGAGTAGTTGTCTTGGATGTAATGGGAAGGAAGGAACTTGGATTTGAGTTTGGCCTTCATCTTGGTCCAAGTCCTAATCTTTCCTTTGCCATTCCTTGCTCTTTTGGCCACGAGGTTCGCCCACCATATTGATGCATATTTCCGGAGTTTAAGGGCAACAAGCTTCACCTTCTTATCTTTGGGCACTTCTTTGTACTCAAAGATTCGTTCAACGGTTTGAAGCCAATATAGGAAGTGATCCGGGTCTAGTTGGCCTTCAAATTTCGGAATATCAACTCGAAAATCACCAAGACCACTTTCTTGTCTCCTTCGGGGTCTTCTAGAAGTATTCTCTTCATAATTAGAGTTATCAACATAACTTCTCTCTTCTCTCTCGGATTCATTCGAGTCTTCTTGGGTGCGTGAGTGGGCTTCGGTTCCCTCTTCGTTTCTCCTCCAAGAGTTGGGCAAGTTGAGTTTGAAGATACTTTACTTGGGCTTCCAACTCGTCGACTCGCTCTTGGGATCGGCTTGAAGACATTTTATTTTTTTTGTGAGAGTGTGTGTAGAATGTGTTTGGTTGCAATCTTGGTCACTTGGCAACCTTGGCTCTGATACCAAATGATGTATTTGAACTCTCAAATGACCAATTAATGTTATCTTTTTGTGGATTTTTGGTAAAGGAAGAAAGAAAAAAAATAATAAAGGATAGGTTCAAGGGTTGTGTTTGAGATAAGCCAAGAGGCGCCACTCAAAACCAATCCTTGGGCAAATTCCTTCACTCTTTTCTAGGATACAGAAATGAATCACCACCTAGAGGAGTTTAGGAAACTAGAACACCACTTGAGTTTGCCAATACTCAAGATATAGAACTAGATTTGCACACTCACTTTGAGAGAACACTCAAAAGCTGAATTGTATTACTTGGAGTTGATTGTAGATGCCTCCTTCAACAACCCTATGTTATGGCCTTTATATAGTAGAGGCCTTACATAATGAAAAGGTATGAAAACACACAAAAAGAATGAAAGAAAAAAAATAAGGCAAAATTTCAGCAACCACATTCGGATGCACCAAGGTGAAGTGGTGTGTCTCTTGAAGCCTTTTGGTGTGAATAGAGTGTAGCAGCCAAGGGGGATTCATGCATCCCTATTTCTCACACCTTTTGACCTTGCAAAGGGAGAAGGAACACAGCTGAAGAGGAAGAACCAAGCAGCAATAGCCGAAATGAGGTGTACACACAAGCCACACGCGTTTTGCCATCAATGTGTTCACACCTGCAGCAAGTCCAACTTCCAGAGGGCATATATCTCAGAATACTTGGCCAACTGCAATGATCTTGGGTTTGTTGGAAAGCTCTGGATGTCTATTTTCCATGGAATGCTCATTTACTGCATTTGGACCAGCCAATCAAAAGTTATAGCCCAAAGAGTATGGACTGCCCAAAACAGGACTGCATTTCAATACTTTATTTTGTGGGCTGAAGTTGACCAACCATATGAACTCCAAAACAAGCGTGGTTGGTCTTGTTAGAAAGATATTTTCTTAGGCTAGATTAATGTAAGGACCATCAGAATTTTGGCCCATTACATTTTGTTGCAAAAGAGTAACAAAAACCGGGTGTGATGAGGATGAACTAGGCGTGAGTTCTTCCGGCAGGGTCACGGCTTTTCTACATAGTAGAGCAAATTCTTTGGCCTCTTTGAGCTTTCTAGGGTCTTCCTTGAGCTGAGAAGGAGAGTGGACAAGATGGTCTCCATCAGTATGTGTGAGTATCTGTTGTCGACTTCTTACATGAGTGTTTGCAAAGGCAAGACAACCTATACATGAATCTTCCTAAATTCACAAAAGGGGTTTCCAAATTCACAAAATAGGGACTTACACCAAAAGGAGGAATTGTTATTGAGAGTATTTACTCTCGAAAGTATCTGTATTATGAGAATGGACTAGTCATTTAACTTTAAGAAGTGAATTGCATGAGGCTTATGAGCTTCAAGATCGGGCTTGGGCCCAAGCCTTTGTTGAACTATAGACTTCTAGAAGGCCCAAAAAGTCAAAAAAGAAAAGGGAAAAAAGAAAATGAATTTTGAAGTTTGAACCAAGCTTCCCCAACATTCAAATTTAAAACCACACATTTTTGACTCCCAAAACCACCAACCTTCATTTTCCCCAATATTTCAACACATATGATTTGCCCATGATCTCCTTTGAACCAGCTCTCAATTCAACCCCATCTAATTACCCCAAAAAAGATTAATTCAAACCCATCGAATTAGTCCACCACAGTGGATTAGTTAGTTCCTAAACCAAAAGGGTTTCATAATCTCCACTTGTTTATGTCAATTTTGTTGGCAAATCACCATCACTGATCCATCATCACCTCACCTCAGATCTCATCTCATTCATTTTTGTGATTTTCCCTTTGTCCTGTTGGTTTAAACCATAGTTTTCTTTTCACTAAATTAGATTTTAAGAACCAAAAACAAGTAGAGCATGTCAGAGTTAGGATTCAATTGCAACAACAGCAGCAGAAAGATGAGCTCTTTCCTTGAATTCAGAAAACAGGCATCTTTTTACATCAAAGAGAAGATCAAAACTGCTAGATTGGCTCTCACTGATGTCACACCTGCTCAATTGTAAGATTGTTCTTTTTTTTGGGTCTCTTGTTTGATTTTCTGAGCAATTTTAATTTGAAGATTCAAAATTGATCTGGGTTTCTTACCTATAATTTGCTGTTTGTTCTTCTGATGATTTATTGGGGGTTTGGATTGGAAGATTGACAGAAGAAGCAACAAATGCAAATCCATGGGCACCTGATGCTCGAACTCTTGGATTGATATCAAAATCTGCCTTTGAAGTTGATGATTACTGGAGGATTGTGGACATCCTGCATAACAAGTATGCTTCTAAGCTTCTTTTTCTTTTTATTTTTTAAAACCTCCTAGATTTTATCAAATCGATACGTTTTGCAGCAACCCTTCTGACTGATTGGATACATCTGGATCGCTCCAGACCCTGATCTTAGGCTTGACTTATTGTGTTGGGTTGTTGATGATGAATTTTAATAATTTCAAGTCTTTCTTTCTTAAAAATTAAAATCAGATTATCAAAGTTTGATAGAAAGAATTGGAGGACGTCTTACAATGCTTTGATAGTACTGGATCACCTACTAACCCATGGGCCAGAGAGTGTAGCTGATGAATTCCAAACAGAGAAACTCATCATCAAGGACATGGAGAATTTCCAGCATATTGATGAAAGAGGGTAGGCAAAATTAACTTCTATCAATATTTCCCTCTTTTTTGGGGTCTTTTGGGACAGTCTTTCCACTTGCACGGATTCAAACAGGGATAAGACTGCCTATATATGGATCTACTATTGTTCATAAAAAATATACTCGGAGTTGTTGTTGTGATATTTTGCCATTTCAAAATCTTCTGCCTATTAACTTGTAACTTGCAATTTTCATACATAGATTTAATTGGGGCCTTGCTGTGAGGAAAAAGTCTGAGAGAGTACTTAAGCTGCTTGAGAAGGGAGCCATCTGGAAAGAAGAAAGAGAGAATGCTAGAAAGCTCACAAGAGGGATTCAAGGGTTTGGTAGCTTTTCTGGAGTTGGAAGATCAACGGCGCCATTGAAAGAATCATCAACTGCATTTGGAAGGAGCCATTCTCAGTTCAATGAGCATGGAAATGAAGATAATATACCGGAATCAAATAGTTCCGATCGACCCCCCTCGATCTTTCTTGGTGATCAGGAAGTAAAACCAGACAAGTCCAAGATTATGAAGGGGATGTCAAAGGAAAACAAGGAACCTAGCAATGATATAATCAGAGAAAATTTGCATACTTGGGATAATGATGATATAGGGGAGGGAAATTCACTTCTGTGTGATGGTGGGGTGTTAATAGAAGAGGAAAATCATCCTTTCAATCATATTGAGAAACACAGCAGAGTTTCACTACTCGCCGCTCAAGCTGATGATTAGGGAAAGCGCGAATTGTGGTACATGAACAAAGTTCTAGTCAATATACGTAAACTTTTGCTCTCGGAATAGGCCTCTATGCCCTCCTGCAGTGGTAAGGTATTGCCTATATCTAGATCTCCCGAATCCTGCTCGCTTGAGCAGGACCCACACTAGAGGTAGTAGTTGTTTTGTATGCACCAACCGTTGGTTATCCGTTGGATCTTAAACATCGAGATCCTGATAACTATGTAATGTCTATGTATCCTCAGTCGAATTTTTATGTCCGTAGATCTAATAATGTTTTAGCACACAAGAGGGTGTTTGCTTTAAGAGGAGATATCATATACAAGTTGATGCTCTGTTTTGGTGATTCATAGCAGTTATAAATATGGGCAGATTGTTCTGATTCACCTGTACAAACATTTTTCAGATCATTCTGATGTACTTCAGTGCTTCTGGATGATTTTAGCCTCTTTGCATTTGTCTATATAGATGGACATTTGTAGCAGTTCAAAAAATGTATATCAGAGATATCATTAAAGCATGCCATGTAATAAGAAGAGAATTTGATAATATAATAACAAAAATTGAACTGTTTTATGTCACGGATTACTGTCGATTAATAATTGAACAAGAAATTCAACTAAACAAAAATGAAAAAAGTAAAATAATGAACGAATATGATTCTTAACTTTTTTTTCCCCTGCCCGATCTTAAAAAAGGCCAAGTCTCGACACAATAACAGCAGACACAGAAAAGAAATAACTTCTGAAAGAGTTGTCATATAAACTTCTGCAAGTTGCAACTTCATGGGAAGACTGTTCTTCTTCCACCCTCCTTTATCCCACAGTATAAATTAGAAGCACTTGCGGTGAACGATTGATGGACCGGATTCATCATATTCTGCCTTGGCAATCCACATCTGTATCGCATCGCAAATCATAAAAAAGTTCAGTGACAATGATCATTGATGCATGACATAGTTAGAAATGCATCGCCAACTTAAAGTTCTCATTTTAATGGTGTTACCTGCTGGAATGTGCTGAGAGATGCCAAGATGGATCCTCCAATCCAGACACTGTACTTCCTTTCAGGTGGAGCAACAACCTTGATCTTCATGCTGCTGGGAGCCAAAGCTGTGATTTCCTTGCTCATTCTGTCAGCAATGCCGGGGAACATAGTGGTTCCTCCACTGAGAACAATGTTCCCATACAGGTCTTTTCTGATGTCGACATCACACTTCATGATGGAGTTGTAAGTGGTTTCATGGATACCCGCAGCTTCCATACCGATCATGGATGGCTGGAAGAGGACTTCAGGGCATCTGAAACGCTCAGCACCGATGGTAATAACCTGTCCATCAGGCAATTCATAGTTCTTCTCCACTGCAGAGCTAGTCTTGGCAGTCTCATGCTCCTGCTCAAAGTCGAGAGCAATGTATGACAGCTTTTCCTTTATGTCCCTCACAATTTCTCGCTCAGCAGTGGTGGTGAAGGAGTAACCTCTCTCAGTTAGAATCTTCATGAGGTGGTCAGTGAGGTCACGTCCGGCCAAATCTAGACGCAAGATAGCATGTGGAAGGGCGTAACCCTCATAGATGGGAACAGTGTGACTGACACCATCACCAGAGTCCAACACGATACCTGCCAATTGAAACAACATCCTTGTAAACATAAGATGCATCATATATGATAATATGCATACCAAAGATCACATATTAGTCTTATTCATAAGAGGCTAAGAACCCCAAGTGGCCAGTCAAATCTGTCTCAAAATGAAAGTTTTTTTTGTTTTTTTTAATGGCTTGAATATACACAGATAGAAATGTACGTTCTGATCCGCAATGTTAAACCTATGCAATTTAAACCAGTTAAGCACAGCATTTATTTGATGTATTAAAACGTATAGTGATCTGAATTCAATCTCAAAAGAGAACAGACTACATCATTAAGGTATCAATTTAAGGTAGGTAGGAGATAATCCTTCAAAATTCACTTACCAGTAGTACGACCACTAGCATATAGAGAGAGCACAGCCTGGATGGCAACATACATTGCTGGAGCATTGAAAGTTTCAAACATGATTTGGGTCATCTTCTCACGGTTAGCCTTTGGGTTGAGAGGTGCTTCAGTGAGTAGAACTGGGTGCTCCTCAGGGGCAACTCGAAGCTCATTATAGAAAGTATGATGCCAGATCTTTTCCATGTCATCCCAATTGGTAACAATACCGTGCTCAATAGGGTACTTCAGAGTGAGGATACCACGTTTTGATTGAGCCTCATCCCCAACATATGCATCTTTCTGCCCCATACCAACCATGACACCAGTGTGACGAGGACGACCCACAATACTGGGAAAGACGGCTCTAGGAGCATCATCTCCGGCAAATCCAGCCTAAATTGAAGGTGCACATATTTCCAGTTAGTAACGAGGAACAACAATGCATAGTACCACAATAGAAGATATCCTAATTCGACTTCTGTCACGTTTCTTTACATAAAGAAACTAGCATGTACCTTAACCATCCCAGTTCCATTGTCACAAACAAGGGGTTGAACATCCTCTACATCGGCCATCTTCTACAATTAGCTGGAGCAACAATAACAAATTTTAACACGCAAATGAAGAGACAAAGGAAGGCAAGAAAACTCAAAATTTGACATGGAACCCAAGTCTAAAAGATATGAAGGTTCAATATGCTGCTACAAGGGTGCTAACTGAGGGTTGAGATCCCAGCTACTTCAATCAAGACTTGCAATTGCGTAGCTAGAGCAAATATACAAGGATCAACTCATTCGATCAGTATACACCCTGACGCCAACTAGAAGGACAACAGTTGGTCATCATCCTAGCCATTGTTTTACACGTTACGGGGTCCTTATGATTTATGAAAGCAGGCAACAACAACTTGACAAGTGAGGGCAATAATTTTGCTCTGATATTTACTTCTTATTGTTACTGTTTGACCAACTTGGTACCAGTACTACGGTACTACCAAATCATCTTTATACTCCTTTTTAAAGGAAACATCATTCCCTTAGCCTCAAAGGATCACTAGGATCAATGCAACATTATCAGCATCACAATAAGATTTAAAAATGCATACAGGAAATTGGTTAAATATTAGTATCACATTCAAATTAAACGATTATGTGGATAGATCAAACGTTTAAAAAAAAAGATTGAATTTTCTAATCCATCCAAAATATATCTCCATTTATCTTTAGACTAAACTATAATTTCTCCATCAACCCTAACATGTGAAACCATCATTACTGCTCTAATATTTTTCTACAAATACAGAGATTAGCAAGTCAGAGGCGCGTGTCTAAAATTTCAATATTGTCAATATAAAAGACATTGATCCCCAAGAGTGACTGAAAGCAATGAAACTAACGTACTACATCAACATTTTCACAGCAATTGCAATGAATTGTCAGATCACAACAGCATGTATTTATGTAGGCATGCAATCCTCGCTACATTTCTCAAGCACTGCGATGAATTAAAATATGCATATCGAATCCCTGTGGGTTCAAGAACGATCATCGTAATCCTAACAGATGATTCAAATCTCAACAATGAATACGCGAAATTTGCAGTAGATCATGAAAAATTATGAATGATCATATGATTTTAACCTGGAAAAAGCATGGTAGCAATCAATTCGATTACAATTACAAAACTCGAATCGAAGAAACAAATGCATCGATCAAACCAGGCATGATTAATTGAAATGCGATGAAGATTGAGAAACATTACCTTAGAGAATCCGGAATCCGGCGATGAAAGAGGAGAGAGAAAGCGAGTGGTAGGGAGAGAGAGGATTGGGGGTTCGGAGGAGGACGGGGAAAAATGAAAAGAGGGGCGGAAGGGGAGAGAGAGTGGGTTTATATATAAAAATAGGGAAAGAGAAGCAAAGGGGGGAGGAAATGGGGGGAAGATGTGTTTAAAAATCGTGGCCCCGCACCTTTCTTTCTTTCTTTTTCTTTTTTTTTTCTTTTCAAGTTTACAAATTAAGAATCGCGCCTAAAGAAGCGGTCGAGGCTTGATTCGGTCTACTGCTCCAGTACATCTCTTCCTGTCTCTCTCCTACACCTTCATGACATCTCAGCCTTCCGCACGTTCTCTCTTCTCCAGCATTCGTTGAAGTTATCAGGTCATGGCTCCCCATCACATCATGCAACTTATTATAGACGTGACAAAACGGACTCTAGATTTAATCCTAGACAAACTAAACTATATCTGACTTAAAAATTTGTTGGATCAAACATGAGTTAACCCGAAAACCACTTGACCCAAATCAACTCGACCTGACTCGAAATGCTATTTGACCCAAAAATATGACCGAACTCAAATTTAACCCCGTTAGTACACGAACCGAATGATCTGTTTACTAGGTGATATTATTCGAAGTATTAAATAGTCATTGTGGTAATAAACTCACCAAAGAGTAAAGACTGCTGTAGGATCATCTTTGATGCTCAAATCTCAACTACACAAGGGTTTCATATAAATGTTAAATTCTAGTCACAATTTTCAAAGAAAAAAATACAACATTAAAAATTCTTTATCAGTCAGTCCATTTACGGGAGGCGGAGCAAAGCAAGCCCACAATCGGCTCTTCATTCTTCAACAAGTTGTTTGTTTACGTATATAAAATTGGATTTTCGGACGTCATTAATCTCACTTTTGAAATATTTTAAACGTTATTAATTAAACTTTAAAAAATAACTTTTAATGATCCCATCTTCAGATATATTTTTTTAAAATCTAAGCTTCATCTGAGATTATATTTTTCAAACATTTCAACCTTTAAAATATGTATAGTCAATTTAAATTTTT
>JACYFF010031954.1:102497245-102509226 GCA_017589665.1 Selenicereus undatus
GATATGAAAGTTATGTTTTAATTTGAAGATCTTTCAATTTATATAGAAGACCATAATATTTTAAAATACTAACATCTTTCTAGAAAAATATTATCACAAGGGATTTTGTTGGACCAACTTGAATCTCAACAAGTGATGACTGTATATATTATAGTCAGAGATCAGATCACATGCATACAGGAACATTAGGCCCAGATATCATAACATTCACTGCATGTTGTTGAATTGCTATATGGGCTCTTGATAAGCCCAACTTATGTTTCAGTTCTCATATTCTGACCCAGTAGCAGTCATTGACCTTCAATTGTTCATCACCTGCATTAGCCCATTAGGGGTTTGTTTTGCTTTTCCCTTTTTATGCGTGTATTTTGTTTACGGGACATTTCTGGATAGAAAACCAATGAATCCAATGTCTACCATTATATAAAAAAAAGTATTTAATTGCAATTTATTTGTGGGAATACTCAAAAATTTTGCTAATTATGTCAGTTGATATCTATTTAAAGCTTTTTTTTTTTTTGGTGCGGAAGAAGGGCTATGCCCCAATAGAGATTTTATTAGAATCTATCATGTCGAGGCCAATAGACGCCTCCAACATCTATCAATAATACATCCTTTACTTCCATAGGCGGAAGGTGATAGTAAATAATTCCCGATCCCATCTCAATCCTCATATTAGTTAATATGTCCGCTACTTGATCAACTTCGCGATAACAATGTGAGATATAAATTTTCCAATTATTGTCCTCAAGGAAAGCTTTGCATTGGTGTAGCAAACCGACATGTTCAGGGCAACAACTCACATTTTCTTTTATCATGCCCACCACCACCATCGAATCAAGTTGTACCCATAGCTTATGATTTATGAATATTTAGTCGTTTCGCTAGTCTAAGTCCTCGTAACACTGGACTCAATCATATCCATGTTAAACTATCAAGTGTCTGGTATAGCTATTGTAACATATTCGACATTTGGCAATTCATAAAACTTTTTTTTTAATTAATCAAAGTGAGGCGATCTAATTTAACAATTAACAATCACACTTACATAAATAAAATGACAACTTGGTGCCTCTCTTTTACATGCACACTCACAAAGGGGTAAATGATGAACTCAACCTTGTTTATGCTTTTCTGAAGTTGATCCTAACCCTAATCATAGCAACCCCATTGCCACCTAATTGAGAAGGACCAGGCTGAGGAAGAGGGGCCAGAGATCTCAGAGCTTTTACTATTCTAATATTCTTCTGTCTCTGTCTCTCTCTCTCCCCTTCCCTTTCCACCAGGCATGGCTTTAATGTTTCTGCCCAGTTTCATGTGATTGGACACTACTCTTTCGGCATGGAATTAATGGGACACACCTCCTCTTTGGCTCCCATTCAATTAACAAAATATGAAAGGTTAATTATTGCATTATGCTTCACAATTTAATCTTTTAATGCTCTAGTTTGATTAAAACTGGAGAATTTTTTTTTTTTTTTTTTTGGTGGATAGACCTAGAGGAATTTTTATATACAGAGTAATTATTTAACTTACGTGTAAATTTCTTTCAAAGAAGATTGACTGGTTCATCATGTATATATTCGTTTTGAGAGAAAATTAAACTTAATATAATCTCTTTCATATGATTCTTTAAAAAGAAATATGTTTGGTTCACTATGATTTTGTCCACTTTGTGAGCTTAAAAATTAGCTTGTCTTAATATACTCTTAAAATCTTAGTACGTTTAATGACATCAATTACGATTTTTAATATTAATTCAATTTTACGGATCGGAGAAGATCCAAATATAGGTAGTACTACTCTTGCAAGCAGAAAAAGGATGTAGCTCTACCCATGAAAAACCTTAGGTGGGTTAGCAAGAAACATTGAAAACCACTCAAAAAAAACAAGTTTAAGAAGAAAAAAAAAGAAAGAAACTATTGTTTGGGGATTTTCTACTGTTTACAGAACCTGCATTTGTGCCTGGAGCTTTTACTTTTGTTATGCTTATAATTTGGTTGAGTGTTGCCAAATTATTCTGTTTCCTCTTTTCAGTCAACAAATGATATGTCCATATGCTCATTGGTTCACTTTTTTGAACCCTTCACCTTCTTTTTCTTTTCTTTTTTAATTTTTTACAACCATCTCACTTCCCTCAAAAGCCAGAAAATGTTGTTGCATAGCAGCCATTGATGTGGGTGAGCTTGCTGAGTTTTTAAAAAAAATGTAAAGAAGGAATGATATATCTTATCTTCAGGTTCAATATAATCACTGGGGTGACTCTTCCATGCATTTCTTGTACTCAAAACTGATCAAAATTAGTTCACTCGAACTGTAGTTGTGCAGCTGTTATGGCTGTCCACCAGGTATTTGTTAAATTGTCATTCTGTTTTCTTGGATTTTCCTTTTGGGCTGTCATTTCAGATGCAAAAAGATGCCATCTTTTCAAATGGGTTCTGTTTTTCTTGCATTTCTCTTCAATTAACCATCACGTTGTCCTTGGCTTTAGTTTTTCACATCTGGATTGCACTGTTTTTTCTTTTTTTTTCCCTACTGTTAATTAAGCGTGTATTCAACTCAGCAAAATGCTTTCCAGAAAAAGCATTTATGTTGGTCTTTCAGGATCAGTCTCTCTGCTTGCAGGAATCTTTGCAAGAGTAAGACCGTCTATATCTAGGTTTTTCCAAACCCTGCACCAGTGGGACCCGTATAGGGAGGAGTTGTTATTATAGTTAATTAAGCATGATATTGGTCAATTTATTCTCTCTATTTTGGGTGTTTCTTGATTGATTGGTTTGATGGTGGGGGAGTGCAGGAAGAGGGGTGGCCACTAGGTTTGCCACTGAATGTGAGAGTTGGGTTGGGAAGGACTGGTGATTATTTTAGGTCAATATCATTCAATACTACTGCTATGCTGACTGGCTCCCCAACTTCCTCGACAGATTCTTCATCAGATTTGGACACTGAGGTCAGTGTGAAAATTGCAGCAATTTTTTTTTTTCTTGACATGACAATCCTAGTTACCAGTAACTGCAGATTCTCGCTAGTTTTTTCACATGTTATGGTGTTTAGGAACTATGTAAGTCCCTATTTTGATTGATGTGATCTCTGCATGTTACACTCAGTGTCTTGTTCCTTGCTGTTTGTCTTCTTCTTGGATTTTACTATATGCTTCTGTATGTGATGCAAAAATCTCCAGTTTAAACCCCATGCCCATGTGGTTATTATTTGTAGGAACGTACAGCTGAACTATTTTACTGATGCACTGTTCACAGTAGTTGTCCAAATCTGTGCTCTGATGTTTGGTGACTTCTGCTTGTTTGGATCTGAAGTAGTACATATAGTCAATGGCTCTTAAAATCTTTGGTATAATAGAACCAACTTGTCTATAATTCAGGAGTAATACTATGTGTATCTGATCTGATGCATGCTTAAGAAATGAATCATTGAAGGCTACCCAATTTTGATCCATGATCTCGAATCATAGTTTCTCCCTTCCCTTATGACAAGTTTCATGTGATCCTTGAGCACTGATGGTGGTAATGAATCTGTACAAAAACTAAAACCCAACTTCACATATTTTGTTTTGCAAATTTAGGTAAATTACGCCTTGTTTCACTTGTATGGTGATGGTTAGGTCATGAGATAGTCTCTTATGTATCTCTGTTCCATATACATGCAACAACCTTTTTCCCACATCTTAGCTGTTAGGTAATTATGTATACGAAAAGTGCCCTTATTGATGCACATGTTACCCCATCTTAAATGCTGGTTAGGAGTTAGGACTCGCCATCATTTGGGGCTTGCCTTGTCTGAAAGGGAACAGATTAACTGTCAGAGACCTATATTAATTAGTAACTGACAGTTGACCCCCTCATTTGAGATTAAGAACACAATATTTCTAGAAGAAGCCCGAGTTTGAGTAGAATTCCAAGGGTAAGACTGCAAATGCCGGACAGTGGACACCCCCTTATTCTCACTTCATAATTGATTTGGTCCTATGTGTTGTTTGCTTTCCCTAAATCCGAGTAATTGCAGTACTTAGGCCCATGAATCAATGGAAGAGTGTAGAGCAGCAATGAGATTATCATATATGTCAGCAAGCATCTCTGACAAATTTTGTGGTATAACTTTCTGAATTGCAGTCCACCAGCTCCTTCTTCCTTGACAGAAGCATCACACTGGGGACCCTCCTAGGAGTTTCAAGCATCCTAGAACTTTCCAGAAGATCAATGAGGGGACGAATGCCCGAACCATTGAGAACCAAGAAACCCTGCAAGTCCAAACCATGGATTTTCTCTCTTTGCTCAAGAGACTCTATAGATATTAAGAACACTACTACTACTAGTACAACTACAAACACCTCGCCATCCCTTGGCCAGTTTCTTGCAGTGGAAAGGAGGGCTGCTTGTATTGATCACAGAAGACATGACCAGAACCCAAATGCTGCTGTGCCCGACGAAATTTCCCTGGCCCAGCCCACAGACCAGCCCAACTTGAACGGTCAGATTGCCCCTCCTCAATCGAGCCCATTGCCGGTCTCTGAAGCTGAGAAAGGTCAAAGTGGAGTCATACAACATGAACATGCTAATCATGGGTATGGGATCCCTATACTATTTTCATGCATGTGTGGGCAGGACACAAGCACCCATTGAGTCCCTATACTTCCCCTATACCTCGAACGTTTCTTGATATTATCTAAAATATCCCTTAACAGTTGTGTTCCATAGTAACGCATGCTACTCGAGCAATGTCGAATACTCGACACGGGTCTATTTTGATATATTTAGACATTTTCAAAATTTTCTTTTCGAAGGGGGTAATTTAAAATGGAGGGCTAAACTAAGCTCTGAGACTTTGAATATGATATGAATTAGTATCTCCTTAACCAGTCCTTGCAGAAATTTACACTTTTTCTTCACTGGCCACCTGCATATTAATTAATTAATTGAACTTGAAAAGTTGTGACTGAACTCTGAGAAATCAAACCCTTGAATTAGTCCTGACAGTGAAAATTTGAGAAATTAATACGTTGATGGCTTAGACTGAGTTTGGTTTCATACCGTACGTAATGGGTCAAGCATTAGGTGATCGTCACATTTGATCCGTCCTCAAATTTGACCTATGGCTATGCATGGTCAATGGTTCTGTACTGCACCGGATTTAATAAGTTTTATTGTTTGTTACGACTCAAGAAAATAAGATAATTAATTGGGCACTTATTTTATCAACACTTATATTGTAGATGCTGAATTATCGATTTACTGACGTAGTGCGATTTTGACCAAGCATTTTTTTAGAAAGAGTACCGTAAAAAGATAACGGTTGGAGTTTAGAAAAGTAAACAAATTATCATATATGATAGCCCGAAACTATAGGCGTAAAGCTACCTAATAATTTGCGTATATTTATCATCAGTGGAATTTTTCAAGTTGGCGCTTTATAAACCTCGTCAGCTAATTTAATCAATTATAAAATCCCTAAAAATAGATCTTCGAGACATGAATATTTAAATAAATATTCAGTCTGTATTAACCTATGCCAAGTAGAATTAAAAAGAGTAACTAAAAATAATGTTACGAACCAGCACAGGTTGGTTCAAATGGTTTGCCATTTGTTCCTCTTAAACAAAGTCTCGAGTTTGAGTCTTGTGAATGGAGAACATTTGTGATGGGAGAGTTATACCCCTTATTGGAGCAACAATAACTCGACTCTAGCGAAATGGAGGATCCAAGACCCAAAAAAAAAAAAACAGTTACGATGTTCTAGGAGATTATTTAGTTAAGGGGAAAAAAAAAGGATGAGCGATTCAGGATATCCGCCTAAACAATTCAGAACTAAAATTAAAATTGAAACCGATTGAATGATTCCGAATAGATTTCAGGATGTCCGAGAACTTTGCTCACCCCTAATACGGACTGAGCAAAGCGGACTATCCATTTCATTGAAGGCAGGGAAGGAGACAAGGACTGGTACAGTGGTAGAGGTCCTTTAAAGCGGACGAAGTCACCTTGTTTGACCCATGCATGCATATACATGGATTTATTGAAATGGCAGACAAACCATATCTTATCTCACCCATCAAAATGTCACTTGGAAGTTGGGAGTTGGTATTATTTTTTTTATAAAAAAAAAACCCAACTTAAACAAATTTGATATATTCTAAATATCTAATTAAAAAAGTAAGTAGTAATAAAAGTTAGTAGGAATATTTTATTCTTCCTATCCATAATTATCATTCACTCTTTTAATTTTTAGTGAGTGTTCTTAGATTCTTATATATTTTCCATTTCTTTACAAATTTTAAAAGAAACTAAGTAAATTGAGGTTTCTATATAGGTGAAACACAGTAATGCGCACACACTCATTAACTCATATGCAGGTCTGTTCTTTTCAACTTATGATAAGTAGTGTATTATTGATAATATTGATTGGTACTTATAAGTGTGAGATCTTAATATTAGAAAATATGAATAGATGTTTATTTGTACTAATTGGTGTTAATGAGTGTTGATCTGTATCGATTAATGCTGATCAATATCAAATACTTAGGATAAACACTTAAGATAAGTTAAAAAGAACGAGGCTCCCTATCTTTGTAAGCTACTAAACAAATCCAAGGGATGGCCACATAGCACTATCGTAGAGCCTATAGTTTGTAACATAAAAAACTTTATTAACTGAAGAAAAAGCAAAGTAGGCTAGGGCATGGATGTAATGAAAATGATTGGGCAGTCCTTAAGTCCCACACCGTGTAGGCCAACCACAGCCATAGGGCACTGCTAGTGCTAATTAAATAAAAGCAACCAAATGGAGATGTGTTTTCTCTCTCTCTCTCTCTCTGTTGTCTCTCTCACAAGGTGAAGTGACCATAGTCCATATGTCATGGGTTAGGAAGTGTACTATAGACTGTCCTTTGTTTCCGCACTCATACACCCCACAGTCCACATCATACATTTTTGTTTTGAGTCCTCTCCCCACCCCAAACCCCGTTAGGTATTGCCATTGGCCCCCCTACTTCTGCACACATAACGTGAACTTGTCAGGTTTCCCCATATGTCCCTGCCTGAGTCTCTACAATCACCTGTTCGATACAAATTATATAGTAGTTTCACTGTATAGTTCTGAACTACCATATGCGATAATTTGTTCTAACTTTTTAAAAACTTACCCCTTGTTTTCATATTGGTCCCCCGATATGATCCACTTTATCAAGTCTCTTGACTGGAATCTATAATATAAGTGTTGCATGTTTGACATGCTTTTAGTTACAGTGACCCACATGTAAGTATGTAACAGACAAATAAAATTACTATATTGAACCTCATACAACCCCTCACTTCGACATGACTTGACACTTAAAGGGTATAAGTTCTTTTAACCAAATTAGTATACTAGTATATAAAAGATAGTCTTCTTGACTTGTTTTTTACCTGCTTCAGATCAGGCACAGATAGGCACAGTTGCAGACAAGCAAAGCACAGACCAGCAGAGATTGGCATATTGATGATCCTGCTGTTGAGGGGAGAATGAAAATGAAAAGGAATGATAGCCTTGCTTACCAAATATTCAAAGATAAAATCTTACATCTTATTCTCAACATTACGATCTTGGTTTCAAACCAAAAGACCTCGAAGTTGATGTACAACAATGGTGGCCTTTACACCTTGGAAGAATACGTAAATACAAACGCGCACTGTTGGCTGTCTTGACTCTAGATTGACTTGGGGAAGGGGTCGATTTCAGAGGTGGGGCTGGGGAAGAGACGACGATTGATGACAAGGTAGGTGCAATCCCTAAATGACATCCTTTCTCACCTTCAGAGGGTCTGCTTAATGGCAAAGGCTGAGCAGCCATTGAAGAATAACAATACTTCTCATCAATAAACAAAGAATTCTTAGCTACCTAATAATGAGTGACTAATAATAGTTCTTGCAGACTCCCCAAAAAGAATCATGGTTTTGCACTTCCACTCTTAAGCAAAGACTACAACAAATTATGACACCAAACTTACCCAACCAATGCACTCAGTTCTTGGCTCCTCTTATTACCCAAATCTACAGCTCGCAGTAGAAGTTTGCTATCGCGATATGATATTTATATTTACCCAAATGGGTCATTTAGACTGACAATGACCGACCTCTTAGCGCCAGTACAAAACTTGAACCTTCGGATGCCCGGATCCTACTCATTCGGCTTATCAATCAACTCTTCTGTGCTGATCCTCCCTGAACCACGACCCCCAATCTTGCCAAATGCTGACAGACCCTTGAAACTGCTACTTCCTTCGCTCAAGTTCCAAGACCGCCTTGATTTCCTCGGGTTTGACGAGCTCATATCGATATCATCTGTGTCTATATCTAGCTTGGCAACCACTAGATGGGCAATGGTGCTCCTACAAAATGGGCAGACTGGTGGATTCACAGAAGCGGTTGTTGGGTTTGGCTTGTTGTGGCAGCAAAGAGCTAGGGTGCAATGAGCACACATCCGATGCCCACAGTCTTGGACTTCAATTGTACACACTTGGTCAAAGCATATGCAGCAGAGCTCAGAATCACTCGCCTGCATCATAATTTCGACAAATTTCATTACTTTCAGTTGTTCAAAGCTTCACTAAGACAACCCATATATCTAAAGGTTCTTATGTATCAAGTAAAATAGGGGTGCAAAATATATTCACAATAATTAAGCGTAGAAAGAAATCGAAAAAGCAGGAAGCTACCTCTGACATGGTATCATCGACTGCCCCACTATCAATCTCAGAATGTGATGGGGATTCAATAGAGTAGCCAGATCCTTTTAAGATGATCTTCTCCCTCTCCCTATTAGCTTCCATCAAAGCCCTTTCCAGCAGAAGTTTGGCCTCAGGATTAAGATCGCTGATAAACTTCAACGGCGATGGCCAGACAAGAGGCTCTGCCGCTGAGGGGTTTAACAGGGCAGCACATGCCCCGTGCTTGTACTTCAAAGCAACCACATATGGTATTCTCCTGAACAAGTCAATCCAATAAGAGATTGAGTCAATCACAGACATTAGTTAAGGCTTACATTGCATTATTTCATAAAAGAAGCAACTTTTGATATATGCACTATATTTAGTTCTTTCCGTTCCAAGAACAGAACTATGCACACCAAGCAAACAAATAATCAATAAGGCATGGCAGTCCAAAATAGAAGGCAATCTAAACTGTACCCGGATGCATCTCTTTGCAAGCGGTCTGCACCCCAAGCCAGCAATTCACGGATGCAATCGAGGGATCCTCCACGAGCAGCCACATGAAGTGGAGTACTCCCTGGATATCTGCACATTGATTTCCAGATAAATTGACTAAAACAGATGCACAATCTAGCAAATTACAGACTTTTACATCTATTAACTATTTACCCATATCCTCCTGTTGAAGCACACACAAGAGCTCCACTGTCCAGCAAAATATGAACACACTCAGGCTGTCTTTGACGAGCCGCCAAGTGCAACGGGGTCTCACCTTTTCCATCCCTAATATTCACAAATCGAGCAAACCCCCTGAAAGAATCATGTCAATTACCCAACATTTCAATAAAATTTCCCTTCAATTAAAACCCAATAAAAGAGGTAAATTTGATGAGAAAATGAACCCCACCAAGACATAGCAACATGAGATGTACGAGCAGCAGACAGAACGGCTTGAAGACAATCTGAATGCCCATAGTAAGCAGCATAATGCAAACAAGTTCTTCCCCTCAATGAATCAAACATTAAAATCTGAAAACCATTTTCAAACATTTCCCATTTCAGTATCACAACATTAGCACTTACTAACAACCTCAAAGATCACAACTTTATTTCACAAGATTTTATACTAAAGCTCCTAAAAATCCACATTTCTTTCATCATCTAACTTGATTAAGATGGAAAATGACTTACATTGGCCCCTGCATGAACAAGTATCTCAACACATGAGATCTTCCCGTGCATTGCAGCCAACATCAGAGGAGTCTGCACCATTCAACCAAATCAACAAGTTAAACAACAAATAAATAAATAAATAACTTAATTAAGCACAAATGTCAAGAACGGGTATTGGAGGGGGGGGGGGAACCATTTTTCTGACCTGTTTATGGCGATTCAACACATCAGGATTCATGGATCGATCCAAAAGCCAAGAAACAACCTGAAATAGCAAAAAACCGCCAAACAAAAACCCCACATTCAAAACAGCAGCCTCATAAAGAACCAAACTTTTCAAGCAAAACAAAAGTTGAAAACAGAGGAGAGAGAAAGCAACCCACCTCGATCTGCCCATTAGCAGCAGCTAAGTGAAGGAGAGATTGACGATCATAGAGAGAAGTTTGGTGTAAGATAGATGGGTCAGAATCAATCTCTGATTTGAGGGTGTCTAAGTCCCCAAATTGTGCCGCCCCAAATATGCCATCTTGGTGGTGGTAGTGGTGGTGCTGGTGGGGTGAGGCGCAGCTCAGCCCCTGACCCATCTCTCTCTACACTTTCTCTCTCCTCTTCTTCACCCCCCACGGCGGCGCAGATGGTGGTGGAAGTGGTGGGTGGGTTGGTGGTGGGATTGATGAAAGGGGAAGTGTGACAAGCTTTTAAAGGAAGCACTCATTGATAGAGGAGAGAGAAAAAGAAGGGCAGGCATTGGCATTCCTGCCCGATCATCTAGAGAGAGAAAGAGATGGGCAGCTGACCCTCTTACTGGGGCTCTGAAAAATTGAACAGGTGACTACTGCGGGCAGCAAATAAGATATTTTCCGGGCAATTTGCATTTTTTTTTTCTTCATCTTTATTATTATTTTTGTATTTTTGAACAATTTTAGTTTTATGAATGATTAATCCACAGTTTGAAATTATTTTATAAATGGGCAATTTGACCAAAATATGAACACAGATGACAAATTGTCACAAAAGCCACCTTTTCTTCAATCTGCTTTAAATTTTAAAATTATAGCAAAATAGACTATGAACATATGTGAGTGAATTTTCAAATTTGAGAGACTTTTGATTTTGGAAGGCGTTATACTTTGATGTTACAAGATATTCGACTTGATCCAATCTTAAAATTTTACGTGTTCATTTAAAAATGTAATTTTATCATAATTAATTTTTGTCAAACTTTTAGGGTTTTTTTGTCTAAAAATTGATATTTATTATGGAAATTATAACCAAAAGTTATAAATATCGTACCGGTTATCGTACCGTTCTTCACTGGAACAACACATACTGGATTTATGTATCGTTGTGCCGGCTTATACCATTTTGAATTTCGATAAATTTTAAAAATAAAATTACAAAAAAATTAAAATTTCACTGTACCGGACGGTATTTGACCAAAAATACCGATACCACTCAGTATTTGATAGTACAGTATTAACCGATACAACATGGACAACATTGATTAGAACACTTCTTCTTTTTCTATGTATATAATTATAGTCATGGAGTAATATTGTTCTTTTGTGCATCTTTGAGATGGGTAAATTCCAATATATAGGAATTTTATAATAAGCTTTTGACAGTACAATGAATGCTAAATAAACAAAATTGTTCAAAAAATTGCCATCAATTAGGGGAGAAAAAAAAAAGGAATCCTTAGTATGTTCTGTAAAAAAGGAAAGACATGTCAAAACGGATAGTTCCTTTGAATTGCTACATCACCAATTGTCAAGTAATGCATGTCTCCTAGACCTTATGTAACATATTTTGGTACGCATATTTTGATACGTTATATTTAAAAGATCAACAATTTATATATACCTTGTCCAATAATATTTTCTCGAATTATCAATTAGCTATTTAACAGGGCTTGGCATGGAGGATGGTAGACGATTAATTGCTAAAAAGAGTAGTTACAAAAGACGATGTTAATAATTTCTT
The DNA here is from genome assembly GCA_017589665.1 of Selenicereus undatus. Taxonomy (NCBI): domain Eukaryota; kingdom Viridiplantae; phylum Streptophyta; class Magnoliopsida; order Caryophyllales; family Cactaceae; genus Selenicereus; species Selenicereus undatus. Next base: position 102,509,100 of record JACYFF010031954.1, read on the forward strand.
TTATTTTTTGTTTTGCTTTTCCATGGGTTACACACTTACACGTATTGTAAACTAATTTTCACATTTTCATTGTCCTTATTTGTAACAGTCCGGGACCCCGCTGGCTGATATTGTCCGCTTTGGCACA
>JACYFF010031954.1:102509236-102551226 GCA_017589665.1 Selenicereus undatus
TCTCCCACATCGGCAGGTGAGGGGAACGAAGGCCTCTTTATAAGGGGTTGGATACCTCACCCTGGTTGACGCGTTTTAAAGCCGTGAGGCCGGTGTGCCAAAGCGGACAATATCAGCCAGTGGGGTCTCGGACTGTTACATTATTGATGAGACCGGATAAGGACTTAATAACAAGTTGGAGCGATGGAGATTTACTCTGGAATCTAGGGGTTTTAGAGTTAGTAGATCGAAGACGGAGTACCTTCATTGTTGTTTCAGTGGAAGGATAGATGCGGGGGGAGAAGTCACCCTGGATGGGGGGCCGATACCTAAGGTCGATAAGTTTAAGTATTTAGGCTCGATCATTCAGCAGAATGGGGATATTGACGGAGATATTAACCAGCGCATAAAAGTAAGCTGGCAAAAATGGAAGTATACCTCATGCGTGCTGTGTGATAAGAGGGTGCCCATTGGCTTGAAAGGCAGAGTCTACCGCATGGTAATTAAACCGGCCGTTCTTTATGGATCAGAGTGTTGGCCTCTAAAAGAGACGCAAGTTCAAAGGCTGACGGTAGCAGAGATGAGGATGATAAGGTGGATGTGTGATTATACGATGATAGACAGAGTTAGGAATTGAGTTATCAGGTACTTAGTTAAAGTACCTCCCATCGGAGAAAAGATAAGAGAAACAAGACTCCGATGGTTTGGTCATGTGAAAAGGAGGGGTGTGAACGCTCCAGTGAGGAGATATGAGAGGTTCAACATCCCCGAAGGCAAAAGAGGGATGAGATGACCAAAGAAGAGCTTGGACGAGGTGATTAGATATGACTTGAGGGTTATCGGTTTGACGGATGACCTGACTCAGGACAGGAAGTTGTGGCGGGATAGGATTAAGATATCAGATTGCTGAGAGTCGACCCCGTAGTGTTCTGTGGGTTGCGGTGGCATAGAGCGGGTAGAGTTATCTGTGGGTTCTAGTTTGTTGTGTGTATGCAGGTCGTCATGAATTCTGAAAGTAGTTCTCGTGTGCTTGTTGCTGGTATTCAGGTATATTACCTTCCTCCAATCTTTTGTCCTTCTATTTCATAGATCGACTGCCGATCTTTTATATTTCCCCCTTGCTATATAGAATTTCGTTTCTATTAAATGTTTTCCCAATTAGTGTTTTCTCAAAATCTTTCCTCTATAAAATATTTTTACAAAACTTTTTTTTGTAGATCTTTTGGAACCACCCTCTCTACAAGTATAAATACCGGTAGAGGTAAGGTTGCTTACAGTTGGATCTCCCAAACCCCGTAAAAGCGAAACTCACACTGCAAGTTTTTGTTGTTGTTTATAATCTATTCTAAATTATTATAACATAATATATAGTATCCCATGCAGATAAAATATCACATCTGGATGGGATAGTACTAGTAGGGTCCTTTCCCTTCTTTTTAAAACTAGAACTTTTGCATGTGGACAATAATATGTCGGTGATTAGCCTAATTTAACTACTTATTGTTAAAAAATTTTCACCAAAAAAAAGTTTTTTTGGTAATTTAAAAAAAAAAAGAAAAAAATTGGGCCCTGGAAATTCCAACTGGTCAGGATGCTCCAACAATAACATCGGATGGATCAATTATGCCTTGAAATTCGGTGATTTGTCCTATCTCATTTCCCTATTTCTGCTAAAATAAAGCATAAAACAAAATAACTTGATATATATATAAAATCCAAAAGCCTTTAAGAGTGAACCAGTTAGGAGTGTTCATTATTCAGTCCAAACCTGGACCAAATCAAAGATCGGTTTAGATCGGACCGGACTGAACCGAACCGAATGAATTCGGTCCGGTCCACGGTCCACAATTTTTTTTATTCGGTCTTCGGTCCGGTTCACTGGTTCGGACCAAGGACTGAATAAATTTTTTTTTAAAAACGACTTTTTATTTATTCAATTTTAATTTTCTTTTGCAACTTATAATTTCTCAAACGTTTAAGAATATTGATTTGTTTTTCATTGTGAAAATTGTTGAAATTGTTTATATTGAAATAAATATGAGATCTTCACATCGTAATAATTTGTTAGGCTGACAAATCGGTCCGGCCCGGTCCGATCCGGTTTTTTCGGCTCGGTTCCGGTGCGGTCTTTGACTTATTCGGTCTAATCCACGGTCCATAACTTCCCTCTTATTCGGTTCTTGGTCTAATCTAGTCCAGTCCGGTCCAAGTTGGACCGATGAACACCCTAAGAACCAGTGCAAGATCAACAAGTATTTCACATGAATTACATGAAGTCGACCTAAAATTTAGAAACTTAATTACGAATGTGAAATTTTATGTTCATTCGATGTGAATAAACCTTAGACTATGGAATAACCAACAAAAAATTATTAGAAAACCAGAATTGTAGAAAGTGTTGTGTTGATTTGGTCCGAGGGGTATGACAATGCTGAAATTGAGTACGCAAACCATTCTATCATAAGTGTCTATCAGTATGCAAACAATGCAATTGGCATTTACGGAACTACTTTGAATTGAAGGGTTTAGAGGTGAAATAATAATAGTTTGATTACTTATACCAGAATATGTGACGTTCTTTTGATTGGTACCTAGTGTTGTATGTATAGTCCTCAACTACACTCTAATTAGTAGGGGTGAGAAAAAAAATCGAAACTGAAAAACCGAAAAATCGAACCGAAAAACCGGTTAACCGGTTTGATTTTTCTAAAAAATTCGGTTTGGTTAACCGAACCGAAAAATTTTTACGGTGTCGGTTTCGGTTCGGCCATTTGAAATTCGGTTCACCGCACGGTTAACTGAAACCAAAACTTATACTTTTATTTTAAAAAAATAAATTTTATATTGGTCAATTGTAGATTTTATAATTATTAAAGATAAGACTAAACATACGATAATGTGTAAATTAATATTTAGTATCTCAAATAGTTAAATTAATTCAAAAAAATAGTGAAAATTGAAAATTAACAATTTAAATTAACAGTTAACCGGTAACCGAACCGAAAATTCGGTTAACCGAGTTTTTTGGTTCAGTTACTGTTCACACTTTTGCCGAACCAAAAAATTCGGTTAACCGAAAGTTTCAGTTCAGTTTTTGGTTCAAAATGTTTGCAAACCGACTTTCCGGTTAAGCGGTTTTGATCACCCCTGCTAATTAGGTATGTTTTGCGCATATGAACAGATAGCTACAGCCTTTATTAAATGTCACTCAATTACGATGGAGTAACCACCATATTATCGATCTTCCTTTCTAAGGTATTGTTTTCTACAAATTCTAATCTACTTGACACACTAATTTCCTTCTATGACCTTTGTGCGTTCACTTAAAAAAGGGGAAATTAAAAAAAAAGAAGCTAGGCTATTATAAAATAAATGTTAATTACTATTAATTAACTTGAAGCAGAAAATATTTAATTTAAGTGACGAATATAATTTGCAATTAGGAAAAAGCAGGTGATCACACTCCTGGGTTTGGTTTGTGAAATTAGTGGGCTGTAATTAGCCAGAAAAGCACAAATTGAAGTGTCATTAATTTATAGAACCACCTTTTTGTGATTAGGTTTGATTTAATTAATTATGAAAATGAAGGCAATTAATTACTATTAGAGAGATCATTTGGAAACGCATAACTGTATGATTAGTTGGCTTCTTGGAATTTCTCAAATTGTTTTGGGTAAAAAAAATATTATAAATGATGTTGATATGATCTGAGAACTAGACGTGATTATATGTTATAACTGCCCATGGCGTTAGATTAGGTTGGTTGGTAATTTACTAACTAAAACATGACCTAACTTTTTTGTATTTTAATCTTCTACTCATTTGAGAATATTAAATACTCTTGTTTATTAAGAAAATTAAATACTCTAATGTTAGGATTCCAATTCCAATATTGTCAACTTATACAAGGTCTGATCGTCCAACAACAGTAGCAACTGTCAGTGTAGGTCTTATTTCTTACGGAGTCATATGAGATTCAGATGAAAACATTTTTGTTGCTGTAAACAGTAAACATTCACGCAAATAAAAAAGTCGATTTCAAATATACGGAGCTCTTTCAGATAAGATATTTAGTTGTTTAATTACAAGTACATAATTCAAAATTTTACCTGAAACAACGACTTTGATGTATAAGGATGTCTCTTGTAGATGTGGTGCACATTTTTACCCAATAGAAAATATCATAATGACTAATGCAAAGGGATTCACTACTCATTAGGGAGTACCAACATGTTTCGAGGTACATCAAAGTTCAAACATTAGTTCCCCTTTACTTGCAAGTAATTTTTAACTTTAGCCAAAAGGAGAAATTTAAGGCAAAGAAAATGCATGTCAATTTGATTCCTGTAAAAATCATTTGATGTTTCCCTTTTTCCCTTCTTCTTGTAAGCATTCCCCTCTTTTTATGATTCTTTTTATGCCTAAATATCCATCAAACATCCTTTAAAAGACGCAAAAGGAAGACTTTTTAAAGAGAAATTAAACTTCATCAGTTGAGATTTTTTATTTTAATAGGCTTGTTTCTGTCGAGAATGGAGTCTTGAAACAACGGTAAGGTTGTCTTCTTAAAACTAAAAGGTCATGGGTTCGAGCCTTAGAATTAGTCACCGATAACGTCAGATTAGGATGCCTACAATTTATCCCTTGGGGTGGGGCCCTTCCTCAGACTCTGCATGAACGCGGAATGCTTGTGCATCGGACGACCTTTTTTTTAAGGCTTGTTTCGTTTGTGATCTAATGAAAAAGAAGGCGTAAAAGAGCAACTAATTAATAAAGCTTCATTAAGTTACAAAGTCTATGCATATATTGAGTGCATTAAACGAAATATCAAAGAGTAGTTAATTAGGCTCACACGCTAAAGGGTGGGGCAATTGATGTGATTGAGATTATGATGTTGAAGACAAGGATCTTGTGAGTCTTAATCACATACCTACATATTCTTGTGGATTCTTGGAAGATTTTGCAAATACAATTTGCATAAGCAAACTAGTGGTATTAGTTTTAGAGGCTTCTAATTGAACATGTTATTCCGAATGGTTAGATACCTTGTGTAGAGTAGATAGATCCATTTAAAATAGGACCGATAAAGATCAAGTCAAAAATTGATCAAAACGTTCAAAGCATGTTATTAGGTAAAGGAAGCGAGCCCATCAATTAATGACGTGTTTGATGATCCAGTATTTTTGTCCACCTATGTATCGTCCTAATTTGCTTGTGGCACTTGTTAAACTCATTGACAATTGTTTATAAGTAACGATGACTATTACATAAAGTTTTGTTTTATTTTTATGCACATTTACTCCTCCCTAAAATGGGTCGACTTGGCCTGACGTAAGTGTTTAAAAGTAACAAACCCCACCAACCTACTTCATTAGTGAATCGGATCGAAACCAACCCTATTTTACTGTATGAAATGGTCGATCATAACCCGACACAGCCCATTGTCCACCCCATGTCATCCTCTTCCATTTTGCATAAATTAGAAAGAGTTCCCATAGCATTGAGCAAACAATGATAAGGTTTGGGCCAACTTCAAATTTTATGTTTGTGAGATTTATGGTCCAGATTAGGCCTTTTTTCTATTTAAAGCCCATGGACCAGCCCAGCCCAGAACGATAATTAGCCCGGTAAAGTAGTGTAAAACCCTAAACCCCCTTAAATATTTCCACAAGTCTCCACTCACTGCTCACTCACATAGAAAGCCTCTTCTCCCAGTTTCATCTTCTTCATCCTCGACTCCCAAACCCTAGCAAAACCCTAATTGCCCAGAAATGGCGGACGTCGAGAGCTCTATCCCTCGCTCTGACAAGAAGAAGAAGAAGAGCAAGAGCAAGGGAGGTGAGGACAACGAAATCGACACCAAACCCACCCAAAACGACACCACACCCTCCCAAAACGACACCGATTACCTCATTAAACCCCAGAACTTCACTCCTTCAATTGATACTTCTCAATGGCCGATTCTTCTGAAGAACTACGACAAATTAAATGTTCGAACTGGGCATTATACTCCTCTTCCATCTGGGCACTCCCCACTCAAGCGACCACTTACTGAATATATAAGGTATGGTGTTCTGAATCTCGATAAGCCTGCGAATCCCTCTTCCCATGAAGTTGTCGCTTGGATTAAGCGTATTTTGCGGGTCGAAAAAACGGGTCACAGTGGCACACTAGATCCTAAGGTTACTGGGAATTTGATTGTTTGTATTGAGAGGGCTACCCGTCTTGTTAAATCCCAACAAGGCGCTGGGAAAGAGTATGTCTGTGTTGCTAGATTGCATTCTGCTGTTCCTGATGTTGCTAAAGTTGCTAGAGCTCTTGAGACCTTGACGGGTGCTGTGTTTCAGCGTCCGCCATTGATTTCTGCTGTTAAGAGGCAGCTTAGGATTAGGACTATCTATGAAAGTAAGCTCCTTGAGTATGACCCAGATAGGCATTTGGTTGTTTTCTGGATTAGTTGCGAGGCGGGTACTTATGTGAGGACTTTGTGTGTTCATTTGGGGCTTTTGTTGGGTGTTGGAGGGCATATGCAGGAGCTTAGGAGGGTCCGGTCCGGAATTTTGGGGGAGAAGGATAACATGGTTACCATGCACGATGTCATGGATGCTCAATGGATGTATGATAATTACAGAGATGAGAGCTATCTGAGGCGGGTTATTATGCCGTTGGAGGTTCTCTTGACTAGTTACAAGAGGCTTGTTGTGAAGGATTCGGCTGTAAATGCTATATGTTACGGTGCTAAGTTGATGATTCCAGGGCTACTTAGGTTTGAGAATGATATTGAAGTCGGGGAGGAGGTTGTTCTGATGACTACTAAGGGGGAGGCGATTGCGTTGGGCATTGCAGAGATGACTACGGCTGTCATGGCTACTTGTGATCATGGAGTGGTGGCCAAGATCAAGAGGGTGATTATGGACAGGGATACTTATCCCAGGAAATGGGGGCTTGGGCCAAGGGCAGCAATGAAGAAGAAGCTGATTGCCGAGGGGAAGTTGGATAAACATGGGAAGCCAAATGAAAACACCCCGGCTGAGTGGCTAAGGAATGTGGTCCTTCCCACTGGTGGTGATTCTATGATTGCGAGCATGGCTGCCTCTACTGATCCTGTAAAGATAGAAGGTAAGGTGATCGAGGAGGAAGAGAAGAAAGAGAAGAAGCATAAGAGAAAATTGGAGGAAGTTGATGCTAGCCCTGCTGGGGATGGTGCCAAGAAAGTCAAAGTTGAAGAGGAAGTCATTGAAGTGAAAGAGAAAGTGAAGAAGGTGAAGGATGCGGTCAAGGAAGAGGTGGTAATTGAGAAGAAAGAAAAGAAAAAGAAGAAGAAGAAAGATGCGGAAGACGGGGAGGTGGCTTCTGACTTAGAGAAGTCTCCTAAGAAGGAAAAGAAAAAGAAGGATAAGAAGGAGAAAGCCGAGTCATCGGATGAGGAGAAATCAGAGAAGAAGAAAAAGAAGAAGAGCAAGGATGTTGAGAATGGTGATGGCGATGATTTACCCGCTGCTGATGCCGAGGATGGAAGCCGGAGTGAGAAGAAAAAGGAGAAGAAGAAGAAAAAGAAGAATAAAGATGCTGATCAAGAATGAAATAGCACTTAGAATTGTATGTTCTTTTATCACAGATTTTGTAGTGTTTTCATGTACTTTCAGCGACATTATGGTGCGATTCGACGGTCTGCCCATTAGCATAGTTTCCATGGTGGCTTTGGCCACTCCATTATGAGCTATTCTATTGCCTTTCATTATGCTCCCTTGTATTCAGGTAGTGGATGATGAGTCTTTGCTGTTAATGTTTATCAATCAAATTTTCAATACAGTTTCCATCATGTCTCATCTTTGTATTAGATAGTGTTCGATTGTTCTCAGATGAACTTCATGGTTAGCCTGCTCACCATTACGGGCACCAACTTTTGAAGTTGCATATAGTGATGCTCTTGAGTAAGCTAGCTATTTTTCATCACTCCCCAGAGCTTTTACTTTCTTATGTTGCATTATGAGTTAAGTGTGGAATTCTTGCAAAAAATGTCAATAAACTTTTCAAGATATTCATGAATGTCACTCAATTTTTGTTAAGTTCAAAAATATTACTTAACTTTCTAAAATGTTCAAAAATGTCATAATGTTAAGGGCATTTTTGAGTTATTTTGAAAAGTTAAATAATATTCTTTTATCCTTACAAGAACCCAGGAGCGACATAACAGGAATGATCTGCAGGGTCCAAAGTCTAGAAAGCCAGCGGCAATTCTTCAATGCTCTATTAGGTGGTGGGGGGTTAAGGAACCCAGAATTCTCTGTGCTTCTTCCACATCCTTCTACTTTGTTCTTCCCCTTCTTTCTGTTTAGTTACCCGCTAGAACCCTCCCCAAGGTGCTAAATATATATCAGACAGAGGTAAACTTCAGCTCCATCAAGAAGCAAGCATTTTCAGTGAGATAAGATCGTTAATTTGCTTGTGCTTTCTTAGATAGTTTCAGGAATTCGGAAAGATGGCTATGATTCCGGCCATTAATGAGCCATCGGTTAGGGAGGACCCAGCCTTCATGCACCCAAAGATCGACTGGAGGGAGGCTCAGGATGCGCACATCTTCAAGGTTGATGTCCCTGGCTTGACCAAGGAAGAAGTGAAGGTGGAGGTGGAAGATGGCCGAATCCTCCAAATTAGCGGAGAGAGGACTCCAGAAAAGGTGGGCAAGGATGACAAGTGGCACCGCGCGGAGAGGAGCGTTGGGAAGTTCTTCCGTCGATTCCGGTTGCCGGAGAATGCCAAGATGGATCAGGTGAAGGCTACCTTGGAGAGTGGTGTGCTCACTGTGGTTATCCCCAAGGAGAAGAAGGAACACAAAGTCAAGACCATTCCAGTCTCTGGTTAAGAGCTGTAATTTGAACTGGTTTCACTGAAGCATCTTTGTCAGGAAGTATATGAAGATTTCTACTGTATTTACTTGTTCTAATAAGCAGTTAGACTGATGGCTCATATGACGAGTTTAATGTGTGTACTGTGTAATTCCACAATGAATCGAACTTAATTCGAAGGTAAATAATAGACCAATGTTTAGTGTTATTTGCATTTGATCTCCTAGGACAGCCAAAGTACACATTCTTATGAACAGAACAAACATATTCCATAAAAATAGGCTGCTAACATTATACAGTATATAGGTTTCAACAATAATCTCACAATATGGATTCCATTTGACTAAAACGAGGGAGATCTCGATAGCCCTGACAAGCAAAGCAAGGTCTATGTGGAGATCTAGATGTATACAGCCTAGGCACAAGAAGTGACGAGTATGAACTAGTTACTGGGTTATCTAGGAAGGATAAGGGTTCTTACAGGACATCATGGCCACCATCACCAATAATAAGGGAATGAAGCCTCATTTGCAGTATGTGAAGAAGTCGCTTCACCTAAAGGCTCAACTTCCTGAAATTCTTTTGGATTGTGATCGATCACTGTGATACAGTAGTTGAGATTTCAGTTGCGAGGTATGTACACATTCGAGAGTGCATTCAGAGAAGCACAAGATGAAGAAACAAAACAGTTTCAGAGTGTCAACCATTCCACGCTTGACCTTGTCTCAACAAGAAATCCTTCAAGTTGTAGAAGATGCCCTTGTCGTATGGATTTCTAAACATCAGTTCCGGTGAGGATTGATCTGATCATGAAACATTATACTATTCTTAGAATAAGAACTACAATGAGACAAAGATAGCCGGCATGACTGTACGGAGAAGGAACAAGAAGCACAGATCATGCAAAAGACCTGGGGAAGGCTCAATGACAACATGAAACTCTGGGTATATTCTCCAATTTATCTGCAGATGCAAATATACAGTTATGTTCTGCGGTGAAGAGATATAATAATATGATTATGTGGAAGATGAAACAATTGTGATATGGGATGGTTTATGCAATATGACAAGTTCTGTATAATTAAACACCGCCTGGGGGAGGGTTATGTATAATTCACTATTCTGACTCCCTACACCAGACCAACTCTTGGAATCAGTCCCTCTACGTGTAGGGCTAAGGTTGCTATCCGAAATTTCCCAGAGTTTGCTAACACGGGACCGGCTTTGCCACACTGGTGCTGGTAGTCATTTTGATTTCTCCTACTACAGTATTATTAACCGGTCCAAGGTGACAATGCACACATGTTTCTACCATCCCACCTGGCATCTTGTTGCTGCTGTGCGATTTTGGAGAAAAACGGCCCACCTACAAATATCTGATTAAACAGACCTCAATTTTGGTAAAGTTGCCTCACTATCTTAATTCACTAATCTCATGTACAGCAGACTTCGTGACAAAGTCTTTCCAATGACTATCTTCCAGCATGCATGCAGGAAACCCAATTAAAGGAACGCAAGCTCTTGTGACTTCTTCAGCTGATATGCTAGCACGCAAGGGAACAAACACATCAAAAGGACATCTCCAAATCTACCAGGTTAATATGATCACGAGTCACAGCTCAGCTCTGGTGCATGAAATTTAACCTGCTCTATCATGGGAACTTACCCACTCATCAGTTCGAATGTTGAAGCATATGCAATAAATATGCCATGCCAAGAACACCACCTACGTAATCATCAGAGTCTGCCTTAGTATAATCACCATAATCAAGGTGATTAATTAATGAAATAGACAAACCTGCCAGAGCACTTGAAGTAAGGAAAAAAGCATTGTGCTGACAGCCAACCTTTGATGAAGACTAATCTGCAAATATATGAAGAACAATTGGTTACATTGATATGTAATCTCAGTAGAAGTGGACAAATGAGAAAGATATACCTTAGTACCAGTACGCTCAAGATCCTTGTATCTTTTGACCCCTGAAAACCCAGGCAATAAAAAGGAGTGAGAGGGGAAGATATGAAACTTTAGTTTGTGAAAAATATGGAGTTGCAGAAATATACTGTAATACTACTATATTTAAAACTAAATGTGAAGGCAAGAAGGAAGAAAAACAAACTGATTCAGGTCCTATATAATATGTGAGTAAAGATATCATCAATAAACCTAGCAACCCCAATTGGCACACATGGATAACCCCTCTGCCAATTTGACAAGGCTATATGATAAAATATATAGTGCCTGTAAATTTCAATTGGGAAGAGAATCAGCATAGGTTTAGATCTTCCCAAACAGAAAACAGAGCTTACAAGGGTAGGAACATGCAGCGTATGAAGCCTCTGTTACTATAAATCCAGCCAAAAGTGCGATGAAAAGGACATAGTTCATCTCGCCTGCAGCCAAGTAAATCAACACCTGTAACTATTTTATATTTCGAATTTTCGATGCATGAAAGAACAAAATGGTATAGCACCACGCTGACAACGAATTTCAAATAATCTCCAAAATCAAATGGCATAAATGTCAAGAATATGGAATATAGTGTTGCCATTCCAACTTTCAACGTCATGCACTGTGGTTACCTATGCAGTTTCCAAAGGCTGGGCAATGGTGATCAAATCCTCTAACATAGGCTTTGCAACTTCTACAACATCGCACCCTTCTTGAAGATAATGAAGTCTAGAAGGTAAAAAGGGATGGAGAAGCATTCTTTTACATATGATTATAGATGTTAAAACTGAACAAACACTTTAAACTGAAGTAGCAGGCCGACAAAGAAAAAATATAGCCAGAACTCGTAAATGAGTAAAAATAATCTTTGATAGCCATAGGAAAATCTATGCAGGTAAGCGTAAGAATGCCAAAATGCTTTATACGTGCTTGTTATTACCACTTCATTTGATCTCTGCATATTGGCACCCGCTGGTAACAATTGTAGTTCCTGTAAGTATTCAGACCAAACTCATTAGGCATGATACTTTCATGAATAATATGAACGGTTTCCGGTTACAACCTGAGGTTGATCTCCATCTTCTGAAACCGTATCCTCCACAAAGTCAGGCGAGTCATGGTGAACAAACCCAGGATCACTCACCAATATCCTAAGGCCATCAAAAATTTGCTTGTGAGAGACATACCCATCAATAGGGTTAACAACAGCAAGATTGTTTCATGCATATTCCTGCCAATCTCACAATGACTTAGTTTAAGCAAAAGACCAACCTAACAAAACCAACGAGTAGGATTACAAGCTCCGCATTCAACATGACATCCATGGGTGCTGAGACAGCTGCAAAAAAACAGATGAAACCAGAGTTCACACGTGATACAAAGATAAGAGTATAACCTTTTGTCGCCTTAATACATCCACATATGCATAATACTCATATGACAATCTCATTCATAGTAGGCTCAAAATGCCAATAAATATACAAATTTCACTTTGCAAAATCAACAAAATGCAACTGTTTGCAGCATTCGAACAACCAGAATTAGCAAATTTCAACATCAAGAAATATTTACAGTCTGCTCAAGATCAACTAAACACTAAATCAATCAGATAATCCGAAAATGTTGAGCAATTTTAGAAGGAAACAATTATCCAAACCAAACCTTCTCGAATCACACCAAGATGAACCACCCAAATGAAGATGATATGGAAGAAAACAAAGGCCGGAGCAGAAGCCCGGACTCCTAGTAGCCGCCGGCAATACTGACAGAAACCAATAGCGAGCACAATCATCATGGCTGCAAAAACAACCAAAAACACTTGAATTGAGCTCATAATCATCCAAAAATCAAAGCAGATCAACAGAGACAAGGCCGAACCTGATAGAAGGAGCTGGAGGATGAGAGAGAAAGAACGGAAGAAACTAGGGATTAGGAGCAGGAAGAGCTGAGTGATGATGCCGGAAATGCAGGAAATTACACACCGGAGGATTATCTCCGGTGAGATTTTCCGGCGACGGGGATCATCGCCGTGACCTACCATTTTTCGCCGCGGATTCAACCTCGACTACTCCTTCGGACAAGAATCCACTATTTTCGGAGTATCCAGTTTGGAATCATAATTGAAGCCCACATACTCCAATTGCTTTATTGGAGACTTGGACTGAAGAGCTAGTATATGCCGAATGTAGATTCTAGGGCCCAAAGGCTCACCTTTGTTCTTCATTTTTCTTTTTTCCTTTTATCCCCAAAGCAATAAGAAAAGGTTCGGTTAGCTTTTCATTTTTTCACAAGACTCGAAGTCGAGACCTTACTTAAGGAGAACAAGTGTCAAGCCACGTAAATCAACCTGTGTTTTTAGCTTTTCATGTCAATCCATTAGTAAATTAGCCCAAGAAATATAACAGATATAATTAGACCTGGCAAAAGTGACCTGATTAGATTGAATGTCTCGAACTTATATCGAATCAATATCTGAAGTAGTCAACACAAAGTATACATGAAAATTGAAAATAATCAAAACCAAATAGAACTTGACCCTAACATTTTTCCCCAAAGACAGTTTTCTTCATAAGATAAGCTTTGGACTGAACACTAACTAATCCAAAATCAATCCTGAACTGCAAAATAACCTAACTCAAAACTGAAATTGAGTCAAATCGTGTGTACCCGAACATAACTCGATCCCATTCTAACCTAACCGAAAACTAAACCAAATGATCCATTTTTTAGATATAGACAAAATTAGCTTCCTTTTATCAAAGGAGTTCAAGCCTCACTATCATGCTTGCTAGTCTTTAATGTACATTGTAGACTTGGAGTTCAAAGTCTAATCTTAATAGTGGGAAACACCAATCTTTATTTTACTTCATTAAGTTTATTTGTTTTGAAAGATTTTACTTGGAATTTTTTTTATATAGTAAAGCTCCTATAAATGGATGAACACATTTGCAATGTGGATTGTTATAATCAACATGTTAGGTGGCAAAATTATCATGTGAGTTAATGCATGCAAAATTATCATGTGAGTTTATAAGGCAAACATTTTATGGTGTTGATGAGATTCAAAATCTATGTCACAATAAATGGTTTAAATGTAAATATGAGAGCATAAACTTATATTTTGCAGTGATTGTGCACAATTTAAATTCAACATTTTATAATAGTATGCTTGTTGTGAACTTATTTTTTTTTTCTATTATTCTAAAATAAAGGAAAAACTAATTTCACTATATTGGTATCGAAAAAGAAAAAAAAAAATCTTCAAACCCTTTTATAACATAAAAGTGGCATTGTTGTTTTCTAAGAGATCAAACAAAAAGATAAAAAAAAGGATTTATATCAAATCTAAATTAGATTAGATAGGAAAATGTACGAAATTAGGACAATGTATTTTATCCTATACTTAAACTATTCTAGGTAAGTCTAATAAATCTGAGCTGAAACTAGGTTCAAATAATAAAAATACGAAAATATTGTGCTCGGATTCAAAAATATTATTTTTTGTGCAAACTTGACAATAATTGTTAAACAAAAATTTGACAGCGTACAATATGATTGGACACCAAAAGCTATTGCCTATTTGGATATAAAATTCATGAGTTACACACCTAATTTTATGTATATGTATATTTTAACACATTAATAACATGATGAAGAAATAGAAAGCATGTTACATGTATACCTAATATTCAAAGTTAGGCATTACGTATGATACCATTGAGTGCAAAAATACCTCGAGGGATCTCACCCAAAGCGCGTAAAGGGTCCGCCCGCTGTTTTCCATTGATGTGGTTTATTAGGCGCCTTGGCCTAAAAAATGAGCAGCAATTGGCGTCGTATCAAATGCTACAAATTGGCCAATTTGCAAAACAGTGATTGGAGAGTGACCGCTTTGTCCGCTGCTTCACCCCCATTGTGTCAAAGGTATAGGGGGTAATAGGTAGGGCTGATAAAAATCTGTCCGATTCGATTTTTTAAATTTATTTGATCTGAAAAAAATTGGATACGATCATCAAATTTATGTCCGAATTTAAAATTCGGACAACCGGACATGTTTGAATTTAAATTTGGGTCAGGTTCGGGTTTGGACATTCGGGTTCGGGTTGTCCGAATTTTTGAACTATTTCGAGTTCGGACAATCGGGTTCGGACATTGGACAACTATGTTTATATGTAATTTCAGTCCAAATTCTTTAGAAAATTTTATAAAAACAAATTCGGACAACCGGGTTCGGACATTAAAAAATCGGGTTCGGGTTCGGTCACACAACATTTCGGTCAGAATGTCCTAAAATCATATCACACATTTGGATATTCGGACAACCAGGTCAAGATATCGGACATTCGGGTCCGGGTCCGGATCTGGTCAAAGTGTTCGATTTGTAATCCGAACGGGTCTGGGTATGAAGTTTTTGTCCGAATGTCCGATTTGTCCGGACCCGAATTTTTACCACCCTTAGTAATAGGAGTAGGTAACAGGCTGAATATTTATTGGGTTAAGTAGTTAATCTTTTTAAAATAGGACTAATAAATGATCGAATTAATAATGAATTGGGTCAATAATAGACTGGTCCATTAAAGTATATTAACAAGCCAAATCAGATTAGTTCATTAACAATCCGTTTAGTGACTTATTATTTTTGTCAATCTACTTGATGCACTAGTTTGCATATTCCAATTAATTAAACTCATTACCAACACTTTGTACATAACAATAATTATGATACACTATTTTTTTGCTAAAGTTTGTTCCGTTTTTAAATAGGACCAAAGCGGGCCGCACATGAACCGACCCAACCCGACCTGACTTATTTATTACCTTAATTGTGTACTTTCTAACTTTGAATTTGGACTAGTTTAGTTTAGTTAGAAAATTATAGAGACATTAGTTAGAAAAGTAACTCACCAGAAAGACTTCTTATATGGTAATTGGTAGGGCATGGGCTGGTGACCTGTAATCCACCCCGACCCATTGACAAATGTGATGGGCATGCCCCCACCTGTTTAGTTAATAGGTTGGCCCTATTTTGCCCAACTTGGTCCATTGCCCGCTCCTAGGAAATAAGTATGTCAAATTTGAGACTTGGCTTGTTTGTTGATCATTTCGTAAGTTTAATCTGATAAGTAAATTCGTTAAGTTTAAGTTGACTAACCTTGTAAGCATTGTAAAATTTTATCAGATGAAATAAAGATGACGATGATGAAAGATTACCAATACAACGATAATTTTACGTTACCTTATTTGCTTTTCTCATATTTTAAAAGTATAAAATAGGGATTCACCGTAACTTACTTTGACATAGTTCTTTGGCCTAGAACCCCATTTTTGAACCCCCTCCCCAAATAGTGATGTTACACATCCTAGCAACATTCAAGTGAGATTCATTTTCACAAGGTTTAGGACCATTGAGATATAAGTCATCTTATTTTTATACCGTATATGTCCTTTAAAATCTGAAATCAATCAAACTCAGAAATCATATGTGACATGCAATTAAATAATTTCGTTGTCTTTAAAATACATTATGTGGGTCTATCGGAATCAACCTCTCTACGGACAGGAATACTGGTAGGGGTAAGATTACCTACAGCTGAATTTTTCCAAATCCCGTGAAAGCAGAACCCATATTAAAAGGTGTTGTTATTGTTATTGTTGTCGCTGTCTTTAAAATACATCATTGGAAATAAAGTGAGGATGAGATTAAAGTTGAATTAGGACAACAAATAGGACATCCTAAATTACGACAATTTTCTATCTTTGACTAAAAAAATTTGTCTGTTTTTAATTTTTACTTAGCTGATTTACCGTCTCACGTAGTCACATCATCTTTTAAAAATGCAGCTAATTATGATTAACAAGAACCTGAGTACGTGGGGCCTTGAATCAATTCATAGGCGGCAACAAGATCTTTGATTTGGGCCGTGGTTATGATTGTTGGCAAGCAAAGCAAGCAGCTTAATCAAGCCGACTCAGCTCAAGCCAACTATTAAGCCGAGTCGAGCTCGTAGGCTAGCTGAGTTAAAAACTTAAACCACCTCCTAATTTTGCGCATGTGGGACCCACACCCAGGGAGGGAAAAAACTGTCACTTGCAAGGACCACTGGCGGGGCCAGCAATCAACGTCTGAGAATATTCAATTCCTACCACGTGGACGTTCAGGATCGAAGTCCAGGCTCCAAGATTCCATGTTCTTGACCCCTTTTGTTTTTTCGAGACAAAATAAAAACAAGTTGTTTTATTGGACTAATTTCTAGTAGATAATTAAATTAAATTAAATTAGGTGTGGTCGGGTTTTTCCAGTGGCTTAGCTGTACTCAAATGAATGTGCACCAGCTGTAGAGGATCTCTTTTGCCCTAATCATTACCTGCTCTGTTTCTCCTTTTTTTCTTTTTTAAATTTATTATTTCCAAATTAGAATTGATATTGTGAAGATTCTGACTTTGCTATGATTTTTCATTTTTGCAAGAGGATGTTGGGTTGGCTTTTGCTAGGGATTTTATCTGCTGTTGCTGAAGTGTATTTTTTCCCCCCTGCTCTTGAGGGGTAGTTGATACATGCTTTAATCCAAGATCAGTCATATATAACTCATAGTATGAAGAGTTTTTTTTTTAAGTTTTAATTTTCAACATAAATACATATTTTTCGAACGTCCAAGAGTTATAATATAACTTTATAAAACCTGTGCCTTCTTAACATGATTATGCTTTGAAGCAAGACAATACGATAGAACATATATGCAATTACATTGTGAACTAATTCCCATCGATTCAAACTGGTAGTATGTGCAATCACCTTGTCTCCATACCTCATTATGAATTATGATCATAGATCGCATAATCTCACTCAAAATACATTTAGGCTGTGTGTAATCCTTATAAAATTTGGTAGAAAGACAAAAATTGATGAAAAAAATATAAAGGAAAAAAAGTAGGGAGAAAGTGAGTTTTTTTTTTCCCTTCATGTTTAGATTGAGGTAAAACTACAAGAATTTGGATTGAAAATTTAAATATTAATGAATTACTTGCATCATGTTGATATCATCTAAGTAATACGAGGTATAAGAAGGTTAGGAATTCTATTGGGAACTTTTCTCAAAATTTTCTTACAATTTTATGAGGAAAATTTTATCACTTATTTCTAATAAATACAAGAAAAAAAGTTATTTTCTTAATTTTTTTTATTTTCACCAAATTTTCTAAATTCCAAACGGAACCTTATATTTTATGGAACAACAAGCTTATTTGGTTAACCACCATTAGTATAGTATAACAAACAAAACCTTGAGTTTCAATATGCATTACATATAGGTCAACAATAAAGGCAAAGGGCGGTGTAGCCAGCTGGGTTTAATTCTTTGGAGGGAATTGACTAGATTAAGTGTGAGAGATAGACGACATAGAATTCAACACTTCCTTTAAGTTCTTAACCGCAATTATATGCTAAAAACCTCACATTAGTCTATTACAGGTCGTGTACGTATTGCGTGCAGAAATATTGTTCTTGGAAATTTGATCGGTTTTTCAGTTCTAGATGAGTGAAGAAAAATTCATCGAGTCTTTGAGTGAAGAAAAATTCATCGCTTGGTTTGAGCTCGAGTAGGACTATGATGAAATTGAGTCGGTTCGTCCAGTACTCATGGCTCGAAAACATACCGATGTAAGCTCGAGCTTAGGGAGGGTCAGCTCTGCTCGACTTGTTTGAGCTCAATTATGCCTTTTTTTTCTTATGGGTTTGTATAGCAGACATGAAATTGTCGTTATAATCAACAAAATTTTATTCCAATACTTTTATCTTGAATTATATTAATCTAATGCAAAAATCTAAAATTTAGCTTGCATTGTAACTCAAATATCGGGGCATTTATTTATTGAATCGATATATAATAATTTGCTTCGAGGGGATAATTAAAAAAACAAATGAAACCATGCATGGAAGTCATAGCAAATAAGCATGCTTTCCCCCCCCCCCTCCTTTTCCGCCCCTTCATCTGTATTTTTTTCCTTTGGGTGGAGGGGAAGTTGGGGTGTTTTGGGGTATGATACGATAGACGCGTGAATGTTCTGTAATATTCTCTTGTAGGGTGGGGTACTAATCAAAGCTTCATGCACAACCCATGCATGGAAAGAGGGTTGGCCATGATAGCTTGCTTTGCTTAGCTTCTTCTATGAATATATGAATATTTATTTTTCTAAGTGATTTGGTAGTTGTGTGGCTTCTCGTTAAGGGTGATACTCATTATCAATCATTGAAAGAGTTAAGGAGAATGAAGCTTCCTATTTTCAATAATATGCATGCTTATATATCAATAATTAGGACTTAAAAGTATTATGATACAACCCACAATTTTTTTACTAATTAATAGTAGTATATGTTGACTTTTTATGATACGTAATAAAAAATTTTAAGTAATTCTTCTCATAAAAGTTATACTCAATAATTAGATAACAGAAAATAGAAGAAAGGAGCTAGAAGATCAGTGAGTGAATAGGTAATACTGTAAGGTTCTGTCTCATTTATATATACCATTCAATCTGTTGTCTCACATACTCCTCCCCCCCCCCCCAAAAAAGAAGAGAAGAAACCGAACACTTATTTATCTAACGCATGCTATGTGAATAACAATGAAACCAATGAATGAATGGTCATCAATGAAACTTGTTCAAATGATATTGTCATTCTTTTTCATTGAAGAGATCGGAATTTAAATCGTCATTGATGAGTTCTATAAGTTCATCCATTATTTTTTTATACTCCGTATCTTTTATTAATATATATATATAATTAAATTAAAATTATATCTTCCACTTGAATTTATGTTTTTAAATATTTTCTAGGAGATAATCCCAATCTGTACAAGTTTTGTTTGCTTGTTTCTTTTTTTCTTTTTTTTTGGGGGGGTCACGCAAACAAGACGAGTCCCCCGTTAACCCTAGTTAAGCCCCTCTATCCAACCCAAGCCGCGCCACTAGCCCGCGCCCCCCGGGCAAAAAAAGGAAAAACAAAAGAAAAACCCTGAGCGCGTGTCCTCAAAACAACCTTTCCTACCATCCCATTTCTCTCTCATGGTGGCTATCCTCTCTGCTACTCTTTCTCTCTCCCCGAACCTATAACTCCTCTCTCTGTCTCTCTCTCTCTCTCTTCGAAGCTCAGCACAGAAATTCATGGAGAAATCAATGGAGGACGACAAAGGCCAATTACTCAACAAGATAATCGACACAATCACTGAAATCTCTTCAATTTCAGACTACAGACACCCGATGAAGAAGCAGTACTGCAATTTAGCTCGAAGATTGAAGCTACTAATCCCAATGTTTGAAGAAATCAAGGAGTCTGAGGAGCCTTTATCTGATGAAACTCTTCAATCTCTTGTTAATTTCAAGGATTCTCTTCAACCTGCTCTCGATTTGCTCCTTTTTGGCTCCCATGGCAGCAAGATTTATCTGGTTCCGATCTCTCTCTATTTTTCTCTTTATCTTTTGTTTTCTGCGCTGTTTGATTCTTATTTTCTTTTGATTTCTGCTCTTCAGATTTTTGGTTGCTTGATTGTGAAAGTTTAGGGTGCGAATTGTCACTGATTGATGAATCTTTGCAATGTCTGAGCGAAATACATGGCGAGTAGGTTACTATGTTTGTGAAATTCGGTTATGGCGGCGGATTTGTTTGAGCTTGAAGAGATCTGTCCTTTGTGCTGAAAGTAGAAATTCGGAGGTTAATTTGGGGTTTGAGGGTAGTTTTAGAATCTGAGGGATTGATAATGATTGGAATTAAGTGGGCAATTAGTGAAAGGTAAAAGGTTCAATTAGTGGGTGTATATATTGACCACCGATAACTTTATGCTATAATTCTCCTCTTCTTTTACACTCATGGTGCGCCTTTTTGGGTTTTGTGGTGCTAAAAAATCTTGTTGGAGGAATTTAGTGGATTTGTGGCACTCATTAGTGATGCCTTTCACTATTTAAGTAGAGTATAATCCTTGTTTTTTAGTGATTGGAGTCCATTGAGACCTTAAGGTGGCGAATTACGGATAATGTCGGGTGCTAATACTTGATGACATTATTGGATGTCTCAAAGTTGAAAGCTTGATCCGATTGGAGCTCAAATTTATCGAAGAAGTTGCTCATAGTGGAAGTCCGAGTATGCGGTATCTGAATTTGGATTGCTTTCATCACAGGCTATCATGTTACTTGTTAACTTGTTGGATGTGAGGGGCATATTTACAATTGTTGTTTAAGTTTTATGCTTTTGTCATGGTGAGATTTTGATTGTTCAAGTTTTTTGGCGGTCTTGGGTGTTAAAGTAGAGATGGGATATAAGGATCCACTAGGTTTCCCATAACACTCAGTGGTTGTGCCAGGAACTCAGTAATTTATCTATTCGGCAGAGAATAATCAGGTGATGTAGTAAAGCCATACACATTTCTTTTTCAAAGGTTTAGTGGTCGTAACGACCATGATAGATCATAGTTATTCTGAATTGCCTGGCGGAGATCATGGTACAACAATGTGATTTGCTACTGTTACACGTTAACTTAGTGTGATTTAGACTTCCAGATCCAGATTCTCGTGGTTCAGGTTGCCTCAATAGAATGCAATGGTTGGAGGCTTGAACATTCATGATAACTGTGTGCTAATTGCTAATGCCTGGAGGCCAGAAAGTTTAAGTCTATATATTTAGTTATATTCCTTTCAATGCTCTAAAAGTTATGAGGTTCAGCCTCATATCCAGCCTATATATTTCGTTTTGCATGTGAGTCACTTTGGGCATTTTTGTCCTTTCTTTCATAAATGGTTTTGCCGATAATATGACACTGTCCTGTTGATGACTTGATATACATGTGGTATACTGGGACATTTTAAATCTTCCTTTAATACTATGATGTCTAGTATTCTGTATATAACCCTTGCAGTATTTCTGAGTGTGTCATTTTTACATTAACTACAGGCCCTTGAGAGAGAGCAGATTATGACTAAGTTTCATGAAGTAACATCTAAATTGGAGGAAGCTTTGGATGCAATCCCCTATGACACACTTGACATCTCTGATGAAGTCAAGGAACAGGTATAATTAGTTAACTTGATGATTTATTATGCTGCTTCTGCAGGATGAATCCATGGCTCACGAGGCATGTGCTAATATAGTGCATGCCTTTTTTTTATCTGCCTTTCAAAAACGCTTTTGGCTCTCCAGTCTCTTGGAAAGAGTATCGTTGCTTTTAAGGTTTCGTTGCGTACATTTGAACTTCATTATATCCCACCTTGGCGGTGTTGGATCAACATAGGGGCTAGTTTGTCTCTGCAACTCCCCTTCCTTCACCAGAAGAGGGCCAACTAAGGTTAGGCAAATGATGTTAAAACTTGCTCCTTCCAGGTTGAGCTTGTACTTGCTCAGTTCAGAAGAGCCAAGGGAAGGGCTGATGCCCCTGATGCTGAGCTAAATGAGGACCTCTTATCCCTGTACAGCAGCAATGATGCAGCTACAGATCCAACTATAGTGAAGAGAGTTGCTGAAAAGTTGCACCTGATGACAATCGATGATTTGATGCAAGAGTCTGTGGCTCTTACGGAGATGGCTTCTTCAAGTGGTGGCTATCCTGATGAGAAAATAGAGAAGATGTGCAATCTATTGAAGAAAATTAAAGATTTTGTTCAGACTGAAAACCTGCTCTCTGGGTCTTCTGCCGAGGAGAAGAGTTGCTTGCCAAGTTGTAGTGGACAAGTATCTACTGATGCAAGTCATAAGTCTCTTGTTATTCCAGATGACTTTCGCTGCCCAATCTCATTGGAGCTTATGAAGGATCCAGTTATTGTGTCGACTGGGCAGGTATCAGTGGTTATTTTTACGTCAGCTTCAGCTATGTAATGCTAGGTTCATCCAGTAATCTTGTTTGTAATATCCTGTTACATTTTCCACTTTCAACATCAATCTTCCATTTGGTTAATCTTTTAATTCACAATCCACCATGAAAAGACTGCAAAACATGTAATTGCAAGGTTAAAATGAAATTAGTTGTAGCTTCTATGTGCCATAAGTATCTGAAAGAAGAGGAACACTTTTTTTTTTTGTTTTGACCTTCGTGTGATCCATCACTTGCCTGTTTGGTTGCACTTGATGAGATAATTAGGCCTCTTAGTACCTTGATAATGAATTGCATATGCCATTGACTAGAACATGATGATATTTTAGACACATACTTCCTGCTTTTGTGATTCTCAGTTGTTGATACTTTTGTATGTTTCACAAGGTTGTCTGCTAAATTAATGTTTTCCAAACGGAAGCTTCCTACTTCAGATTTTCTATGCTCGTCATATGACTCTTGTTCTGAGATGCCTCTCTTGCCTTTGTCCTCCTTCCATTTCTCCAATTTCTAAGTTCTTGATCGCTGAGTTTTCTCTTCTTCAGACTTATGAACGTTCGTGCATAGAGAAATGGATACAGGCAGGACACAACACATGCCCAAAGACACAGCAAACACTCCAAAGCACTTCCCTCACCCCTAACTATGCCCTGCGAAGCCTTATAGCCCAGTGGTGTGAAGCAAATGGGATTGAACCACCCAAAAGACCAGAAAGATCTCGACAAGGGAAAACCTCATCTGCTTTCTCTGCTGCAGAACATTCCAAGATCGAGGAGCTCCTCTGCAAGCTTACCTCCACCAACCCCGAAGACCGGCGATTGGCAGCTGGTGAAATCCGTCTTCTTGCAAAGCGAAATGCCGATAATCGTGTAGCCATTGCAGAAGCTGGGGCGATCCCTCTTCTTGTGGACCTCCTCTCAACACCCGATTCACGCACCCAGGAGCATGCTGTGACTGCTCTTCTTAACCTGTCAATTTGTGATGATAACAAAGGAAGCATCATAAGCTCACCAGGGGCGGTGGCCGGCATAGTTCATGTGCTGAAAAAAGGTAGCATGGAAGCCCGAGAAAATGCAGCTGCCACCCTCTTTAGTCTATCGGTTGTGGATGAAAATAAGGTTACTATTGGTGCTTCAGGTGCGATTCCTCCTCTTGTAGTATTGTTGAGCGAGGGAACACAGAGGGGAAAGAAAGATGCTGCCACTGCACTATTCAACCTATGCATTTACCAAGGAAATAAAGGCAAGGCAGTAAGAGCTGGGATTGTACCAATATTAATGAGGTTATTGACTGAGCCCGGAGGTGGTATGCTCGATGAGGCACTGGCAATACTCGCTATACTTGCCAGCCACCCTGAAGGTAAAGCAGCCATTGGATCTGCCGATGCATTGCCTGTTTTGGTGGACATGATTGCAAATGGATCACCCCGGAACAAAGAGAATGCAGCAGCGGTTTTGGTGCACCTGTGCTCCGGTGATCATAGCTATCTAGCCACAGCCCAGGAGCTCGGGGTTACAGCCCCACTACACGAGATGGCCCAAAATGGCACCGAACGAGGAAAGAGAAAGGCTCAGCAGTTACTTGAGCGGATGAATCGATATGTCGAACAGCAAAAGCAGGCCCAGGCACAAGCCGAGGCTCAGGAACACACGCCAACTGCTGCAGAGAGCTGAAAGACTCTACGGTTTTTGTTTGTTTTGTAATTTTTTAAATTACATTTTTCTTATTCAAGGGTAAGCGGACGGGTTTTATGGACCACAGGGAGATGGAAGATCACATTCCTGTGGGTGAACTCCATTATTTGAGGGATTGGGGTAATTTCTGGTGGGGTGAGATGGGGGGATGATACTCTGATGAGTTTGTGCTCTTCACAGGGCAGCGACAGGTAGCACAAAGAAATGACTTGACATGTTAGATCAGCATGTCGACTCAAAGTATAACATTTTTATCCATTCTGATTATCCTCAATTTTTATGGAAGGATGCATTTTTCTGTAGTTTGATGTTACAATTTGCAGATAAGATTTCTCGTACCTTATTCTTTCGGTACGAATGGTTTAGTAGTTCAAATAGAAGAAGAGCTCGTATTGTTGGTAGTCTGGTACTCAAACACTGCGCCATGAAGGCCCGTGCTCCCTAATTCATCTGTTATAGTTTAGTTATGTAACGTAGAGTCGACGAGACCTTCCATTTTTGAGTTTTAGCGGTGAAAATAATGGACCCGATTATTCTACTGCTCACTTTAGTGTATGTTAGTGTGATTTTGGCCAGTTCGTCGCAATTTCAACTAGCTGTATTTGCTATGCATACGAATCCCACACGCGAAAGACTTGATGATGCCATTTTTATTAGTGCTGTTTAGCTTTCCTCTAGCTAAGACTGAAGACTAAAAACCGGAACACTTGCAATACCAAAAGGCAAGTAATAATCATCTCAAATACTACTAGCATAATTAGGCTGATATGAATTATTCCCTCTTCTATTTTTAAAGGTATCTTTGTGAAAATAACATGGCATGGAGGAAAAGGAAAGTGACATCGTCCCTAACCCAACACAACACAAATTGAATTGGGGACCAAGTCTGCGCACACCCATTTGGATTAGCCGTCACGCTTCTGACTCCATTTAATTTAGAGGAGCTACAAAGGGAAGTATATAATTACAAACACAATGAGGGAAGAAGAATTGAACCTGGGACCTAATATACCTACAATTCCAATACAATGAGAGAAAGGATAATCGAATCTAAGACCTAATGTACACAGTAATTCATTCTTCACCATCAGACTAAGACTTCATTAGTAGCTAACTTGTTTAATATGTACATAGAAGACGAGTATGTAGAAATAAAATTAAGAGTAGTCCATCAGCAACTTTTTCCCATGGTATATCATCACTTATTAAATCTAGCAAGCTTTATGTCTCGATCTATCCATAATACATGCCATTGAATAAACACAGGTGAAATGTGTGTGATGATGGAAGTTTGGTGGAATACATCAAGAAAATGACAGGGTTTAGTGGGGAAAGTATGGAGAACAGAAGCACGAGTAGTTTATTAATCAAGCTAATTAGCTCAATTGCATGCGATAATTGCAATGTGATATCTGGTTGATTGTAATATATATAATGAGATCAATGTCATAATACAATTATAATTACATAATTTATAATAATAATAATAATAATAATAATAATAATAATAATAATAATAATAATAATAATAATAATAATATGTAGAAGGTAATTATTATTCACAATGCTCTTTTATAAGCACACAAAATAATAAAATCCAACCATAAATTTATCTATATCCAACTAAATATTACCTAATTATGATGACCAATTAATCTTAGGCTCGGTCAAGATTATGACCCCCCCCCCAGATGCAAGACGAGTTTATAATGTTTATTTGAGGTTTCATAATTGGTTTAGGTAACTATAGTATATGATGATCATGTGTTTAATTATTATATTGTACATTTGTACCTTAAGAACCTATAATGTGTGTAACTATAGTATATGGTGATCATTTGCCAGCCTAATAATGATAAATGTCATGTGTCAAGACACAATCTCTTACCTTAATTTACGTTAATATGTTATATAATTTAAAATAATCAAATTTTTAATAAAAAAATTAAAACAAAATATCTCAAGTCAAACTTTGATGCATGACAAGTGTTCACCACTTGATCAGGATTAATTCTTAATCTAAATTCAAGCCTATTAAAAACAATAAAATATTTCTGATCTATAGTATTATTATTTTTTCCTTTCCGTTTTTAAATATATATTAAAATATTATGGCTCCAATATTATGATTGTTGCAGTTTTTTTAAAAACAATATACATAAGAAAATATTGTGATAAAATATTTAACCATTTATCTCACATCGCTGTTATATTGATATTAATAATAGAAATAATAACAAATAGATATAGATTTTTTTTTGATTCATTAACTTTTCTTTGAACATAAATATAAGTATGAATACTGAATATTAAATATTAGATGTGTGGAGAATATCAATGCTGAGTTTGTTAGTGCAGTCTTGCCACATCAGCAAGTCTGTTAGAGCAGTCTTGCCACATCAGCAAGCCTGTTATTTTCAGCTAACAACCTCGCCTCCAATTGATTAGCTTTCTTCTTTCGTTTTTAGTTAGCACCTTAAGCATGAAGTATGTATATATACATGCTCATCTTTTGTATCAAGATAGTTTTTGAGATATATGAATATTGATTTGGTTCCTTTCTCTCTCTTGCTCTATTCTTCTCACGTTATCAGAGCACCATGGTTCTGACCTGGTGTTTTCTTTAAAATTCTGATTCATCACTTGATTGATCCTTTGCTTTCTTGATCAATCTTGATTGACTTTGATTGATCCCTATCTTGAATAGTCACAATGTCTGCAGAAACAGAGAATTCAGAATCTAGTTTCAATCGAAGGCAGGCTCCTGAATGTTATATCAATGATCCCCTCTACCTTCAGAGTTCAGATCATCCTGGTCGGCAGATCGTGAACCTCAAGTTGACTGGTTTGAATTTTCAGAAATGGAGTTGATCTGTCAAAATTGCACTTAGAACCAAGGTAAAACTCGGTTTCATTGATGGTTCTTGCTCTAAACCTAATCAAAATTCATCTACATTTGATCGATGGATCAAATGTGATAGTATGGTAGTGAGTTGGTTGTTGAATTCAATGATGCCAGAACTGTCTGAGGCATTCTTGTATGTTAACTCTGCCCGAGAACTATGGGATGAACTCACAGAGAGGTTTGGAGAAAGTAATGGACCTCTATTGTATCAACTGGAAAAAGAAATCACTGACTTATATCAAGGCAGTGATTCTGTGGCTGTGTATTACACAAAATTAAAGAGATTTTGGGATGAAATTAGTGATATGTCTGATATTCCAATTTGTACATGCCCTGAAACATGTCCCTCAATAAAACAAACTCAACATTGATATTCTCCACAAGATGCAATATAAGGACAGTTGTTATGAATATTATATATATATAAGATAATACTACTTACATAAATTACAATCAAAAAGTACAAAATTACTTTCAGGTTCAAGCAAGAAATAGTCTAAATGGTTGCCATCCCATTCTTTTAACCATATTTGTCAGTGTTCATATTCATAGGCAAAATTATTCTCCATAAGATACATGCATATATGATATTTATTCTTGAAAAATAAATACTTAATAATTTGTATGTCTTAGTTTCATATCCATCAGTATATCAACGGGTGCAAATCACACCTTAACATTGATCAATCATATCTGCAATCTATTAATTTTGCTATATATTTGTTTGTACGATTGGGTGGGAGTTTGAATTTATTTTGTTTTTAATTGGATTCTTGTGCTTTTGATTTGGTGTTTCTATAGGATAAATTCTCTATGTATCGACAGTTGCAGCCGATACTTCAAGAGTGATTCTTTGTGTCAGTGAATTGCCTTCGATCTCTATAGAACAAATATGCTTTATGAAAAAAGTTTGATGGAACTTGAATCTCTTCCTCATATTGTAGTGATGGAAAAATAGCAGCTTGAGATAGAGCTGGGTAATAGGTTAGGTCGGATTGAGCTCGTGTTTGTGTCGAACGTAAACGGGTTGAGAATTCCTTACCCGAACTTAACTCGTTTATTAAACGGGTTGGAAAACCTTGACATATACTCATTTAATTTTTAAACGGGTTGACCAATTTAACACGTTTAAGATAAACAGGCCGAGTTCAGTTGTCTAATTATTCATTTACGCATTTAACATTTTCAACTAACACATAATTACATAGCGTTAAAAATTAAGTTTACATATCACATTAAAAAATTACTCTCTAAAACTTCCTCAATTCATCATAAATTAACATTTTTTAAAATTTTTGTATTCTTAGTTGTCTAATAAAAAGATAAACAGATGGATGGACAATGGAAAAATGAGTTAGCTGTTTAACCCATTTAATTAAACAGGTTAAAAATTCACACCCAAACTCACTTAACTTCGAGTCGGTTTCGGATCGGTAATCGTGCTGGGTCAGCTTTATCCAGCTCTAGTTTGAGAGGTAAGTTGAGTGTTCATTCATGTTTCACGTTAAAGTTTTAAGAGTTACGGTTTAATACAGACGTACGAGATTGTATTTATTTTATTCAAATGGCCTATTACGGTTGAATATTAATGAACTCATCCTTCCTCCTTTTGCTATTAAAAAAAAAAACCTAAAGAGAAGTTACAAAAGGTGTACAACTTAATTCTAACATAAATTTTGGTACAATCTCTATCAAAATATGATGCATCATGGTTTTATATACTCCCCTTTGACATGTAGATAAATGTTATTTTTATCCCTCAATTGAGGTTATATGAAAAATAATATCCAAAGTAAGACTGTCGCTAAATAATAATTACAAAAGTTGAGGAGATACATATATATGGAAATGTTTCCTACTAATTATCTATGGGAAAAGGACTAATTTCTTATCCTAATATACTTCTTAAGCATTTTGTCTTAACTTTAACTATACATTTAAAATTATACGTATAATAACTCTTCATTAATTATCTATAGTAAAATTACACATTTAAGGGCCTGTTTGGTGAGGAAAACAGGAATGGAACTTGAAACCTGAGGGTTCAAGTTCCTTTCCTTCTTGTTTGGTGAGAATTTTGAAGTATAGGGACTTGATACCCCAGGTTTCAAGTTCCTCTCTAATTCTAAGGAACTTGAACCCCCCCAACTTATGAGAGGTATCAAGTTCCCAACCCCTTCAGCAATCAGTATTATTTTAAAAAAATAAAAGAAAAATAGATTTTTTTCATTCCCAGCCTTCATGCATGGCCCTCTGCATCTCTCCATTTTCGAATCTCTCACCAGTCACCCCAAACCCCAGCATCCTCTCACCACGTAGCTCATCGTCGATCACTACCCAGTTGCCGCCCAGCCACTGTTCAGTCGCCACTGACACCGGGGTCGCACCTGCTGCTGCAAAGCCGGAGCCCTGCATCGCGCCATTTTCGCATCTCTCACTAGTCACCACAAACCCTAGCATCCTCTAACGACGTAGTTAACAGTCGACAACTGCCCAGTTGTCGCCCAACTGCCGTTCAGCTGTCATCAACACTGGCGTCTCACCCGCCGCTACTAAGCCGGAGCCTTGCGTCGCGCCATGTTTTTCACCTTTTGTTGTTTTTTTTTGGGATATTGTTGTGCCCCTTGATGAAAATTAGCCAAAATATTAAATAATTTTCGAATTGTGTTTGTTATTTTGATCTTTAACGATGTTTTTGTGAAATATATTTGTTATTTCTTTTTATTCAATGAGTAATTTTGTTGTGCCCATATTCTACAAAGTTGAATTCATTCCAAAACTGTTCACCAAACAATAAGGATTGGAACATGATTCCATTCCAGTTTTCACCAAACAACTGTATTCAGGATTCAAGTTCCATACCTAACCCCCCATGATTCAAGTTCTGATTCCATTCTATTCCAATTTTTCTCATCAAACAGGCCCTAAAAAGTTACGTGCTATTTTTGACAGGTTCTTCAATTTTTTGACAGACTTGACGAAATTTTCGATGGGATTATCTATTTTTGATGGAATTTTCGATGGGATTAGCCATTATCTACTAGTTTTCCATTAGGCCTGGCAGTTTTTTTGATGATCGAATTTTCGATCGTTTTTCCGACAAATTTTGACCGACATTTTGTCAGAAAATCCTTTCCAAGATCAACTTTCCAACATATTTTTGTTAGAAATTATGTTAAACATTTTCGTAGTGAGTGTCTTACTAAATGATATTTATCTTCAGCCTTATCTAAATTTAGAGATAAGAGCAAGATATTACACTATATAATCCAAATCCAAATGTGTGAAAGCAGGATGAAGTGTCAATTATAACAATTTACCTCTTATGACAAAAGCTTCAAAAGACCTATGTTTGAAGTAAAATGATAAATGTCTTATTACAAGATACTTGTTAAGTGTCCTGTTTGCACTTAAAAGTCATATTGTAATGTACGTATTAAATTTTTAAGAAAATGGTATGATTAAATAGTGGAGGGATATTATAACTTATAAATTGTGAAAACCAACTTTTTATCCGTAATTTTCACATTTAGAAAATTACGTATATGACATACGTTCATGGATAGGGTTAATCAAATTATGGTATCATCATGTGTCTGCTGGCATACCCTAAACTATTGGGGCATTATTATTCATAATTGATTCTAATTAATAGTGAAAATTTTGGTGATGATTTTAAATCATTTAAAATGTTACTTTAATTTTAGTCAAAACAAGACACTTAAAATATATTTATGTCTTCCTATAAGACATGTATCATCAACCTTGTTTGAAACTATTGTATTACCGAGCATTAATTTGGTGGTAGATAAATAAAAATTTCAGTTGTCTCCAATAAAGTTAAGATATGATCTATGGCACAATAAGATGGCAAGATCTATATATAGCAACAATAACAACAACAACAACTCCCAATATAGATCCCGTTTTTCGTAAGGCTTGGAGAAATCCAGATGTAGGTAGCCTTATTCGTACACACATGCTATACACTTAGACAAACAAGATGGCAAGATCTGTAATACAAAAGGCAAAAGCTATAGCAATGTCAGCAAAGATGTTTGGAACTGAATTAGAAGAAGAAGAAGGTGGAAGAACCAATCTTTCACGTCTACCCATGACTCTAAAACTCTTATATGTTCATCATATCATAGATTTCTGAGCCCTAATTATCTCGTTCTCTCTCCTCCCCAAAAAAACCTAACCTAATTTCACTTTTTCTCAATATTCATCATTCATTATATTCATTCATATGTTCTGCATGGAATCCATAATTCACCAACAACGATACTGCACTTTTATGTTCATCCAATTTTAATCTCTTTTTTTTTTTTTTTTGGCTTTCTTTCCTCATAGTGAGTGAGTAAGAGTACTGCCTTGGTCCTCGTAAAAGCAAAGCAAAATCCAAGATTCCTCTTAGCCCTTTTTAGACCATGGACTACCCTTAATATTTATGTATGACTAGCTTGGATCTCATGCTTTCGATCTCCAACTATAGTAATCTAGCGTGGATCTCGAAGAGCCTCTTTAACAAATTATTTAAGTTGATAGTTGAAAGTTCAGAAGTAGATTTTGTATTAGAATACACTCTCCATGTAAATCCCGTTGATCTTAAAGCGTGAGCTCCTATAACCTTACACAATAAATCAATATTCTGAATAGTTAGAATTTGAATTTTAGACTTCTTATTTCAAAAAAATTTGATACTATACAGTGTAGAAAAATGGCAGCCCTGTGCACAAATATCCCGCGTTCACGCAGGGTCCGGAGAAGGGCCGCACCCCAAGGGGTGAATTGTAGGCAGTCTAACCTGACTTTGTCAGTGGCTAATTGGCATCAATTGGTACATTAAATATGTTAAGATATACTGTTAATTGTTAACTATTGGTATGCAATGGGTGTCAAGCATGTATTAAGGGGGGGGGGGGGAAATTTCACATTAGAAATGTGATATGATATGATTATGTAATAATTATTTAATTTGTCTCAAAAACGTGTGTTAAGTTGTACATATTTAAGAAAAATAACAATAATTAATATCACGAAGTTTGAAAAAGAAGGGAAGGAATGAAGAAATCAGAGCCTGATGAAGGCCCAGGCAATCATATACATGAAGACTTAATGATGAAGGATATGCTCTGTCCTTGACCCATAATTACTCCTCCTAGTCATAGCTAATTCCTTAATCTATGCTAATTAAAATCTCTAATTATAAAAATTATTGTTAAAAACCTGAATTCAAATTCCGACTATATAATCTTTACGTATCCTTTAATTCATACAAACAAAAGAAGATGTACAGTTAGTCCTAGCTAGCTATATAAACGAAATATGGGTCAAGCCATCACGGAGAGATAGAGGAAGACAACAACGACGATAATGATAACAACAATAACACCTTCAGTGGGGATTACGCTTCAGTGAAGTTCACAAAGATCTAAATGTAGATAGGTTAACCTGCGCTGTTGCGCACGTCCTGTCCTGTATAGTCCCATAAAAAAAGAAATAATTTAAGGAGATTATTTAGTTTGCATGGTTTTGAGTGGGATTATGGCTTCTCTCTCTAGATTTAGCCTGAGTATGATCTTCTTCGACTTTCACACTCATCACTGATACCAACAAAACAACCAAGTAGTACTTGTTTGGCTGGGGATATCATTTAACTTTATCATAACCAAATCATGACACTTCTGTCGTCCATGTCTATATACTATTCCCCCCTCTCCCAATTCTAACGCCCGTACACAATCTTGTTGTTGGGCTACAACGTACCATTCTCTCTCCTCCTCTACAACTGTGGAAAAATCCCCCTTGAACAATGTGACTCTATCGATCTGTCTTCCTGGGTTTTTGAATTTTTAGCAAAAGGGGACAAACTCGTCTGTCCTTTTTTCTTTTCTTTGATAGCTCAACTGTACCAGCCTTCAAAGGCGGAAGTACTTGATGAACATACACAGCTGATATTGATCCGCTGAAAGATCTGTTCGAGTAGTTCGTAGCCATCGTTCAAGGAAAGAACTTGTATTTGAAAGTGAGCAATGAAGCAAAGCCAAAGCTCAACGTTAATTAGCTCAAAGGAGTACTTCTAACATCGTATTACTAGTAGCTTAACCACATTTGCATTGAAGAAGAAGAAGACGACGACGATGATGATGAATTGATGATGATGATGACGAAGAAAAGAGGAGGGAGGAGGAGGAGGGGACGAACAAGTTGCAATTAAGAGTTTTTGAAAGGCTTAATTGAAAACTCATACACACCCCACAATCAAGTTACAAGTACATCCATGAAAACTAAGAAAGCGAAGAAATTAAGAGCTTAATTAAATAAAGAGTATAGGGAACGTAACACTAACTTGGACAAGTACTCTAGTACGTACTCTTCGTCCAATCAAGGATGCTTGATCTCAACCCAAGCTAGCTAGTTAGAAAACATGTCCTCAAATTCTTCGATCCATCGATTCGCCCATGCTTAATTAGCTCAAGTGATCAACCCTTCCCGTACTTGAGTTAAGGCTTCTGTAGAAAGATAAATGACTAACCTTTTGGCACAGAAGCGTAGAATCGAGTCCCCTGGGTACTCATACTAGATCATATCGATCATGAATTCACTACTAGAACATATATAACTGATCATCGACTGACTAGATTCGAATTCATTTTTCACATAAGATGGGTCGTCGTAGTTGTCGAAGAAGAATTCAATCCTGAAAGATGTGTGGCATTACTCCACATATTGTGAGTGTTACTCCCACCCCAAAATTGATTAGTATTCACTATGGATGAAGTCACATTCATCTCTGATGACGTCGTTGCATTCATCCCCATGAGCAGGTCCTTGTCGATTCGTAAACCAGACCCTTGACCATCCTCCATCTTCACACCCATCATACTACTCATACTCGTCAATGATGCCATGCTACCCTTTCCGACTCCTTGATCATCATCATCCCCACCAACGACGACGGTTTGGAAGGAAGTCGACGACGAGCCCGGGATCTCAAACCCCCCCAAGAAGCTGGGAAAATTAGGCATTTGATGATAATGGTGATCTAGTTGATCAAGTAGAACTGGGTTCGTTGTAGAACCAGCAAAGGTTAACCCAAGGTTGCCCATCCCTAGCTGGGCTATGTTTTGAAGCGACGCCATGAACCCCCCGGAGGGGATCCCCCCCATGGCGGCCCCCCCAGTGGAGAGAGAAGACGACGATGACTTTGTGGCTGTGGTGGTGGTGCCGACTGCAGTGGAGGAAGAGGACTTGCTACTTCCTGAAGATCTCTTGTTCCTCCTACAGCCGCCACCAACGGGGACGTTCCGGAGAGCCCCGCCACGTGTCCAGTATCGGCGGCACGTCTTGCAGAAGTGACGTGGCTGAGAGAGGCTGTAGTTGTTGAAGTAACAGAACTTGGTGTTGGTTGACTCACAACGCGGGCACTTCAGTGGGGCCTCTGGTGGTGGCATCTTCGCCAGCCTCGCTCGCTCCGCCATCGAGTTTGGCCGGACGGGTGGTGCTCCACCACCACCACCGACGCCACCTAAGCCCACCTGATGATGTGGCAGCGCCGGTTGTGATAGGGGTGGTGGTGGTGGAATATTACTAAGTTGGTGGTGTTGATTAATTGCATGATTTCCCGTACCATTTGCTTGGAGCTCCTGATTTTGGTGCTGCAATTTAATTCACCACAAAATTTAAAAACCGAAGCATATATTAGCACTACCCACCCAAAAAAAAAAAGAAAAAAAAGTAAAAAACTTTGTGAGAGTATATTCAAGAAGATGAAATTAAAGCTATATATGATTAGCTAGGCAGAATATATACAAATATAGGGGAATTGAAGAATAATAATCTGGGTTAGCTTTATTTTTGCAAAATTCTTGAAAAAAGAAGCTAATAGAAAGAATAAAGAAGAAGAGAGGGAGGGGGGGAAAGAAAAAACCAAACCTGTTGCCAATTGGGAGGATCTAAATAGAGGGGAACTGATGAGAAAACCATGGTTCTCTTTTATTTAGGTTTTAGCTGGAATTTTCTTTTGGATGCTTTCTTTCTTTCTTTCTCTCTTTTTTGAGGTTCTTTCTTTCTTTTATAAAAGGTTTTGATATGGAGGGAGGGAGGGAGGAAGAGCTAGCTAAGGTTCAGTGGGTACTTAACTTTGGGGATATGGTGGAGAATCAAAGTGATGAGAAGATAATTGATCAGATAACACCACCACCACAACCAAACTGATGAGAAGATCAATTTGATCAACAG
Organism: Selenicereus undatus; assembly: GCA_017589665.1. Lineage (NCBI taxonomy): Eukaryota > Viridiplantae > Streptophyta > Magnoliopsida > Caryophyllales > Cactaceae > Selenicereus > Selenicereus undatus. The sequence goes on from JACYFF010031954.1 coordinate 102,544,714, forward strand.
AGAGAGAGAGAGAGAGAGAGAGAGAGAGAGAGAAAGGGAAGATAGAAAGGGAGAGGAGGGGATGAGAGATTGACAAGAAAGAGAGTGAAGGAAAGCTAAATTATAAGCCAAATTAAGAGAGAGAAAGGGTTTTCTGGGTCTGTGTTTTTGCCCATTTTTATTCTCCCTCTCTCTATGTGTATCTTTCTTTTTGTTTTATTATAAAATAGAAATTAGGGTTTTTATTTCCCATCTTGGAAAAATTTTACTCATAATCTAAACGTTTTCAGAATAATTTTTCACAAGTCCTTAGAAATTAGTCTCTCTACCAGCAAGAATCTAATCATAGTGATTATATTATCTACATCTGAATCTTCTTGAATTTCACTGCAGCTGAGCCTGCTCTAAGAGTTGTTGTTATTGTATTTTTCTTTTTTATTCGCCCTCACTCTATGTGTATACATCTCTTTCCTATTGTTTTATTATAAAATAGAAATTAGGGTTTTCATTTCCCATTCTTCCTTTTTTGAGATTTTCCTCCTTTTTTAATAGAAAGGATATGATAGTGTAGTAGTGGGGGTGAGTTCCTTAACCCTGAAGTATATGCTCTAGTGATGCTTTGAACTGTCAACACATGCAACAGTACTATACAGTATGCTGCTGATGAGCTTAAAGAAGAAAGCGTTGTGTTTGTGGTGGCCAAGCTGGGGGTCTCATTCTCTAATTCAATTCAATTCAATTCCATGCATGCAGGTAATAGAGAGAGAGAGAGAGAGAAAGCTAGAGAGATAAACTCTGCTCTTAAGAAAAAAGAGACTAGATTATGATCATGATTAGTGTCTGGAAGTGTCCCCCATTGCCTACTACTGGTGGGTTCATCTCATCACGTACTCAAGATGCTAAAAAAGCAGATAAAGAAATCAATGTGGCTTCTCAATAGTACTCCGATAGTTTCGTCTAAGTACTATTTTGATGGAAATTCTACACAACGACTTCTCTCAGTATATGACTGACCTTTGTCAGATATGGAGAGATTCAGACGTAAACAACTTTATCTATATAGATATTTCTGCTTGTAAGGATCGAAAGTAAGGGGTGTGTGTGTTTCAATGCTGCAAAGCTCTATGCATTTTGTGACCACAGACCCCACAATGCAGAAGACACAATTGAGCTTTACAAATTAAAGCAAACAAGGGTACAAATTAAAGGGCAAAGTGAAAAAGTAAGGAAGAATTGGAGGTTGAATAAAAACAAAAATAACCCTTAAATTTTTCCAAAGTTTTGAATGAATGAATGAATGAATGAACGAACTTACTTTAAAGAATCAACATTTTTTTCCCCACAGAGGTTATAATATAGAGAATATATATTGATTATAGACAAAGTTTTTAGTACCATGCATAGAATAGCGGCAGCATTGGATTCGCTGCTGACTGCATATCAACTTCAATTTTATTGGGGTTTGAACTAACCATCTTTAATTAATTAGACACTATATAAATTTGCATGGTCAAAAAGAAGAATAGTGTGCTTTGTTCATTTCTCATTGTGTTTGGGCATAGTATATTGTGAATAGCATAAATTATACTTGACATAGGCAAGGTTTTTGTTTTTCATCATTAGTATTCCAAGAGATACTGATTCAGTGACATAATACTATGAGTCTGTTCTTTTCGTTGAGAAATATGGGTTGGTAAATGGATCAAGTTGATTGAGATTCGTAGAAGTGGGTTGAAGTAGGTTGAATTGGGTATTTTTTTGGTTGAAGTGGGTTGAAGTTGGTGGAAGTGGGTTGAAGTGAATATTTTTTTATTGAAGTTGATGAAGTGGGTTGAAATATGTTGAAATAGGTTGAGGTTGATAAATTTAAATTTACCAACGAAAAGAACAGGGCCTATGTAAGTTTTTTTCATCATTCATCTCAAATTTTTTTTTATGATTAATCTTCTAAGACATATTGATGTAGTAACATAAATATATAATGCTAATGTTAAATGTACTTATTAATGCATACGATAATTTTCTAGCTTTGTTATACCAAAATTACATTGATTTTATTCTAAAATTAATTATCTTGAGATTCATATGATGCTGCCTCAATTTACCCAAAAATTTAAAAATAAATAAATAAAATCCATAAGAGTAAATTGGTGTGGCAATTGTTTACTTAGCTAAGAAACCTCCATAACATAAAAGTTTATTGTGTAAAATAAATTTGCTTCCTTCCAAAGGGATCGATCCAAGTATCCAACACACCAATGTAGCAACCTTTTTTTTTTTTTTTTAGGATGGGGGTGTTTGGGTTGATAAGGAATGTTCCTTAGGCATGTAGAAAATGCATGACTTCATGCTTTTTGTTTCCTTAGCTTCATTGCCCCCTTTTTACTTTTTACTGGATATACTAATAATTCTTTATGCTTCCTTTAAATATTAATCTCATTTATGGTACATTAATTAGAACTATGATTCAATTCAAGGTGCATCAAAGTAGCAAATCTTCACCAATACCTAGTAGTGTGAATCCCATTATATCATAATCGGAGAGATTTAAATTAAACATAGGTTAAGCACGATCTTATATATCCAAGCAAACAAAAAAGCACAATATAACAACAACAACAACTCCCAGTTCGGGTTCCACCATTCTAGCCAGATATAGATAATCTTACACTTATGAGCACTTATTGCAGGCAGATGTAGACAGTCTTACATTTATCGATGTTCTTTTACATAGAAGTAAATTTGTCGCTAATTAGTTGGCTAATTAAGGTTAATTACTGTACTAGTCACCATGCATGGTTCATTGGACCCCTTGATGGATGAGATGATGACGTTAAAGTTCAAAACACGTACAGAGTGAAATATAAAGAAAAAGAAGGTACATGAAGATGCCGATATGTAGCTAACAATGCATATGCGTAGTCCAGCACTTCAGCTTTTTCCACTTATCATTGCAAAGATATACACGAATCTCAATCATTCATCCACTATTAGATATATATCTTTGCTCAATTCAAATTGTGATTTAATTAGAATACATTTTCTATAATTTCTTTTTAAATTTATGGTGTGTTTGGTAGGGTTGAAAATCATTTTCCTAGAAAATAACTTTTCATGTAAAATAATTTTCAGCTCATACTTTCAGTTGTTTAGTAAAAAGAAAAATGAACTTTCTGGATAATAAGTTTGATTAACAAAAAATGAACAAAAAAACTAAAAATGATTTTCCTTAATCTTCAAATCATATATCGAGAAAATAGATACGTAATAAAGAAAGAGTATGAGAGCCCAAGAAACGTAAAATCAACTTACGCTCTATGCAAAGTGAAAATATTTTTCTTCATTTTGGGGAAATAATTTTCCCCTGAAAACAAATTTTCCTGCAGCTTGTTTTACCAAACACCGTAAAATGAAAAAATTATTTTCTAGGAAAATAATTTTCACCCTTACCAAACACACCCCTAGATCATATTAATTTACAAAATTCATGATATGTTCAAAAATTTCAAGACATTTTCTAGTGAATTCAAATCTTTGCTGAAGATTTTAAAATTTTACTTAAAAATTTAAGGGAACATTACAAGTTTTCGGTTAGAGTATAAAACTATATTCTTGAGTCTTCAATCATCAGCGTAAGCCTTTGATTAAGATAGTCTTTGAACATTCTCAAACAGATTATGGCAAGGTAATGAGAGCTAATTATCATAACTACGTAGTGAAAGGTATAATTATAAATTAACCATGGCTAAGTTCAAGTTAATTCCAAAAAGTGGTCAAAGTTTTTTTTTTTTTTCAGATGTTGTGACAAAGCTCAACAGTTTATTACTTTTAGGACAAAGCAAAAGCTTTAGTTGGATCTTAGAAATGATTTATTTTTGCAATAATGGTGAAATTTATATACAGATACGTACGTAAATTATATCACCTTGGACATCCACTATTCGATATCTGATGTGATAAATTTATTGTCGTAAGGTACTTTTTAAGTGATTTTCTTTACGCAAATGCCTTATTATTATGTATTACTTTAAAAGGATTTTCTAATTAAATAGTGATCGAAAGAGTGTTATAGTTACCTTTTTATCTTTATTTTTTTTACAACTATAAAACTCACGTGTAATACATCTTTACTGATAGGGCAGATTCGATTAGGGTGTCCCTAACTACTTCATGCAAAATGACAAAATTATAAGTACAAATAAAAACAGGACTTTAGAAAATTCAAACCATGCATGCACATAGACAGTGTTTTTTTTTATTATTATTTTTTAAATAGGGGTTTATATCATGGAGGGCGTTATAAAAGACAAAAATATCGTTATCTTGGGCACCACTAATGTTAGGCAGCATTTGTAAATTTGATAAACCTTTATATATTCCTTCTTTCTCCAAACCATACTTCCATTTTCAGAAGGGAACCAAGTCGGCTCAAATTTGCTAATGCCGCATAATCTTTTTAGAGTGCGTGTAATAGTTGTAAAATTTTTACATCATACTTTTATATTCTCAATAATCACACAATTAGTATGTGTAAATATTTTTTTATGATAAATATATGTAAATAAAAATTGCGCGTAATTTTTAACAATGCGCACCGTTACCAGCTTGTTGAATATTCTTAGTCGTAAAACTCGTTATTTTCTGGGATTTTACATGCCTTGGAGCACCTTTGAAATAAATTTTGTCAAATAATTAAGTGTATTATGTAGAATGCAACAAATTAAGTTTTAGTTCTAACTCCTATGCTTTTAATTTGAGGATTTATAGGAGTAATTATATGTTGCATAGGTGTTCTGTTGTTTTTTTCTTTGGGGGGGGGGGCGGTGTACTCTATATTATCTTGCCTACAGAACTATTTTATCTAGAGTAGTGATACATGTCTTGTTGCAGGACACTCTTAAATGTTTTACCTTATCATAAATTAACATCTTTTTATGATTTAAAACTATAAATTTTTCAATTATTATACTTAATTATGAATTGCTAATCTTAAATATTCGTCGGCGTAGTATTAAATGATACCCTAATTGCATTAACCCCATCTGTGAGTACATATGATACGCGTATTTTAAAAATGTGATAAATTATGGATAAAAAGATGATTCTATACAATTTATAAGTTGTGATACGCCTTGATGATCCGATCCTAATCAATTTAAAAATATCATAATACGATTTTTTAGTCAAAATAAGACACTTATGAAGTGTCTTACAATACGAATTAGCTTATAGCTTATAGTTTACAGTTTTTTACATCTCCTTGCATCTTTTTACACATTCTTATATCTTCTTACTGTCTTACACATATTCTTAAATCTCCTTATATATTTTATAACATTCAACTTATCATCTATTTCATATTTATAGAACTATGTATATATTTTTTTATATACTACTAATATGAAAAATCTTACAATTTTTTTTTATGAATATACTATTTGTATAAACATAAAAATAGAATTTAACGATTTGAATTAATATTTGAGTGTTGACATGAAGCATATATACCACTATAGAGAAAATAAGTCAACATGTTTTAAAATTATAATTTAAAAATTACATTTATGTTTGAGTTTCGATGTGAATCATGCATGAAAATAGTCAAATTATAGGTGACGAAAGTATTTCTAAGTTTATTCAGGACAACTTGATTGCTATTATCATACAATTAAATATTAGATTGAATTTAATTCTAAATATTTAATTCAAATAAGGTTTTATTTTTAATTAGGGTTCTATTCAACTTTGTTGAAAAATTTTGTTATTTTTAAAATTTACTTATAGGGATGTGAAACTAATGCTAACATCGATCAGATGTAAGCAGCAGGAAGCGATGAGAAATAATAAGCAATATGCAGAAGCCGAAACCAACAGTTTGTAGCCTGTAGGGAAGGGTATTATTACATGTATAATGATCTTTGCATCTGTACGTAGGGAAAGACCAAGATCACGTAAAAAAGATCAGAGAGGAGGAGAGTCGCATCAATCAAGATCAACAGATGCCAATGGTCGGCAAAATCATGGTGCCTACCTTAGCAAAGATATACCCGTACCTCTAGCTGCTCAATGTTGATGCCCCCTCCTATATTTATTAGGGTTATTCTTGTGGATCCCGCCTTTTTTCTAACCTTTTCTTTTTCTTTTCTGAATGTGCTAAATCATTAAAAAAAAAAAAAAAGCCATCCTCTTTTGGTTGCTTCGCCCTGTCCATTTGCGAGAGGTCAGCTAGCCATCATATAATAATAATAATAATAATAATAATAATAATAACAACAACAACAATAATAATAATAATAATAATAATAATAATAATAATAGTAATAACAATAATAATAATAACGGCAGATTCAGAACTGGCAACACACAAATACACGATGCATATTAGCTATGATTCTATAAACAACAACAATAACTTTCATTTTGGGTTTTATTTTCGCAAAATTTGGAGAGATTTAAGCAGTCTTATCTCTATAAACATGACTTCCTATAAAGGATATATATATATATATATATATATATATATATATATATATA
>JACYFF010031954.1:102570199-102582056 GCA_017589665.1 Selenicereus undatus
ATGTGTGTATATATATATATATATATATATATATATATATATATATATATTTATTTGTTTGTATGTATTTTAGACTTCACTTATTAGTGGGCTTGGGCTTAAAAGCGTAGTGACCAATCATAGTGGATAAGGGGGCAATCGATCGGATTGGTCAAATATTAGTGCATTTATGAAGTGGATCAGATTGGCTTTATGTTCGGCTCATAAACGAAGTTGGCTTTTTATATGAATGAATGGGTGGGACTGGGATAGCCTATGTAGAACCGATTTTCGGCCTAATTTAAACAGAAACAAATTTGGACAAAATGAACTCTATATAACCATTATTGTCATGTATAAAGTGTTGGTAATAAACTTAATTAATCATAGCATGTAAGTTAATGTGACTAGTAGGTTGAGAAAAATGCCGGATCGCTAAACAGGTCGTTAATGGGCTGAAGCTATCAGACCCTTTCATGAGCTCTAACAGGCCGGCCCGCTATTTCACTCAACCCTTTATTCGCTCTATTTAAATGGATCGATCCGTTTTATCCGATGAATATCCTACCTGTTGCTCATCCCTAATATTGAACAACCAATATTGTGCCGAAGAAAGAGGTAAATTTTACATGATGAACATATGCATATAAAAGACGTCTTTTTATTCCTTAGTTAAAAAATCTAAATTCGGTCTCAGGTTTGAACTTTTGTGTTTCTTTTCTTTAGGACCTTCAATCATTCTAAATCATCATCACATATTAGTTTGATGACTGTGCGATAAGAGATCTTAAAGCACTTACATTCCATAAAGTACAATGTAACAATGATCTTCAAGATCAATCATATAATTTGCAATAAGTAACCAAGCAATTGATTGGTGTGCCTGTTTAAGATCATCCAATTCAATATACCAAACCTAATCTTCCATTCCTTCTGTTGATTAAAGTACACCTTGAAACAACGCAGACTGAATCAAGCCGAACTGAACCAAACCGAACGAAATCCAAGTCTACATCCACAAGGTGGACATAATTGAACATATTTGACAAGATCATGAACATAATATAGATGACATGGGCGAACTTTACCATAACAATACAGTGATATGTAGCTTCTAAAGTCACTGGGTGCCCAAACACAACTTTCCATCTATGAACAAAATCCTACATACTACGAAGCCTTTGCACAACAGAGTATAGGGTGCATATGCATTCAAGTCAAGCCCAAAGAGGTCTGATGAGACTGAGTGAGAACTACCTCCTCCCCCTGTTAAGCCTCTGCAAGTGATAATTGATGCTTCCCCAAGGCTTTCTATTTTTACTGGCCTGCGGAATATATCGACAATATACATATGCATTAAAAAAAGGCCGCAGAATCTATAGGGAAGAAAAGAAGATTGAAGATTACCTGTGCATCCATACAAGCATTTAAAAGTTCCTTTTGACGAACACATTTTTCATCGTTGTTATTGCAAAGAGCGAGACAATTTAGAAATGCAATCATTTCTTTCATGCAGGGTTTGTGTAAAGAACCAAACTTCTTTGGGTTGATGTACAGCCCGCCAGGCTTCCTGCCCTTTCTTGTTCTCTGATTTCAGCTCTTAGTTTCGTATTAAAAGACCATGTCAGAAGAGAATGCAATTGACAATGTCAAGGGTAATGGTACTCAGTTAAATTACGGAAAGACTGGCTCCGATTGAAGACTGATGAGGGTTAAAATACAGGGATAAGATCAGCATTTGTCGAAAATGACATTGAATAGCAGAAAGAGTAACAATAGATCACTAACAAAGGAAGAAGATGGCACCTACCCTGCTTTGTAACCCGCAATCAGGCAGTGTGGCACAATGGCGGGGCAACCAGACGGTAACATATTAAAAGCTCAAAGATGGAACATAGCTCACCTCCCTCAACTTCCTCATTCAAGTACTATCGACGATAAGCTCCTAGAGTCCTTAATGAACAAAGGTGAACTAGCCTATTCTTCAATCATTTCCACTATGGCAAGTTCAAGCACGTCTATGCCAAAAGCCACGAGCACCGCTGGTGGGAAATAAGCATAACATCGAGTATGTCCTACAAGGACACCTCTACATTCAAACCAAGCAATCGTGCTAAGACATTGGGTCTAACTCTGTAACTCAGTTACCATGAAACCATGAACTTGTTACTAATCAAATCATTTAACAAGCCCATGAAACCATTTAACAAGCCCATGAAACCATGAACTTGTTACTAATGAAACCATTTAACAAGCCCATGAAACCATGAATTTTGTAACCAACCAAATCATCACACCCATTTCAAGCTGGACATAAATTTTCAACCTTGTGTATGTTAATACTACAACAACAACAACTCTCACGTGGGTCCCACTTGTACAGGATCGGGGAAGATCTAGATATAGACGACTTTACATCTCTGTCCGTGGGTGTTAATATGTTATAAAATACATATCTCCTTCCTATGCATAGGATGCAACATGCAGAATGAGCACAAGGCAACAAAAAGGCGACTACTATAATCCCAATTGTAGCTCCAACAAACAACACGCAAAAAGCCTCATCCTTTTTTTCTGGATTTCAACAAACACATAGAGTGCATCACAATTCACAAATATTAGTACCTACCGACCAAATCCCATCAAAAATGAAAAGCCTACTACATAAAATACACAAATGCTGAGACAACCAAAAACTACAAACACACAAAACCAAGAAACCCAGTCATTCATTAAAACTAAACATAAAGCTAGAAGTGAAATTAGGTTCGAATTTGTTCACCCAGAAAGCAAAATTGATGACATAATTTACCTCGTTACCAGCAACGGCGAACAGAGGCGGCGACGGCGGCGGCGGCGGCGGTGGAGCTCCTCTGAGCTTGGTATACACTACACTCTGGCACAGAGGATAGAAATTAAGGGGGTCGGAGAGAGAGAGAGAGAGACAGCTGGTCTGGAACTTTCGACCCGACCCGTATAGTGATCAATGGGCGATAATGGGCTAAACTAATAATGAAAGGCTCAATGAATAACGGCCCAGGCCCACAAAATTTGGTGTAGTTGACGGGTCAGGATATCTTCTGTTTTGCTTTAGTGGACCCCTTTCCACATTATTAATTACTCTGTTAGGATGTCATAAATCTTCAAACTAGATGTTAAGCACCAAAAGGTATTTAATGATCTTTTTCTTCTTGCAAGACAATTAAGATTTGAAATTAAGTTTACAATGTATCTATTGAAAGGCCTTCTTGTTGGTAGACCCCAACTGGTCTGCTCAATGATATAGACTTTTTGTTTGTATTACTCGAATGTTAGATCCATTTATTGAATGAAGAGATATAGAATATGTCGATATAACTATATTAGTATGAATATAATCTTATCGTCTTTTCTCTTTTCAAAGTTTAATATTATGGACTCCAAACTTCTCTTACTTCTGCCTGTATATTTTTCATCATGTGCAATGAAACATTAAGACTTTAAATTCCGACTACCTATCAAGATAAAACAGTCAATGGACGAAGGAGACCGACAATCATTTAACCCTGTACACATATGTTATTTTTAGGTTACATATAAATTATATAATGTATAAAACCGACTTAATTCTTCACATTATAACAACCAAAAGTTAACTAATATAACGAGTTTTCACAAACAAGGATTCTAACATTTAAAAGGCCACATTTTTTTTATTTGTATATATGTCACAAGTCACAACTAACATTCCCAATAAAAATGGAGGCATTTGAATGGGTTTGAAGCAGACATAGTGTCAAATTTTCATGTAAATTGCAGGCCACGAAAGAGGAATCCCTATAATATTAGCATAGCATTGCGAAATTTATGCATGAAGGAGCCCTACCAGTACTACAATCCAAGACCAACATACACAAATTTGGCTGGTTTTGTTCCCCCACAAAATTGAATTCCATTTGTCTGAAACTGCGTAAATTTGGGGCATGGATATCTAAATAAAATTTAGGGTCCCACATATATTGCAACTCCTTGTGTAAGTGTTAGCATTGCGGGCCAGGATGGGGCCCAACTGTCTTGACTTGGCCCCATGACTGTTGGACCACCCTGTGAAAATCATTCTGTGATTCTGTCATGACATTCAAATTCACATGCCCTCATGTTCTCAGAAGCCTTCCTCGCTTGTGGTTATTGTGTTTCTTAATTTTCAAATTACACATTCCATATACATTTGTACAAAATTAAAATTTTAGATCTTTTATTTTATACAGGCCGGAGATAACCGAAAATCGAAACTGAATCAGATACATTTGACCTGAACACAACTCGATGATCTGAAAGTAACTCGACCTGTAACCAAACCGAACAACCCGTTTACGAGTTCTGTTGAGATACGAAGGTAAGTAACAGAGAGTATTATATGAATATGATGCATATAAATGTGGAGGCATCATTGTTGCATTCAAATTTGAAAGGGAGTAAATTACAAAAGAGAGTTGAAGGGTGGGGGCAAACCTTTTAATTCAGCAAACCTCGCGTGACAGCACTTGCTTGTCTTCATGTTTAGGTTAAGTTAAAATAATTTAAGTTGATTGGTTAAGTGCTGTCTGGCAAGTGGCAACCCTCCAATGTTGAGCCTTTGCTTTTTTTGTCAATTTTATTAGGTGAAAATGACCTCCCAGTTTCATGTAATTTCCCCCTCTAAACACATTAAAAAATAAACTAAAATGAAAGAAGAGATGAGAAGACCAATTCAAATTTCCTTCTTTTCTGAACAATTCAAAAATTGAATTATAACGTTCTAATTCTTGAATGATGAGAAGCACACTGCAATTTGTGAGCGAAGTTCAAAGGATTAGGAGGGGCAGTTGATGGATATTCAAAAATGAATCATTGCAATTGTGAGACAATTGATATATGGTGCAACATGCTTATAATATATTTGTAAGACGGTATTACTAAAAACTTAGTTAAATTAATCAGTTAATAAACAGTTGTGTTGGGAAATTCTAACACCACCACCTTCCAGTGTGGGTCCCGCTTTCGTGGGGTTTGGGTTGTGTTGGGAAATTCTACATATGAGTTAATGTTGAGGTCAACCTTCAATAGATGGAGTGAGGAGCTTATGTATGAGTTCAACCTAAGATGTAAGCGTTTAAGCTTTTGGGTCAAAGTTGTGTTCAATTCATATGCGACTCTCAGTATGCAACTCCTCAGCTTAGTTGACTTGCCTCAATCACATGGACTAACATAAAGGCCTAATTGAGAAGATGCTAGCAGCATTTGATGGTAGTCCTCTCCTAGAACAATTTGTGCAACGATGAAGTGACGAGTGTATATATGAGTTGAACTTATCAAAATTTCAGTAGCTTCGGTTTTTATGTCAAAATTGTATTCAACTCACATGTGAATCTCAATATGCAATTCGTTAGGCTAGCACAGGCCCAACAGGTTGTTAGATTACTCCCTAGAGTATAATACATTGTATTCATCCAACTTTGGTCTCATTGGAGACAGTTAGTCTTCAATTTCGTTGAAGAATTTAAAGAAAAAGATATCCGACGTTGAAAAATATAAGATTTACGGACGTAATGAACCTAAAGATGAAAATATATGTTTTAAACTGGTTATTTCTGTAACATATGAATATATGGGAAAAAAAAAAACAAAACATCATCCCCGATGAAGTCAATTATTTGAGGGTGTGTGGCTAAGAGCCCACAATAATCTCCTTATCCACCAAAGTAGAATGTATGGCAGCTTTTCTGTTGACCTAACCATGAAGATAAGAGATCGAATCTTCCAAGGAACAAAGATGCAACCAGAAACAAGCTGAAACAAAGGCAGAGAGAAGCAGCTTTGCAACAGCTTTTGTGTCAATCTTTTTACCCTGATACAGTGAAACTTGAACAAGGATTTTCTCAACAGCTCCCCCCCCCCGGGGGGGGGGGGGAAGAAAAAAGAGATTCAGAAGGATACTCATGAAGTCTACCTTCCATTCAAATTTGAAAATCCACCTAAGTTGCTCTTAAAGATTCCTAATTATATGGACTTAACAAAGAGATAAAGATTTTTTTAGTCAATGATTACTCATGGGATGTAGCTGTACACATGTTCTGATTAGATGACACTAGTATATTACAACCCCTAGTTAGCTACATGACATACATACCAGAAAAATCAGATTGCTCAAGTGTTGGTATGATACACAATCTCATGGAGGAAGAAAGTTCCACCTTCACCATTGTGTCCCAAGATAATGCCCACGTGAAGAAAACCCTATAATATATAGTTTCGAAAGTCTAATAATGAGAACATCAATCATACAGCTATGTTCCGTTGCACATCTAATCTAAGCACCTAACAGCATAGCTGATAAAGATGTTATGATCGCATAGTGACCTAGGTGCAAAATACATATACATAATTTCTCATTTCATTCTTTGTCGAAACAAAATAAATTGTAGTATACACTAGACTTGTATGTCCACATCCAATTTTGCCTATGATGGAGCAATTTTCCTTATCAATATGTTAGTATGTCCTGCATTCAAAACAGTTAGAAGTCTGAATTTCTGTTCCAACAAATCCCAGAGCTCTTCCAAGTTGATAACAAGAAGGTATCATACAAGAAACCCTACTTTTTTAACAAATTGCGAAAATAGAAACCCCAAAGAGACCCCCAAAAACAAAAAAAAGGAACCAAAAAATGGAATGGCTCAATTCACACTACTAATCTAGCTTAACAGCTAATCCTTGACAAATATCTAATGATGCAAACTGGGTTTATTTTCATCAGCATTAGGAGGGGAAGAAGCTAATGGGAGTACCTGCAATGAAGAGCAATGAACCTCCCACATCTCCTTGTTCTTCCCACCATTAACAACCTCTGTCAAACTCCTGGTTTTTTGAGCTTCTTCAAGCAACCTTCTGTACAACTTCTCCTCAGCATCTCTCAAGAACTTGAATGTTGGTGGTGGAGAATTCCTCAACCTATTAAGCTCAGCTTCAACAGAAGATTCAAACAACGGGTTGTCATAATTGTTGTTGTTGGAACCCAACAAGATTGAAGAAACCTTCAATGGTGGAGAAGCCAAAGGGCTAAAAAATGGTGATTGGTTTTGATTTTCCAGTGCAACAAGATCACCTAAACTCCTTGTTCTTGACCCTTTTCTACTCCTATCACCCTTTGATCTCCCATCATCCGATTCCAAATCTTCCTTACTCTCTTCATTGATGGTGAAGAGGAACCTTGGTGGGCCCACAAGATTGTGGAGCCTCATGATCTCTGATTCCACACCATCTTCGCCCAGGGCCTTGAGCAGCATATCCTTGTTTGAGGCTAAACCCATTTCAACATCCGGGTCATTATGATAATTAGCTTCTGGGTTTGCTACAATTGTGTTTGAATCTGGGTTGTTGATGATTGACGAGGGTTTATCCCAGCAAAAGAGATAGAAGAGCTCCTTGTTGGTGTGATTAGTATAATCTGCTCCTACTCTGTTGCTATTCCTGCAAATCCTCTGTTTTTTCCACCATAGAAGATAGTAAAGCTCCGCAACAAGTGCTAAGAGAAGACAAGCAAACACCAGACTCAGTAAAATCCCCAACCCACTCAAAAGCGACATCTTTTCTCTCTGAAACCGAAAACAACTTCAATGCAAGAATTCCGGTAAATAAACTGATTAAAAACTGGAGAAAGCTTCAAATTCACATACTTCCATTAAGACAAGAAAAACCCAAATGCAAAGAATCAAACTTTTTGCAAAAGAAAGCTTCACCAAAAGCCTACTTTACGGTATCTGAAACCTGTTCGACGAAATTCCCCAGTGAAAAAGATGAATTTTATCTACCCCAGATTAGATATTTGTTTGTTAATATCACTCCCGTCAAAAGATTCTGACTTCCTAATGTAGTCAGACGAGCTAAAAGGAAAGGGGGCTGGTTAGGAAAAAGGCTTGGTTTTGCAACAATAACAGAGAGAATGAGAGAGATTTTACAAGGGAAAAAGGTGGAGAAAATGATAGTGTTCCCTTAGCTCAAAGTTGCATAAAACAGACACTGTTTTCAGACCCACAATTCAAATCAACTCTGAAGAAAAATTCAATTTAGGAGGAGGAAGAAGGAGAAAGACAGAGACTATAGAGAGAATTTCAAGTCGGGCATTTCCCCAGAGGGGCAGCGAGAGAGAGAGAGAGAGAGAGACGGGGGTGCGGCGGAGAGGGGAGAGAGAGGGGTATGATTAGCGTGTTTGGGCAGAAATGGGGAGATTATAAGGCTAAAACAACGGTGATTAGGACGTGGTCGGAGTTGGATTAATGAGGGCGGGAGAGAAAGTGGGCAGTATTTGAGTCCAAAAAAGGGCAGCTCACATGGGCTAGCAAAGCGTGTGCCTCTGTCGCCATTCACTCAGAAATCAAGAAAATAAATAAAAAATATGAAAAAAACACACACACAATTGATTTTAGAACGACACTGAAACAGTTGGTACATTATTCTCTGAAGCGTAATACATTATGCTCCTCTGGAAGACACTAGGCTTCATCAATGACGACGATCTTCAATAACAATCTTTTGAAAAAAAAAAAAACAATATCTTAGATTCAAAAGTATAAAGTTTAACTAATATAGATTGGTTCAAGTGATTTGATACTGGTTTTCCTTAAATAAGATCTTAAGTTCGATCTTATGAATGGAGAAAATTCGTGATGAAAAACTCTACCTCTCTATGCTCCAACAATAGCTCTCAATTTTGATAAAATAATGACCCAAAACCCTCCAAAAAACAGTTATAAAGTTTATGTACCAAGTGAATTTCAAAAATAGACAAAACGAGCTTTAGATTTCAAAAAAAGTGAAAACTGTAATGAATAACAATGTACAACCCGTAATCCAAAAAGTACTCCAATCAATGTTCAACAAAGGAGAATTGGCAACTGGGCCACGAGGATGACCCATTGAATTTGAACATAATGCTAAGATGAACCATTTTCTAACCTTTGGATCTGGAGATGTCCAACCCACACCAATCACAATGAGCCTTGCTACCATCATTTAGAGTTGGAAAAGTTTGACCTAATACGATAAGTCGATCTAAATTTGATATGAAATTACCGAGCCCACTCCAATATTTGGACTGATTATTTATATGCAACAACTTTTAGTGTGGAGTCTGCTTTTCACATAATTTTGGAGATTATTGATATAGGATATAGCTAATATTTTAATCTTAACAAAAGTTTATATTATATTTTCAAGAGTAAATATTTCTAAAAGTTAGTCAGCACCACATATATATAATGTATATTACTTATGATATATTGTGGTTGAATTACAAAATAAACTCTTCAATAATCATAATTATAGAACCGCCAAAACAGAAAAAAGAGGTGAAAATCAAAGGATAATGCGTAGGATAACATAACCGTTTCCCACCATCACACCGTCCACGGAGGCTCCACTGGTCCCTCATCTTCCTCAACCTCCCCCCCCCCCCCCTCTCTCTCCCCACTGCTGATGACAATTTGAATCCTTTACTCTTCAATCGATTCCACTCCGTCAATGGCGAGAACCCTGATTTCGTCCTCGCCATTCATTGGCACTTCTCTCTCCTCGGAAACATCTAGACATGGCTACCTCCATTCACTGCCTCATCGAACCAAGCTTGTCGACACCAGAGTGAAGTTTAGCCTCCATGAAATCCCTCCTATCAGCTCAATTGATTATTCAGTCGATCTGAATGAGGTTTTCACTAAGGCGGAGAGCCTGCTATACACTCTCGCTGACGCCGCCGTCTCCGCCGCTCCCGACGCCGCAGCTCCGGTCGAGAAAAACGGTGGTTGGTTCGGGTTCATATCGGATGCCATGGAAGTCGTCTTGAAGGTGTTGTATTTGGTTGTATTGAATTGTAGCCTCTGTTGATTTCGTTTGCTGTTGCAAATTTGATGCATTTAGCTCGTTTTTGAGTTCATTAATCCATGAAATGAGGAGACGTTGAATTTTGGAGACATGGAAATTTGATGCATCTACGCTCCATCTGTCCGTCAATTAGTTGCGTTTGCAAATTTGATGCATTTAGCTAGTTTTGAGTTGACTAATCCATGAGAGGAGGAAATGTTGAATTGGGGAGATGTGGAAATTTGATGCAATTATCCTTTATCTGTGCTTCAATTAGTTGCGTTTTACACATAGTTTATTATCATATCTTATAGCTTAGCGCTATTTCTTGAAGCATTCGTTTTGTAAGTGAGCCTAGTGTTATGGTTATGTGATAGGAAATTCAACTGGGTGGAAGTGCCTTTTCTGCCTAATGTGCGCCATTTACGTAGTGCGGAAGTTGTAACCTGTATCCTTTCTTTCTTTTGTACAGGTTTTGAAGGATGGGCTTGCGACTTTACATGTTCCATATTCATATGGATTTGCCATCATATTGCTCACTGTACTAGTGAAAGTTGTGACTTATCCTTTGACAAAGCAACAGGTTTGTATTTCCATTTTATCTCAATCCTTTCATGCATTATGCTTATTGATCTATTTTTGATGAGTGAAACATGCTTCCTGACTGATTTTCTTTGCAATATATGAATTTGCGCCCTATTGGTTTTGATGAGGAAAATCATATGTACCAATATATAATGATCAAAGTACGGATGTCAGATGCATAGCCAGCATCCCACAAAAGATTATATGCATCCACAATACAAGCTATCCACATAGCAAGCCACAACGTTGTTGTTGAAACTTGTAAGGGGGAAAAGTTTGTTGTGGAATTTGAAAAGAACCAACCTTGGAGCAAGTTGTCTTGGCAATTGAGAGAGTGGAGAGAGCCATGAGATGGATGTTTGAGGGAAAGTATTTCTTAGGACCTATCTGAAGATTAGGTATAACTTGTATAAGAACAATAATTGAGACTCCAACGCCAGTAGTTCTGCCACTTAGAAATGTGCAAGTTCAAGGGTACATGTGTAGTTTGAAAAGTTAGGAACATGCAGTCAAATATCAAAAGGATGATACAGCAGCTATAGATGCATTCTTCGTTGGGGGCGATAAAGCTTGTTGCTGATGTATATTTGATGTGAGGACTTAGTATTCCGGCACTGCTACTGCTGCAGTACTCGTACTTTCTCATATAATATATGTCTTGTAGAGGATTTAGAGGGATGTTGCAATAGCGATGGAGATTAGGGACAAGGATTTAGAGAGAGTGGCTCTCAAGCCTTGGGCTTGAGCAGGAGTGTCAGCAAGCATAAGTCTGGATGAAATTGGAAGTTCAAGCTAGTGGCCACATGAAAATTGTGCATGGAATGGTGTTGGGAAAAAAAAATCATTTTCTTTCCTTGGTTCAACGAAACAAACAAGCAGAGAACTATCCACTAATATCAGCTTATGTAGGAGAGTCCTGTAACACTGTGCAAAATAGAGGTATTGAATAGGTTTTCTATGAGTTTCACTGGTTTACAGAAGTCTTTGCTTCCGTTTGTGAAGGACAATTGTTCACATCCATAGTTTACTTTTTCAGATTTGTGAGAAGTGTTATTATTGTCTATCATGGTTGAGCCAAGTGGGCAGACCTAAGATTTGTTGTTGATGGTACTGTGGGAGCTGTCTTTGGTTTCACAGTGATTATTGCTGATAAAAATCATCTGTGTAGGTTGAATCAACATTGGCAATGCAGAATCTTCAACCAAAGATCAAAGCGATACAAGAAAGATATGCAGGAAATCAGGTAACTAGGATTTCGAAATTTTGCAGTTGCTTACATCATGGAGACATCCTGCATTGGGCATTGTTATCATGTCCTCTGTAACCAATTGTCCATCTGACATGCTGTTTGATCTTTCATATGTGTATCTCTCTCTCTCTCTCTCTCTCTCTCTCTCTCTCTCTCTCTCTCTCTCTCTCT
>JACYFF010031954.1:102582456-102709546 GCA_017589665.1 Selenicereus undatus
ATATACATATATATATATATGTGTGTGTGTGTGTGTGTGTGTGTGTGTGTGTGTGTGTGTGTGTGTGTGTGTATTTGAGGGATAATATTGATTCAGGTATACAAGTAACCATCAATTAGGCTATAGGAAAGAGGGGTTAACTTGGAATATGTATATGTGGCAAACGTAGACACAACCAAGTGAACTGCTTTCGGTGTTATCATTATATCTTGCAAAACTGATGAAGTGTCGACCCTTTTTCTTTTACTTGGTCATCTTCTCCTCATCCTCCTCTTTGTGGGACAGGCACTTGTAAATGAGGTTGCAATGGTATTTGGCAACTGTTGGATAGTTACGTTTTCTAAGTTTGAGGGTTTACTTATGGAGTGAATTGTTTCCTGTGCTAGGAAAGGATACAACTTGAGACATCACGTCTTTACAGGCAGGCAGGGGTTAATCCTTTGGCAGGTGAATTTTCAATAATGAGGTCTTACTTTAGTCCTGTCTCTGTTAGGTTTTTGCTCCGCAAAATTTCTGCAATTCTTATTTACTTGCATAGCTTAGCACGGATAAAATGCCGCATAAAGTGGTTCGGTGGAGGACCACTGACCACATGTGACAATATGCTGTTTATCTAAACTTGACTATTCAGGTTACATCACTCTACTTAGACCCTTCCATTTGTCGCCCTCCTTTTGATTTCATGCAATTTGTAGTTCTCAACCATAATTACTCCCAGAAAATTTGGAGATTATCTCAAGGCAAATTTCCCTTTTTCCTGTTTCCTTACAGGGTGTCTTCCAACTTTGGCAACAATACCAGTCTGGATAGGATTGTATCAAGCTCTTTCAAATGTAGCAAATGAGGTGAATTGTGATACAAAATTTTACGAGTTGCTGAATGGTTACCTTCAACTGTATAGTGGCATGCATCACTGATCATCTGTGCATTTTCACTTGAAGGGATTACTGACAGAGGGATTTTTCTGGATTCCTTCACTTGGGGGCCCAACGACAATCGCAGCACGGCAAAGTGGTGCAGGCATCTCTTGGCTTTTCCCTTTTGTGGTACTTTTCCATTAGACCAGTGGACTTACTCCATCAATCATCTTTTGTATATTGTGTAGTGATCTTCAATAAACACTTATGCTAGTGATAGCCCTTTTTAACTGAAACTAGAGTTGTGCTGTCTGCTGTTTACCGGATTGCTGATCTTCCTGATCTTGTTTAGTGTTCAAGAACCAACTTAACCAAAAGCTTAAGCTGATGGTTGAAGACCCATGAATACGATTATACTCTAACACGCCTCCTCACGCAAATGCCCTTTGGGCTTAAAGTGTGGATGTTGCAAAGGCACACCCTACCTTGCACAAGAAATCAATATGGGGGCTGCTGAGATTTGAACTCGAGACATCTTGCTCAAAAAGGCTCTGATACCATGTTCAAGAACCAACTCAACCAAAAGCTTAATTTGATGGTTGAAGGCCCATGAATAGGTTTATACTCTAACATTTAGCATGCGATGTAATTTTCTAGATAATTTGAACACTTTGGAATCTGGATGTACTTTGTTGGTGAACTACGTTTTTGTGGGGCCAGCTAGATCCTGGTGCTGTACAGCCTTTTGGATTCCTTTTGGGGGGGGGGGGGTTGGGTGTTCCAAGTAATGGCTCACTGCGAATATGTATTGCCCAATGGTTTATAGATACAAAAGTTTGAAGTTGGTGAATTGAGACTAAGGGACCTTGGAGTCAAAGAAGAAAAGCTTTCAAACTGAGCAGTAAATGACAGTGGAGTTCAAATAACTGGCGTTAGATCTTGCTGGAGAAGAAGTTTCCTGTGGAACTCTTCTGTCAGCATTTGGATTGTAGAAAGATAACTCTAATTTAGTTTTCCATTTTAAAATTGGCTGTGGGATTGAGAATTGATTTCTGGTGATTTGTATTAATATCTTAGTGAAATTTGCAGGCAATTCTATTTCATTTTTCGGTGTGATTCAGTTGTCCTGTTTTTATAGCCTGTTTGTGGTTTGGGTAGCCTACTTCTTTGTTCTGATATCGTTGCCATTGCACAATGTAGGATGGTCATCCACCGTTAGGCTGGCATGATACTGCAGCCTATCTGGTTTTGCCTGTCCTACTAGTGGTTTCACAATATGTTTCAATGGAACTCATGAAGCCTCCTCAGGTAAACATCCACGGGTGGCACTTCGCCTTTTTTTTTTTCACCGCAATTATTAAGCTTGGCAGATTGCTGATATGCACCCCTTTTTGACAGACTGATCCATCTCAGAAGAATACACTTCTCATCCTAAAGTTTCTTCCTCTTATGATTGGCTATTTTTCATTGTCTGTCCCTTCTGGATTATCCATCTACTGGTTTGTCTCTTAATTCTTCTTTCCCTCTTAACTTTATTTAACTGCCTGTAACATTTCAATTTAAAAAAAAAAAAAAACCAGATGACTTTGATTTAAGTACATGATGCCTCACCATCATCAAGACCAACAGCTACCCAAATGTTAGTGCATAGCCATAGCTGAAGGTTAACATATATGCAATTTACGTTTGAAGGAGTTGTCATTCTGAAAGGCCCATAGAAATGGATTTTGGTGAAGAGTAGTACTAGTGGTGGTAGTATCAGTGGGGTCAATATATTAATAAAATGATTATAATGTAATAACGAAGACTAATAAAAGGAATACTGCTACTAAAGACTAAAATTTGATAATACTAATAATAATGATAGAACTGACAATTGTAATCATGATGGCAATTGTAATGACACTCAATGAGTAGGGAAAAAGAATAGACAAAAGGAAATTTGGTGAAGGATAATCTGATCTATGGCTGATGTGCATTATGATCCATATGTTGCATACACAACACTGAGCTTCCTTCACATTGGTATGTTTCATACCGAACCTACCCACCAAAAGAGTATTCCTGGGTTACACCCCAAAATATACTAAAAGAACAGAAGTAAAACATTTGTCCCTGATTTTTGGTGCTCAAAGGAGCCTCCTTGATTGTCTCCAACCATTAGTGAGCAGGCCAGTGGTATTCAATATCCACACTGTGGACATTGGTTGCCAGAGGAGCAGGGGAAGAGAGTTTAATGGAGGAGTTATTGCAGTATCATGTATGAGCAGGTCATAATTTGTTTCATGTTTGTGAATTTGTTGCATGTGACTTGCTTAAGTCTGTGATTTGGTGTATAAAATAAACTGTAACTAAGGGCCCTAATCTTTGGAAAAGTTACCTTCCCTAGCCTTATTTGGTACATGAGACTTGCTTAGACTTGTCAATACCATGTATCTTATAAACTGTAACCAGTATGTAGTACTAAACTTTTGAACAGTTACATTGATAACCTAATTCTGCTTTGTTCTGGTATATTTGGTGCAAAACTTAAAAAGTGATTGACTTTTCTATTGTTATGTGGGTGGACAGGTTTACAAACAATGTCCTCAGTACTGCTCAGCAAGTATGGCTGCGCAAGATGGGTGGCGCTAAGCCTGTTGTGAGTGAGAATGCTAGTGGAATCATAAGCGCTGGAAAGGCAAAACGATTAGCATCCCAATCTGCTCAGAGTGGTGACAGGTTTGGGTTATATTTTGAGCAGGTGATTCTAACATAATAATTTTTCCTTGGTAACTGCTTAATTTTGATCTTGATATTTGAAATTAGGTTTAGACAGCTGAGAGAAGAAGAGAAAAGGAAACAAGCGAGCAAAGCAGTGCCAGCTGAAAATGTTCAGATGCTGCCATCTACATCTGAGTCTGATTCTGATGTGAGCTTGAGCGATGAATCCAAGAAAACGGTGAGCATCAACATTTAGTCCAAATGTTTGTTTGTGAAACAAGAGCCTTCAACTT
The DNA here is from genome assembly GCA_017589665.1 of Selenicereus undatus. Lineage (NCBI taxonomy): Eukaryota > Viridiplantae > Streptophyta > Magnoliopsida > Caryophyllales > Cactaceae > Selenicereus > Selenicereus undatus. The sequence continues at coordinate 102,586,310 of JACYFF010031954.1, forward strand.
TGTATTCACTAAGTGGCTGGCAAGTTTAATATGCATGGGAGTGAGTTTGTTTGATTATGCATTTTCAGCTGTATGACCATTTTGTTCTTCCATTCTCCTGCATGTGCTGATGTTCTCAGTTTGTTTCCTTTACTGTTTTAGTGGGTTTAGGAAGTAGAAAGATAGATATTACTTGGCTGTGGCCCCGTGGATTAAATCCTGATGTCTCTGCATGGCCGACCACTTTACACGATATTCACATGGGAAAGTTTGTTGATCACTGACCTGGGGGATTGTTTTCAGTGTCAACTTTTGGTCGTGCATGGTCAAGAGCGCTTTCTGGAGCCACATCTTTGCTTCAGTCCACATCAGCTTTATTGCAAAGACTCACGCTATTGTCATCAATCCAAGTAGATTAACTGATTACTTTGCCTTTGAGAAGTTCCAATATCTGTGCAACTGGAGGCTTTTATTTGTTTTTTATTTGTTTTTTTTTTAAGGATGTAGATTTAAGATGATGTCACTGACATGGGTGCATGTGCACATTATGAATGACACGCCAAGACGCCCTGCAGAAGGATTTTTGTCAAAAATTTAGCAAATAGCTACCATTACAATTGACTTCATATGGGGTTCAGGGAGGAGAGGAAAGAGTAGCAACTGGTAAGTTCAGCCTAGAGGGTACATTTGGGTAGCTACTTACCTCGAATACTTGAGTGCAACGATGCACATTGATCAATACGATATATCTGAAAATTTTCCTCTCATCCCTTATCAGCTAGTTGCCTTGGCATACTAATTATCAATTTATATATAATTTCCATGGCAAGCTAGCTCATAAACTGATACACATTGTTTTTACATGCTGGAGGATTACAATTCTCTTGTTCTTTTGTCCGTAAAACGTCAGAATATCTTTATCTTTTATCACTCCTTGTATAATAACATGGGAAAAGCATCTTTTAGATTTGACATTCCCTGTCTCTCTGCGTCTCCCAGGCATTCATCCCCTGAATCCATCATTCAGCTGTACTAGTTGAAACTTTGAATTCTGGGAGAATGTGGCCCATGTGATAATCAATGGTTGATCCACTTTTGGTGGTAGATTGATGTGTGTGGGTGTGCGTGTTTCTGCCTTCTTTTTTTTTTTGACAGGGTGAACTAGAAGAGGCATTAGCATCAAGTGGGAGCAAACAGGTTCCCAAATATTCCTCCCCGAAGAAAAGCAAGAGATCTAAGCGTAAGCGTGTGGGCTGAGTGGTGCATGCTTAGCTCTGTATATGATATGAGATCAGATTCTAGTCATTTTGGCAGTGGCCATTGTGCGCTGGCATATCCATGTTGATCTATTTTGTTGCCAGTATGCTAATTTGGCTATGCCCTTGCCCTGTACCTAGGGCTGTCCACATTTTTGTCGAGCTGAATTCAGAATATTGATTTAGAGTCAACAGCAACCATATTGGTCATATACAATGTTTCTCCTTGTTGATTTTTTCCTGTAAATTGTAATACAAGAATCTATAGTGATGAGTTTTTCAGTAAGCACTTCGAGCAGGCAGTCAAAGACTGATTCTTATATTGATTGAAGACTGTCTGGTGAAGAAAAGTCATCTGGACAATCAGTTTTTGGCGGGATTTATGCATATTCTATCCAGGGAAAATGTCATTATAGGCTGCTCAAATGAGTGTCTCCCCACCCGGGGGGGTGGGGGGTAAAAATTAAACAACAAAAAGGAGGAGGTAAAATACAGGTCTTCTCCCTGATGCTTTGCTAATCTTCTATTTATCTTCTATCCCTCTGTCAATGGGTATGTGGTATGTGGTTGATGTGTTATTCTATCAAGTATCCAGTTCATGCCTATTTACCGGGACATGGACAGCAAGTAGCCAAAAGGTACTCATCTCAACCATCCAATTCCCACTGAACTGGGTTGGTCGAGGTGAAGCTGGGAGCACCTCAATAGGAGCTCCCAAGCAAAGGCCCTGAAGGTAACTCTGTAAATTGTGCTGCAAGCTGCGTGATTTATTTATGTTGTGAGAATTATACGTACAAATTTTCTGACATGTCTCGTTCTTTTTGATCTAATCGCCCCCCCCCCCCCCCGGGATCAAAAAAGGGCTAAAGAGAAAAAAGGAAAACAGCAATAATAAGTTGTAAAATCACATCCATAAAATAGTGCGGCAATCTGGCCAGTGGAAGTCTAAGTTCTGCTACAATCATGACATACTACTAATAGAATATAATGGAAATTCTGAATGATTTCCCATCTTTGTACACCCAGTATCCCCTTTTTCAGCTAACAAATAGATGAGGCCTTCATTGTCTTTGAAAATTTCCGCATCATTAGTTCTGCAATATTCTTGCAAGACTGCATCCGTTCTTTCACGGGTTTGTTGGTGGGCGTTGATTCCCAACTGGATTAGGTCCGGACGGGGTCTTGTGTGCACTTTTCTGGTCACCCTGCAAAACAGTTATACTTCATTCTGTTAGACTTGAGTTCTTGAGCCTTGAGATGACAGTTAATTTAGACAGGATCTACTGCTCAAATGAGAGGAGCACTACTTTTGCACATACCCAAGTGGGGAGCAGATGTTTGGTTGGAAGCCTTGAACCGGGCTGTAGTGATCGTGGTTGTGGATTGAAATTGACTGTCGGCAGCAACAGAAAAGGTGACTTGTTACGACATCTATGGACATGTTAACGCTATCTGCTGAGGTATTTGCAATCTGCATTAGTGTTGAGTTTACTAGACGGAGATATAGTAGCTTACCTGATTTACTAGCTTGAACTTTGATTGGTGTGCAATTACTTTGGAAAGCTGCCAAGAGAAAGCATGCTAATAGGAAGACGATGAATGAACCCCTTCTTGCCATGTCTGGATAAGTAAACATGAGAGTGAAGTGAATGAGCTTTAGAGATGCAATGTTGCCTTCACTGATGCTTATATATCTAGCAATCATTTCGCAGCATTGTTGCAGGTTTGCACTTGTTGCCTGGGAATCCTAGGCCTTTACATGCTGGGACTGGGAGTTATAAGACTAGCAATCGCAGTCTCACCTCATTGTGAGTTGACTTCTTCCTCGTTATGATGGCTTCATTGATAAATTGTTTGATTCTTGGATTTTCGTCTGTTTTAAATAATTTTGGGCGCCCAAGCATGTCTTAGGCTAGAGAATAGGGATTCTAGGACCCACATATGTCCACTGCCACTACTGGAGTTCTCTCAGCTGTCTTGTTGAGCATTATTTGGTTATTTTCGCTGACAAAATGATGGTGCAAGAGAATATGAACACTATGTTCAAATTTCTTGTCACTATCTGATATTGTTAGGGGATATGTAGGGGCCGACAGTGCCCTTTCTTTTGAACTAGTGTGTACTCGTGCTCCCTGTCTTTCTTCTTCCTGTTGTTGGTCATTACGTGTCATTATGGCTTTTGTTGAATTTGACGAAAGTGGCAATCTTAGTTTGATTGAGCATTTCCTCCATTGTCTGTTGTGTTCATTATGACCTAAGGAATTGTGTTATGTTACTCAATGGGCTGAAGGATCCCCCCCCCCCCCCCTTTCCCCCTTTTTGGCCCAGGACTTCCTGAGGTTACCCAGATGAGGGATCCAAGAGCCTTCGCTTGTATAAGGGAACCTTTATGGTAGAGCCTTCGCTTGTATAAGGGAACCTTTATCGTAGAGCCTTCAGGGTAAAGGCCCCCCGGGGGGTGTTTTCCCTTTTCTGAATCAGCACTGGTGAGATAATCCACGGTTCTTTTAAGTTGAAGGGGTGAGTAGAAACCTACACAGCCTACACTATCAAGTTTTGGTGCTTGATTCTTCTCCTCTTATCTGACTTGTCATGGACCCAAGTCTGTTTGCATTGGATCCCATTCTTGACTCAGCAACTTCAAGAATGACTTACTATGTGAATTGCATTTGGCATTTATGGTTATCTTCCCAGGCTATACCAGCTGTTCTTCATCGTTCCTGTGCGTCATGCTGGATACGCCTTTTCTGAGAATTGTCATTCATTGATGTATCATGTATCCGTAAGTACATTGCTCATAGGTTGCAGATTGGGTGTGGCCTTTTTCTGATGTACAGCTTATTTCCAGTTCTCACTGCGAAATTGTCATTTTAGATAGTTGGCGAACTTGATAAAATTTGTCCCCGTGAGAAAAATGAAGTGATATCCGGGATGACAGTCCTGCAATCCACACACTATATTACATACTATAGTCTCCCAACGGGATTAGCATATTGTTGTACCATAGTTTCAGGTCTATAGACCTAGCAAACTCCTCCCTTTCCCTCTCTTCCCCGAGTCTATAGATCCGAGATCACTTGATAACCTCCGGCTGGGATTTGGGGGTAGGGGGGCCTATTTTTACACAGTTAACTGTAGCACGATATGTCGGGATAGATGATAGGAAATGGTCCTCGCCCCCTGTTTGAGCAGAGCCAATGTAGATCTCGGGTGAAAGCCAGAGGTCAAGGCCTTTTGCCTGAAAAGAGGGTAAATGGTGGATTAGAGTAATAAGTCTCCAATAATAGGGTGGTGGGGAATTGATTTTCATCCACTTGCAATCATTCTGCTTTTTTAGGGTCAAGATCATTCATAATTGTTTTCTGTTGAACCAGATGTCGGGTTGCTTCAGCATGGGTATGCTTTTGGAATAAAGTCGAAATGAGTCGGACATTGTGTCCTTGTACTAATCATATCTAAATCTTCAGTTCTGATTATGTGTGATTACTGATTAATTTATTTCTCAACAGTCAGTAATCAATTCTGAAAAACCCATTGTTCACACTTGGGCTTGGGCTTGGACTTGGGCTTGGGCTTATGGTCTCTCATTCCTTCGATTTAGGGCAACAAAACTGGCCTGATGTAGTCCACCAGAGGACAAGACTCTGTACAGACCATGCCTCTTTTGATCTGGACTGGGCTTATGAGGCACTAACGTGTACGTGTGTGTGTGTTCAGAGTTCATAGTTTTGGTGGAGTTGAAATGTGCATGTTTTTTATTTTTTATTTTTTATTGTTATTTTATTTTTATTTTTACATGTTTTGACCATAAAAGGATAAGCTAACGTGACGCATGAGTCATCGTAAACATCATGTTTTGTGGCTATTCTTTGTGTCTTTTGCAACTCTTTTTTTAAAAACTTCATAAAGATACTACACGTTATGGATTAAGTCTATCGTCAGTATACTGAGTCATGCTTTTGAAGGCTTTTAAACTAATGTACCATAAATTTCTTTATGTCTAATCTTGTCAACGCCATCTCAGTGTGTTTTTAATATGTATTTCAAAAAGAAATGTTGATTTTCTTCACCCAAAAAAAAAATAATTAATGTTGATGTTTGTAAATTCCACCTTTATTACTAGCCTAACTTTGGAATTATGTAGAGCTAACCTTGATTTTTGAACATGAAAGACGTAATTCAAAAGTTGACATCTTATCTTACCAATAGCTTGAGTTTTTCTGTATATGGTGAGAACCCCTATTAGCCGCCTCAAAGGGCTTAAAGCCAAGCTTTGATTGTTGCTTACTGGCCACTGATAAGCCCAGAAACTAAAGCAGACCGGCAATTAGAAAGCTGCCACTGTACAAGTGCATGGTGCATTCATAAACCCAAGACAGCTCTAGTGGTAAATGCCAAAACGACAATAGTCGGATTGACATGGTTGCTACTTGCTATTACCACCTCCCTTGCCCGGGTTCAAGTGTAGGGAGGGAACTCTTGCTCCCGGCTAATGTCCCTATCCCTGTGGGCTTGTTTGACCCACTGGATCTTCCTTGAGATAAAGAACCCAGTGGGCGGCCACCCCCCCCCCCCCCAAAAAAAAACTCTAGGGGTAAGTGTCATCTCGAATACTGTAACCTAGTGTAAGATTAGGTTGTCAAGCATCTGTCAGGCTTATTGGATTTACCTATGCGAAGCATACGATCATACGATAAGACTAATACCTTATTTTAAAGTTTAAAAAAAAAAAGTCAACCCGGTGTACAAGTACCATGCATTCATGCAGGGTCCGGGGAAGGGTCGTACCTCAAGGGGTGAATTGTAGGTAGCCTAACCTAACTTTATCAATGGCTGATTTCATGACTCGAACCCGTGACCTTTTGGTCACACGAAGACAACTTTACTGTTGCTCAAAAGCTCTCCTTCAATTGTAAAGTGTGCTTCTTAATTGATCAAGCCTTTAAGGTTTGGTGCCAAGCACTTCGCACTTGTGCCGCAATGCTTAATTTTAAATCTGAATTCAGTTTTAAACCTCTCCATTATAGTATTAGTTGATTACTTGCATGTTTCTGAAGAGGCTTATTCGCAAAAAGCAAAAGCTGAAGCTAGCTGTATCCATAATCCACATCCAGAATCATGCATGCATGTCGTGCTTTTTACGACTTTATTCGGCAGGTCATCTTTCTCGGACCTTACGTACGTAGGCAGGCCCCATAAGATTCTGCTGTCTTTTGAGTACACTTATTTGTTATTTTGTTATTTGTCTTTTTTGTGTCAGTAATGAAGGTTAATGGTGATCTTCAGTATATCAGTATGTGGTGTTTTGGTATCTTGGCATATATGTGCAAATTTGTCAGCCGGCTTAATTGAGTGTCCTAGTAAAAATTTACTTGTGGGTGTAACTCCTCATTTTTCCAAGACTAACTTTCGGAAAGAGTATATAGTACTTTGAAAGTATAATTGAATACTTATTCAAAAGTTAATTCAAGACAAAACACCGATTTAAATTAATAATAATAAAAGTATGACTACTACAACTACTCTTAATAGCGGTCTCGCTTTAACAATGTCTGTTAACGATGGTTTAAAATCTAATCAGTCGAAAGTAACTGAATCTGATTAGACTTATTTGCTAGATCTACTAAGAACTAATCTCTCTGCTCCCTCAAGGTGCGCATCTCATGGATATTCGGCCCTAATTTGCGTGGGTTTGATCTGTATGATCCACAACACAAAGGTACTACCAGATCTGTTCATTTTGGATACCATCCAACAGATCTGTTCGTTGGCATTGGGGAAGTCCCAACACCCCCCCTCCCCCCCAAAAAAATAAATAAATTATGCATTACAGTGGGGGTGTTGAGTCATAACTCACAAGTGATGAAGCATTTCCATGGGGAAGTCCTAAACTCTGTTGGCATTGGGGCAAGTTGGATTTGAATTATACGCATCAAATTTCAATGCCCACTGTTCCCTCTGGCCTCTCCACCTACGAAATTACCAAATTGTGCTTTGTTTAATGCATTGGATAATCCAAATTGATTCGTTATGGTCTTCATAGCATTACATGTCATCCTTATCCTTGTTGTTCCTTTGCGAACTGAGAGTTTGTATCATTTGTCTTTTTCAAAACTAAGGTCCGTTACACTGAAATTTTCATCACGTTGTTTGGTGTTGAACAATTGACTAATCAAGAAAATCAATGTCTTGATTATTTTGGTTCAACTTCAAAGAATGCACACATTAATACCAAATCTGTTATTTTAGCAAGTACACAAAAGTGTTACTCCCTTGTAATATTATCTTTAGTTTCTTAACTTATTAGTAAGTTCTTATTTGTAGATAAGTCATGAGAATTACAAATTAGTCAAACGTATATAAATGAAATATTTTACATAATTTGTATCAAAATACTTCAAATTTTGCTTTGTTCAAATTTCTTTTTATATATACAAGCTTTGTTCATAAAATTAAACTTTACTTGAATATGATGAACTAAAACATGATAAAGCCCATGCTCCATAATGTATATATAATACAAGGAGTCCAGTGTAGCCTTGATAGACTACTGAAAACGTAATCTTAAATGTCATATTAATAAATATATATTAAAAAATTAATATATAATATATACACACATAAAAAATATATACACGTAAATAATAAAAATATATATTCCTGAAAGTATATAAAAAATTGCTGATACAGTCAGGCTTTGTTTCCATGCAACTGATCCAATCATCTTTTCACGAGCCCCACGCTCTTTTATAATTTCAGGTATATAAAATTATAAACCCCAAATGGAAAAACAAGAGCCACAATAGCATTTTTTTTTTTTTAACAATAAAAAACCTATCTCCATGAAAAAACGTAAAAAAACTTATCACTTTCCCCACCCATTTCTCGCAGCTTTGCAGGTCGATTTTGAAAGAACCCAGACACAATTGCTCACTGTAAAAGCCTGCAAGCGAAAGAAAAGAACCCTATGCCACCTCAAGGGCATTTTGGTCCATTCACGTTCATCAAAAACCACAAATCACAAGGTTTCACCACAACCTTTCTCCCTTGACCATTGCCCATGGCCATTGGCTTTAAAGTTCAAACACCTTGCCCTTCTACTGCCTATAAATACCCCCTCATCTTCATCCTTAATTATCAGTCAAAAAATTAAAACCATGGCTTTCATCTCATCCTCATTCTCTCTCCTCTTCACCTTCCTAGCCATCCTGGCCCTAGCCCGGGCCCAATCTGAGCTCATCCTAACCGTGGTGAACAACTGCCCATTCACCATCTGGCCTGCCATCCAGCCCAGCTCGGGCTTCCCGGTCCTGGAGCGAGGCGGATTTGCCCTCCACACACTGACCCACCGCTCCTTCCGGGCCCCGGTGACCCACTGGTCGGGCCGCATCTGGGGCCGGACGGGGTGCACATTCACCGGTGGCCGCTTCAGGTGCGCCACCGGCGATTGTGGGGGCCGGTTGGAGTGTGATGGGCTAGGCGGGGCAGCACCGGCCACGCTAGCCCAGTTTACACTTCACCACGGCCACAACGACTTGTCCTCGTATGGGGTCAGCTTGGTCGATGGGTTCAACCTCCCCATGACGGTGACCCCGCACGAGGGCCAGGGGGTCTGTCCCGTTGTGGGCTGCAGGCACAACTTCTTGTTGACCTGCCCCGGTCCCCTGCAACTAAGGGACCCAGCCCACAACGGGCCCATTGTGGGCTGCAAGAGCGGGTGCGAGGCCTTTCACACCGATGAGCTGTGCTGTAGGGGCCACTTTAACAGCCCACAGACGTGCAAAGAGTCGACGTACTCTTTGTTCTTCAAGCATGCTTGCCCTGCTACGTTTACTTATGCCCATGATGCCCCTTCGCTCATGCATGACTGTTCCTCCCCTCGTGAGCTCAAGGTCATTTTCTGCCATTAGGGTTTAGGCGAGAGAGAGAGAGAGAGACGGGGAAAAAAACAAATGAAAATAAAGCCTTTTGTACTACGCCTTTTCCCCATTTCTCTCTCTTTAATTTGTTGTTTTGTAACTGATGGCGTGGAACTGATAATGCAAGTTTCAGCTTTTAATTTGAAATTTGATTGGTTGTTGGCTATTTTGTTTTAATTTCTTGTGAAAATTACTCCGCCTTGTTTAGCCTAGCAAAATACTGTAGCTTGCAGTTAATTGTACATATATATTCACGTTATGCACGTACATCAGTACATGTATATCGTCGACGTGGGCATTTCAATTTTTCAATGTTCAACACAGACGTGTAAGACAGTTGGACCCGTTTCAAATTGTAAAATTTGACAAATTACAAGTACCACATGTAATTTTTATACTGTGTTTTTTTTGTTTTTTTTTTGGATCCGTGTGAGTCACACAGGACAACACAATACAATTACAATAGAATAAGAGATGAAAAAATCGAACTTAAAATCTAATATATCCAAGACTTCAATCTTAACCATTCGGCTAAGACCTTATTGATAATCTTTATGTTGTGTTAGATACCCCACATATGATACGAGTCCATGTAACATAGATTGCCTTTAAACGTCATGGGGAGCTGGCAAGGGAAAGCGTCCACATAACAAAGGTGTAGAGAAATCGAGAAGAGGAATAGGGTGAGGGTGCATAAATCTGGGTTCTTTTGCGAAAAAAGCCCCCCCCCCCCCCCCCAAAAGGAAAGACATACCAAAAATAAAAGAATGGATGGGAAACAGAGAGAGAGAGAGAGACGGAGAGAGAGGTTGGGAATCTCTGTCAGTGTACGACGGTGTTTGGGAACGAAGACTGGAGCAGAGAAGAGATTTCACCGCGCAGTTATAATACTTCGGGTGCCTCATTTTAGTTATATATTGTGTTATATATGTATTAATTCGATAATAATATGAGTGTTAACTAATCTAATTGGTAAAATGTTCGAAATTTATTGTGAAAGATCTTATATCTAAGTTCAAACCTTACATGTACTGATCTTTTACGCATCAAAAGAATAAATTCAATAATAATAATTCAATTCTTTAAGCGTCTTATTTTAGTTATGTTGTGTTATTGTATAAACTCTTGTCACAAATTACGAAATATGGTGGACTATTCTAGGCTGTGCCTCCTTGGGTCCTAACCCATCCAAACCAAATAGGATATCTTGATGCCAAGGGCCTACACCCTTTCCATCAACTAGGGTATGGCTAAGGCATTAAGTCAAGCTTGCGCACCTCAACCCATGGCTAGTCCAAACCAATTATAAGCACAAGTGATATGAGTTAAATCCTTCAGCTTAGCAAGCCTAACTATCTGAGCATAAACAACCCTAATAACTTAAGAACATTCACAAGTCTTCTTACAAAGTAAACATTGGGCTTTAACATCTTGAATTTGAATAAAACTCACCTTCATTGGAAATTACTATCCATTACCTACGACGCTAGCATTTTTATCTCCTAACCCAACGCTCTATTTCTTACTCTCGTTCTTCTCTCTCTTTCTTAAGATTTTCTGTTTAGATCTCACCATATTCTCACACAAAGGCAAATCAAGTCTCTTCAGTTGGTACTTGTCGCAAGATCATGCAAGTTGTATACAGTAAAGTCGCTAATATATAAGTTCCAAGATAGTTAAGTTTAAACATAAGCTCTAAAATACCTGAGCCTTTTAAGTATGTCGTGTATAAAAGCCTTATTTTCATTCTATCTGTATGAATTGTCATGACTTTTCCTTTTTTTCTTTGGGTGTATTTTTTGGGGGGGGGGGGGGGCGTACATGATATTGTTTTGGAAACTTTCCTCTTAAATGTTTTTGTAGAGTTTAGTAGTTCTAATTCCTTATTTAATGTGATATTTCAGTCCTTTGGAGAAGAAGATTCTTCTGAACAAAACAGGCAAGATGGAAGATGGAGAAAGACAATTAATTCAGGGGGTTTACTTAAAGATTTAACAATAATTAACCTTATTGACAGACAATATATATGAACCCATTAGGTTCCTCTGGCCCATGCACTATTTATTGGAGCTTTTTGCAAAGAGAAATCGAGTGGGAGTGAGAAAGAGAAAGAGCGATCCCATCCCAAGTTGCGGATTCGCAAGCAACATCTCACTTCTCGAATCTTCCCTTTGAGCAATCCCAATCCCAAATCCCAGTCCCCTGTTAATCGTATCGCTCTAAAGCTAAATCTAATTGGGGTTTCTGTAATTTCTCTCCTTTCATGGCTTCACCATCTCAAGCATCTCTCTTGCTTCAGAAGCAGCTCAAAGGTATAATCTAATCCCAATTCAATTGATCTCAACTTCAATTCTTTTTGAAAACCCTTTTCAATTTTTGAACCGATTTGACTAATTGATTCTGAAATTGGGCTTTCAATTTTATTAATCTTGCAGATCTTTGCAAGAACCCAGTTGATGGGTTCTCAGCCGGATTGGTTGATGAGAACAATCTATTTGAATGGAGTGTCACAATTATTGGGCCCCCCGATACCCTCTAGTATGATTTCTTTGCCTCTGTTGTTAGTTTGAATTGTAAAGATCGCATCTTTATGTGTTTGGGTGCATGTTTAGGGTTTCCTTGAATTGGGATTGCTTTGGAATGGAGTGATTTTGCTGGATGACTCTGGGTCGGGGATGAGTTGTTGTGTCTGAATTTTAATTGGGTATTTGCATTGCTCTAGTTGATCTAGTACGTGTTTCTGTTACTTTTGTTTGTTTCTTTAATTGGCCACTGAAGATCCTGTTGTTTCTTGGTTAAGACAGTTGCTTTCTTTTAGGATATGGATGATTTTGACACCCTGCTTGAGAGGCTTCAGAAAGGGAACTCATGTCAATTTCTTGCTGCAAAGTAGCAGTCATTATTGTGAAACTTAGCATTGGAGCAATTGTCATGATGTATTACTGTAGTTTCAGCTGGTTGATAATGCTTTGAAATATTCTTTTATGCAGTGAGGGAGGTTTTTTCAATGCCATTATGAAATTTCCACCGAATTATCCCAATAGCCCACCAACGGTGACGTTTACATCAGAGATATGGCATCCCAATGGTTTGTTGATTCCTGACTATCTTTTGCTTGGTTGTCATCAATGAGAACTTGTCCTTGTACTGCAATCCTATCGGATGCTGAATTAATCATTGTTTGATTGTCACAGTTTATCCGGATGGAAAGGTTTGCATATCAATCCTTCATCCTCCAGGTGATGATCCAAATGGTTATGAGCTTGCAAGCGAGCGGTGGAGTCCTGTTCATACAGTAAGTGATGATTGTATTTTAAGCTTCTGAGAAGTTTACATATCAGTAATTGTGTATCATTGCTTCAGCAAAAATGGATATGCATTGGAATGTCTTCTCCAAGTTGAACATTCAAATCTATATAGACATAATATGATTGTGATACAAATATATTAGTTGGCTATTTCTTCAAGCTTATCAAACTTCATTGATGAAGTTTGAGGCTAGAAAAAACTGTTGGAGATACGTGAAGTGTCCATCTTTGTGTTCAGAATACTTTTTTCTTTTTCTTTTTGTTCCTTTTTGGGGGTTGTCGTAGTGGGGATGGTGAGGGTGAGGAAGGTTTATGCCAGGGTTGTCCAGTGATCATATTGCCAGTGTGGGTGGTTCTTTTCGTGGGAAATTACACTGGAATTTCACAGCATTGCTAGGGAATGGGTTTGAAGCCAGAATTGATGTTCAAGGGGCGTTAACTGTGCTTAGTAATTGGGGAGGGGGAGGGGGCTATAAGACTGAAGATAAAACTCAATTCTAGGAATTTGCTAGCCTCATATAAATTTTCTTTTCAGGAAGCTTGTGTGTGAAAGGTTGTGTTCCCCCTCTTGTCCATTGATAGCCTTGCCCATGCCTGGAAATTACATATGTTTGAGATTTTCTGTGTTTTTGGGCATGTCAAATCTTGGACAAATTAGAATTCCTTGGTTGATTGTAGTTGTTCAATTCAGGAAGAATGAGTCCAAATCCAGGGGGGGGGGTGTGTTGACGTAGCAGTTTTATCCTCCCTGAATTGCAAGATTACAGAGAGACTAGTACCATTAGACCTTAGATTTAAAAATCGTAGATTACCTACTACTCCTTCAAAACATTGCAGAGGAAGTTTAGATATGGAGTCAAATATATGTGAAGGAATGGGATCGAGATGGATTTGACAGCAATAATAAAAGGATTGTAAAGTTCCCCCTAAACCCCCCCCCCCCCCTCTTCCACCATGTGTGTAGAGACAGGGTTTGAAAAATGTTCTGATCTTTCATACCTTATCCCCCCCCATTTAACTGCTTTCCTCTCCTTTTCTCTTTATCTGAAGAAAGCATAGTAGTAAACTAGTAATGCTTGGACAGTCGGACTAAATTATGCCTCCTGTGGCAGGTGGAAAGTATAGTGCTAAGCATCATATCGATGCTTTCTAGTCCTAACGATGAATCGCCAGCAAATGTTGAAGCTGCTGTAAGTTCTATTTGTCTTTTCTATCCTTGATTTCCTGATTTTTGGGAATCTATTACGTGTTCATGCTCCATCCTCACGATCTTTGGTTCGTGCATTGCTCGTCAAACTGTCTAATTGCCTTGAAAATTTGGGCATTAGTCTGTTTAATTACTTCTATAGAACTTAGAGCATGTGCAGCGGAGGCAGAGATGAGGAGAGAGAAGGGGAGTGAGGGAGGCAATAAGCTGCAGTGGAAGCCTCATGATTTGCAGCTCACGAGGAGGCTCAGCTGCATGAGCCAACTCTTGAGGATTGTTTTATTTTTTAAAATATTTTTTATTAGTTTTTTTTTATTCAAAAAGTAAAGTTGTATATTATATAGTGGGTCCATAGGTATTATTTTATTTGATAAGGTAAAGTTATGAGCCTTCCACTGGAGAGAGTGGGGATTGTGAGGCAAAAAATTGGAGAGAAAGCTGATGTGGCAGTGGTAGGTTCCCACTGGTGAGCCAAAAAATTGGCTCACTATTGGATTTGCTCTTAATGATGGTCACTACGTACTATGCTATGGTCGCCAAAGAATGTGAAGATCGAAAATTTTCTGGTTGTGATTTTGCAGAAGCAATGGAGGGATGATAAGGAAGGGTTCAGGAAAAGAGTCAGCCGTTGCGTGAGGAAATCCCAAGAAATGCTATGACGAGTGATCATCATACGTCCTAAAAGTTGTTTCATCGTCTTTCTTAGCTTTATATGTCGATCTCGCCATTTTGCTCTGGTCCGAAATGAAAGGGAAGGGGATTAATGATCCAACTCAACTGCTTTAATAGAGATGTATTGTGGGGTTCTGGCATGTTCTTGTTTGATTCATGAATTGTGCTTTGTGCGTTTTGGAGTTGAAATGACAGTGTGTCTCTGTTGCAAATATTTCAGAGTCTGAATGGACAGTCCATGGAGTATCAAAGGGTTTCATTGTCCTGTTCTATTTTTGCAGTTGATTAAAATGTGTCGAGTTGGGTTAAGTATTCATTTCTGTGGCCATGATCTGTGGAAAATCTGAAGCAAAACAGGCACTCACACACATATTCTTCAGTTCAAAATGTTGTCAAAGTATGAAAAAATGTACTCCATTTTAAGTCGATATCATTATATCAACAGGTGAAATGGTCCATTGTTGGTGTGTCTTGGTGTCGATCATGAGTTGTTTTGTCAGTGGTTATGCTTTCCAATTCTCCAGACCCCAATATTGTCAGTGGCTATACTTTCCAATTTGCTAGACCCTGAATACGCGAGACCTAAGGTGGGAGTAGTTTAGTAGTTTGCTTTCTTGAAGCGTATGTGCTATTTTAGTTGATCTCAGGGCTGGTATTATTAGCTTCAACTGTTGTCGCATCTGCATGTACCCCACCGACAAGGGAAAAAGTATATATATATTTATTTTTTACAATGGTAAATGGGTACAGCTCACTAGACCCCTATCGCAGGATTTACCCAGTGGACTATGGGCATTGGGAATGTTAAAGCCTAGATCAAGGTTCAGGTCCACACACGCTGCCACACACAAATGCACCGTAAATGTGCCCCCAGGTTTGAACTGGGGGGGAGATCGTTTGGAGCGACCATCCGGCCATCTCTTCTTCGAATTTGAAACTATACAAGGGAAAAAGTATATGGGAACTATACATTTATGTATTTTTCTCTCTAGAGGACACACTGATACATTTCAAATTTGACTGTCATTACCTACTAATTGATGAATTTACAATCTCAAAATGAGATAGAGTATTCTCAGTCTAAGATTCATATTTTGACACTCTACTTTGCTACATCAGCAAAAAATTTAATTTTTATAACTTGTATTCTTTCATTTCTTCAATTCATGGAACTCTAATTTAAATAATCCATTAAAATATTGTCATATATTCATCTCATAACATACAATTTCTTTTTAATCATTTAAATATAAGTGAAAAAAAGAAAAATTAAAAATTAAAAAAAGCACAAAAGGACGAAAGGTGGGTGCGACACATGAAGCCTAGCCACCATGGTTGAGAGAACCGGACCGGACCGGCCGGTTCAACCAGTTGGACCGGGAACCGGCCACAACACTGGTCCAAAACTTCTCCAAAACCGTTTAACCTACCAAACCGGGAAAAACCGGTACAACCCGGTTGGACCGGCTGACTCGGTCAAACCGGTCCACCCGCAGTTGAACCGGTTTTTCCCAGCTTTTTATAAAAAATCAATATTTTTTTTGACTATGAAAATTTTGAGCACAACTCAACCTTTCAATAGCATCCTTAGCTTGCCTACTCCTTCCATGCTTTTTTATAAGGCTACCAAGTTTGAAAATTTTCTCAAAATGGCGATGTGGGACATCCCATTTCTCACAATCTAACAAACCCTATATTTATGTAATGAGGGTATTGCAATCACCTTTTACTCTATCAATGTGGGATTATAATTAAATTTCTTATTTCTCTTCTTCCTCATTATTTTGTACTTGTAACTTTTTTTATTAGATTTTAGTAATTTATGTTGTTAAATCAAAAAGTTTTTTTTTCATCAAATATATATTTTAATGATCTCTTCTTCCACATTATTTTGTAGTAGTTCATTTATTGTAATTTTTATTTCATTTAATGTAATAAATGTATATTTTTTGTTTATCATCAAACTCTTGTAATTTGTATATTCAAGCATGGTTTACCAAATTATTATATCCAAATCAAAAAAATTATGACCCTCTAATTAGTTGTGTTACTATATTATTTATATCTAACTTATATTATTTTTTTTTTGGAGTGTGAATGTCAATTATAGATTAAAAAAACACACAAGAACCTTGAGTTCTTTTACAAATCATAGCTTTAATTATAAGCCCATGACTTTGTATTGTCTTTGGCTTGCCTTCCATGCTTTTTTATAAGGCTACCAAGTTTGAGAATATGCTCAAATTGACAATGTGGGACTTCTCAATTCTCATTCTATAATAGAACTCATATTTATGCAATGAGAATCTTGTAATCACCTTCTACTCCATCAATGTGGGACCATAAATAAATTTCTCATTTCTCTTCTTTATTATTTTGTACTTGTAACTTTTCTATTAGATTTTAGTTAGTAATTTGAAAAAAATATATATAACAAATATATATAAAAGAATTTTTAGGTTCACCGGGTTGTGCCGGTCTAACCCGGTTGGACGGTAAACCGGGTCAACCGGTCCAAACGGTCCGACCGGTTGAACCATCGACCCACTCGGTCGACCGGGTCGATCACCGGATCGATTCTCTCAACCTTGCTAGCCACGGAATGTGTGGCTATGGATGGGGCTGGTCTTATATGCTATGCTTGCACCAATATTTACCTATACTTGTATGGATAAAACTGTTTATATCTGAATTTATTCAAATCCTATAAAGGCACTTTAAAAGTAGTTGATACTGCAGTTATGGAATGAGGTGGTCACAATGGGGGTGTATGGAGTTGAGGATGGTTGATATTTATACGAGAGAGTTCGATACTTTTTTAATTTAGCAATTAGTAAATAATTTTTCATATGTAGATGTTAGTTTAATTGAAATTCTAGAAGCAAATTTTTCAATAATCAACATTTGTATAAATTATAATCATATACAAAGCATCAATATAAGTAAATTCAGATGTCTTGGTATAAGTCGATTTTACAAATAAAGCAAACATATAATGAAAGCACTCTACTATTTATAAACCAAAATAGTACAATTTTTATAAACATAGAATAAAAAGTTCCGACATAAATAATATATTAAGATAAATTGGATTATGGTTCTCAAGTAAGATTCTAGATGGTTTGGATTATTAGTCTTCAACCAATCACACCCCCCCCCCCCAAAAAAAAAACACACATAAAAAAGGGAAAAGTTTTTTTTTTTTTTTGTGGTCAGCCAAAAAAGGAAGAGTTGGAATAACCAAAAAAGATTCCAATTGCACGCCGACCTGGCGGGTGGGTCCCATCTGCGCCATGCAATGCAAGTACAATTGCAGCAACCAATGCTAGAGATTCAATAAATTAATTAAATTCTTTTTAAAAAACCTTATATAGAAAGAAACAAATTCATAATCTACTATTGTCACTGTTGCGATTTGCACACAGAGAGAGAGAGAGAGGGACTCTGTTTATCTCTTCAATTCAATGGCTTCCTCTTCAGCTTCTCAAGCGTCTCTCCTGCTTCAAAAACAGCTTAAAGGTAAAACCCTAATTTCGTATCCACTTCCAACAAAAACCCACTTGTTTAATGTCATTATTCGTCAACTTTTTTCTGGGTTTTATTGTTAATTGCTGATTTTCTGGAATTTTTTGTGGGGGTTGATCAGATCTTTGCAAAAACCCTGTTGATGGATTCTCGGCTGGATTGGTTGACGAGAACAGTCTGTTTGAATGGAGCGTCACTATCATTGGTCCTCCTGATACGGTTTAGTATGATTCTTTCTCTTGTTCATCCTCTGTTCTTTTTTCAAGATTCTATCTTTATATTCTCAGTTGGTATTCTAGGGTTTTATGCTGATCTTGATGAGCAATTTTGGTCATCTTCATGTTTAGAATTCTGTTACTCGTGGGCTGTTAAGAATTTTGTAGCTTTTAGCTTTCTACTTTATTGAATTGTTGGTTTCGCATGATATGTCACAGCATGATTACTCTTCCTGGTTGTTGTTTTCTGGGATTCTCTGTGTCATTAATCCTCTGTTCTTATTTCAAAGATTGTATCTTTATATTCTCAGATGTAATTCTAGGGTTCTAATTAGCTTTCATGTTGATCTTGATGAACAATTTTGTGATCTTGATGTTGGGATTTTGTAACTTGCTGGTTGATTTTTGCATGATTTCAAACTTTTCATAATGTGATACCCGTTTGCTGATTACGTTTTCTGGGATTATATGAATCAAAGTTGCTCTGAATTTTTGCAAATTTGAGTTGTTTATTCATTCGGAATATTAAAAAATTTATGTATATTTTTTTGGGGGGTAACACAGTGAAGGAGGGTTTTTCAATGCCATAATGACATTCCCTCAGAATTACCCAAACAGTCCACCAACAGTGAGGTTTACATCAGAGATGTGGCATCCCAATGGTGAGGTGGTTCTCAAGACATGTAAAATATGTCTCTTGATTATCAAATTTAAGACTTTATGCTTGATTTTGCTGATAGATAATGCAATGGTACCAAGTACTAATTAACATTGGTATCTGTTGGATACAACAGTTTATCCTGATGGTAAAGTTTGCATATCAATTCTTCATCCCCCTGGAGATGATCCCACTGGCTATGAACTTGCGAGCGAGAGATGGAACCCTGTTCATACGGTAAGTCACCAAGAAAACTAAAAATCTTTCGTCTTCAATGATTCTTGTTGATGGTTGTATGAGACATTATGACGGACATGATATAAACCTTCAAGAAACTTCAAAGGGATTTGATTGCATGGTAATTGTGTGCCGTACAAAGTCTAGACAGAGCTATTCTAGATTTGTTATTGACGCGTAATATACAATCCTTTGGTATCAGTTTGCATCAGTGAAATTTCCGATTGTGTCACGTTTGGACTGCTTGAAGTTCTGGTCAAGTCGAGCTTCTTATAATTCAGATGAGAACAATACTTTGTGATCATCGCGCTCCGATTGTCTTCTCTGTTATTATTTATGCTGATACAATGTAATGCATTGGGTGAAATGGGGAATGTAGCTTCTTATGATTACAATCTGTCATGTTTTATGCCTGATACAATGTAATGCTTTCATCTTCATCGACAGGTTGAAAGCATAGTCCTGAGCATCATATCAATGCTTTCAAGCCCTAACGATGGATCTCCTGCAAACGTCGAAGCTGCAGTATGTTCTAATGTTATTTCCTGACTACTCCATACTCGAATTTCATTTGCATCACTGTCTAGTTATATGATACCCTTTTACGACGTGTGCTGCATGTATTCATTTATTCTTGCAGAAAGAATGGAGGGAGAAGAAGGATGAGTTCAGAAAGAAGGTTGGCCGCTGTGTAAGGCGATCTGAAGAGATGTGCTGATTCCATTCATTCATTCATTCCTAGACAAGTCATTGCCTTCCACTCTTACTCGCGTTCAATTCATTTTTCTACCTGGTTTCATCCCTTGTATCTATGACTTAGGGCCACACTAATCTTTGTAGTAACTGATTCATGTCCTACTTCTTATTCTTACCATACCGTGTACATCGATTCATCATTCATACCTGTGTAAGCATTTAAATTGAAGACGTATCGTATCACAGCATCCATGTTCTTGTTTAGAGCTGTCTTTGCGAGGGGTTATTTGAAAGTCAGTGGAATTTACTCAGAAAACCAAAGCTTTTTCGACATGCAATAAAGGGAAGAAACAATAATACAGTAAAAGTAAAAGCTAGGCTTTATTCGCAAACTATCTGACTCATTGTAATGTATGTCATCTCCTGTGATCTCCTTCAATTAGAAGAGTGCATGCTGTGTGGAAGTCTAATGCTTATTACTTTGAAGAGATGACATGGCTTCCAAGCCTAACCACGAGGCCGTCGATATCCCGAACGTAGCCAACCTTCTGCCCCCACTCTTTCTGCTCCGGCTCGCTCACCGGCTCAGCCCCATTCTCCACCGCCCTCTGATACATCCACCAATTTCGCCATCAAAACAACATATATAATGTAATTAATCACACACTGCTAATCAATAACAATAACAACATAACAACTCCTAATACAGATTCCGCTTTAGCAGACCTGGAGAGATCAGATATATATGGGGAATCTTACATGCACAAGTATTTCAACTAGGAGAGAGACTGATTCCTATAAACAATCATAGCGATTGTTGGTTAGTACTTACTACGTATGTACCTTATAAGCAGCATCAACATCGGCGTAGTCAAGGCAGACTTCAATGGGTGCACGGTCGCGTTTGGAGTGGGGTGTTTGAACGGACCCCGTAACGTCGTCGGTCTCGTGTTGATGCATCGGTGTGAATGCTATTGTGGTCTGCCCACTCTCCAGCTCTCCCCATCTACAGCCATACATACATATCCATTTTTGATGATTTAGCACTTGTTGATGAGTAATATAAAATAGATGATCTATATTTGAGACTAAGAACAGGGGAGAGAAAAGAAACCTGTGGGAATGATCGAGGCGACGAACGTTGTAGCCAAAGGCTTTGGCGTAGAAATCTACAGATTTGGCGACGTCTTTCACGTAGATCACTGTGTATCCGAACACTGGTTTCAGATTTGAACCCATTTTCTTTCTGGGTTTCTTCTTATGAAAATTTCAAGACTTGTTTGTTTGTTTTGTGATATAATGAAGATGGAGGGTCAATCCGATCGATCTCTTGGCATTTTTACACTTTGTTATAATTTTGGGTATACATGCATCGTAATTGTCTGTTAAAGAAGACACATGGCAATCATGCAGGCTAGGGGGTAGAAAGAGTATCCCTGCTGCCACCTTTTCGTGCATTATGATGAATGATTCAAAATGTGGTTTGGTAATATGGAAAAATTGTTCTAATATAAAAGTCACGTTTCATATTGTAGCAAAAAATCGGTTTAACCAACTTAAAAAAATTTCCGATGTAGCCGTATTGTTATGGATCAGTCATATTTTAAATCCATGATAATGATGTCATATTGTCATTCTAAAAGTCGAATTCTTGCATTTGAATTCACAAAAAAAAAATTGTAATACTCTTCCACAATGTAATTATATCTTTTCTCAAAAATTCATCTTTTAACAAAAGATTTATTATTTTGCTAAATCACAATGTATTCTTCTTCCTTGTATAACTAGGCATTATCTGATCTGCATCCACATCTACAGACACAAGTTTCCCTTTTCTTTACTTCGCTTTTTCTTTTTTAAATCCCCAAAATCTTCTATTTTTACTATTTTTAATACCCCAAAAAAATATGTATATTTCAACCTAGATGTCTTACATTAATCTAAATTAGCATATTATGTAGTTTAAATATCTAACTGTTCAACAGTTATAATTAGTTAGCAATTGTGAATCTTTAGTTCTGTTAGCAACAGTTACATTAATCTCAAAGACGTATGATATGTATATTTTATAATGGTTAAAAATGATGGCTACAAAGTTGATTTTACGTCATTTATAATTGGCATTAATTAAACCTTCAATCCACTATTCAATTATATCATTTTTTTAAAGTTTAATACATGATAATATAATTTTGTATCTAAGAGAAGATGCTTAAGAAGTATCTTGTAATATGATATGTATCATTTTACATTAATTACGTGACTAACTACTCGACTGTACCTAGAAGCATAATTTGGTGCAAATGTTTGGATACATATTCTCCTTACACGCGCTCTTATATTTGAATTCTGTAGATGAACAAAATCTATAGTTGAGAGTTTTATTCTTTTATGAGCCAGCAATAATCTAACTCTAACAATAGAGGCCAAGAACTCACCTAAAAATAAAAATAATTATTAAAAAAAAAACTATGTTGGGCCTGGCTAAAGAAAATTTAAATTAAAACAGAGAACATATGCTCGGTCTCGTGGTATTTGCGGGAAAACCCTGCAGTAATGCCATCATTCTTTGCGCGAACACAGTAGTTGAAGCGGGCCTTGTGTAAGTTCTTTGCTGCTTTAATTTCAGCTGAAAATTGAAAACCCTTTCTCAGAATCTGCTGTACTTTGTAAATTCCTGTTTAATATCGGCCCGATTCTGGTTTTATCCTTTGCTCATAATGGAAATTCGATATTGGTTTTGCTCAATTTTGTTGGAATGATCGACGATGCAGAAATAGAGCCGATTGCGTGTTATAGTGTGTTCAATGCTCGCTAATTTATGAATTTCCATAGCGTGCGAATGTGAGAGATTATGAAAAGCTCCAACCTGATGTGTAATTTTTTCCTAGGTTCAAATTTGATGCATAATCGATAGTGCCAGGTTTTTACTGGAGATGGCCAATGAAAAAGGCAAGGTAATATTCAAGTTTGGGGCTTTGTTGGGGAACTATGGAGTTTGAATTTGATGCAACTTTAACACTATTTCTTTTGTATATCGTCTAGTATCTCTAAGAGATGAGTATTAGGTTTTATGCATGGTCTCAGTTCGATGGTTTGAAGGTTGAGATGCTGAGGGAAATGTTTCTTGTCCAGGAGGTGGGAGAAGGAAGGGATAGAAAAAAGAAGTGCAAAAATCACCGGATATAGCTGTATGAACATTCCCTGATCGCTTATATGAAGTTATGACCATGCTACATTTCTTCAGTTTGTGAATGTGGCTTCTTCTGGTGTCGAATTTTCTTTATTGTTTTCTCATTGTTAAACGGCAGGCAAAATTCAGAGCTTTAAATCTTAAAATGGTAAACATTTTGGCTGGCTTGTCCAATTCCTGGACCCTGGACAATGGCCCAAGTGCCCAACCCTTTGGATAGCATTTAGTTTGTTGGGATGCCTATTTGATGCTCTTTGCTAATTCTATATTCCCCCTTCCTCACAAGTAGGATACCTATGATTCAGTACATGAAAATTTACTACCAAGAAAAGCACTATTCTATAGGTGGTGGTAGCTTGTTCTTATACATGCATCAATTTATGTGAAGTTTACACTTTACAGCTGTGCCTTCAATCACTTCATTGGGCTTTTATGAAGAAATGCTATATGTGATAGAAGGCGAGAAGCTGTTCACAGATGTTCTCTGTTGCAAGGTAGAGCTATTTATGTACTATATTCTATGGACAGTTAGGGATTGTAACTTTACGATGTTCCGGATCATCAGTTTCCCATGAGAATATTGCAGTATTGGAATCATGTAGTGGATTCTTTTGAAAATGGGTATAGGAAATGAGCACTGTTTTGTCTTAAATTTATGTGCTGCAAGATTTTAATTTGTTCACCTTGCACATGTGACGCAAGTAGCTAAGAAAAAGCACCAATCAAGAAACAGAAACAGGGGCAATTGAGAGCTATAAACTTACATGGTCAACTGGGCTACCCTCCATGGAGGCCAGCCCACCACTTAGTTCAATCCTAGTTGGCCTGGTATCTGAACTGGAACTTCTTTTTTCTCTTTTATTCTTTTTCTTGGGTGTTGGGGGGCTAATTTCAGAAAGGAAAATTAAGGTGCAGGGAAATGTAGTCCCCCGGCCAGGCTATAAGTTGATAAATAGATATTCCTTGATACATTATCGCCTATTGGCTGGCTTGCACCACGGTGCCATCTTACAGTAGGCCCTGATTTACCAGCTGTTGGCTTTTATTCATCACCAATCACCATGGCTTTGTAAATATCTCTTTCTCTTGACAGTTCTTTTGTTGAAGAACTCCTTGTGAGGAGAAGGTATGAAGTCCTTGTAACCTGAGCACCTGAAATCTAAGCTGTCTCTTGTTGAAAAGTTGTTGCCTTGGCTTGATAGAAGTGCTGTGTAATTAATTGGTTGCATTAAGATAATTTCCCTCTGTTGACCTTGGTAACTTGTTTTGTGGGTGTCTTCCTACCCTGAACACACTAAAAGCCAGTGTGATATTGCTTAAGGTCAGCTGGCAGTCATTGGTCCTCTACCCTGAACAGGTGCAATAGTATTGTTTCTTTGACTAAGCTGCCTTAGTTGCAGAAAGGAAAAAAGATGGGAGGGGGTCAAAAATTGATGGCTAATTCTTTTTTTCAATGCATGTGTCCATAGTTTATGGCTTTATATTCCTATGGCCTTTTAAAGAAAAAGAGGAAGAAAAAGAAATGAAAGAGTTATTAAGTTCACTAACCCCTATCAGAAGTGCATTTCAAATGTGTAATCAACAATTAACCGTCCTGGTGTGAGCTATCCACCTGCTATTCATCCCTCTTTATAGTTTCCCATCAAACAACTATCTTCTATGTGTTACTTTGTCAATGCCATCATTATTGTAAATCTGAAAGGAATAATCACCTTCATTGATAAAGTTGATTAAAATCAACCCAAGTGCATATTTAAGTGTTTGACAATATCTGGTGGACAAAGAATCCTAGATTAGATTATACCTGCCAAATAGATTGAAAATTGAAATGTATATTTGTTCACGTGACATTTATATGCATAATTAATTGAGTTGCCTACCCTTTAAAAATTTCTTTTAGTGATTCCTGTTTCATGTAATACAGGGCAATCTTGGATCCCATTGGAATGGTCTCATTGTGATCAGTTTTCCTGCACAGGCTGTTCCTGAACCGTGTTAATCATTATCATCTCCACGACTCCACTTTCTATCTTGTTGGGTAATTGGAAAGACACCTTTGAAGTGCGGCTTCTGTGGCTACAGGAGGATGTCGAATTTACAACTAGATGTCTTAGCAAGTAGTACACGGCAAGGATTCAAAATGCGGTTTCAGTCGGGATTTCGGTTTCAGTAGTGGTATGGTAAAAACGCTCTAATACGGCAATTGCGTTCTATATCGCAGTTGTTGCGGCATGAAAACGCGGTTTGCCCAACTTCAAAACCTCACCAACGCGGCCGTTTCGTTGCGATTCGGCCATATTTTGAATCCATGGTACACGGGAAACAATAGGGCACATCAAAATCAAAATGTGAAGTTGAAAGCTTACTAGTAGACCTTTTTAGAAATTTCTTCAAGCATCAGTACTGGTATATTTTCCTTGTCTTAAAGATGAAGCATATGCCTTAATTTATGAGCAAAAATAAGTTATTCACATGTGGTTAGCCCAGATTTGCATTGTTAATATTGCTTCAGACTATTACTGCCTCCTTAACATGTAGGGATTTGCTTTTTCCAGATTTGTGTCATTTTAAAATTTGCTGCTTTTGCAGGGCAACTGTTTGGTGTTCCGACTCTTCAGACTCTGAATAGATATGGATTCTAATGTTAGGGACTTCCATGGGCTGCTTAAACTGGTATGTTATTGGGGGGGGGGGGGGGACCTCACCCTTTTGTTTGGGTTTGGGGGGCCTAGGGCCCCCCCCCCCCCCCCCCGTCCGGCCCCCCCCCCCCCCCCCCCGCGGGTACCCGGCCCCCTCGCAGCTCCTGCCACGCGTGACCCTTCCCGCAGGTCTCCTCGGTCAGCCATTCCTCCCCGCGGTCTCTCTCCTCTGTTTTTTTATTATTTTTTTTCTTTTTTCTTTTTTTTGAGATCATAAATAATTTTTATATGATTAAAAAAATAAGTTGTGTGTTATGAAATGGGTCCATAGTAAATTTTTTTATTGGATTATTCAAATTGGAATTCCATAGGTTGGAGAAGTGATAGAATGCAAGTTAAAAAATATGAAACTTTTACTAATGTGGCCAGTAAGAGTTTCAAAAAATTGAAATTATGACTGGAAATGCCTTAAAATATTAGTCTGGAAACATGCAGTGATTGACATGCAGATCTTTTCTGCCATATTCTTGTTGCACCTCACTGGATTTATTAATTGTTACTGCAACTGCAGCTGATTTTCTAATAAAATACTAAGACATTTCTGGAATTCCAAGCAATGACTTCAGGAAATGGCAAAAAGATGAAAGTGGAAGGGCTCTGTTTTTAAAACTCTTTGTTCTTTCTTTTTCCCCCTTTTTTGGACTACTCTGCAGATAAAATGATCCGTCTATAGACTCCATTTCACGTAGATATACATCAGGAAGGAAGGCGGGCGTTCAAAGTTGAACACATAAGTGAAACAATAAAGTTGGAACCACAGACTATCCCTTGATGGCTTGGGAGGGGCTGCTATATAGCCCTATAGCAACGTCTCCCCTGGCAGGGCTTACTCAGACCACAAATTTGGAAAACCAACATAATCTTTTTGGTAGATTATGTTTAGTGTTAAAGGTAATGTGATCTTATCCTAACTGTCCTGCATTAAGATTAGATCAAAGTTCACGTGCACGCCATGGCTTATGCGCCTTCTTAGAATTGCCCGTCGATGGATTAGAATAAGCAAAGGAGCATTACTTTTTAGCATGAGTAGCAGCTGCCAGTTTTTAGGTTTTTTTGGTATAGTGTCTGCATTGACCGGTATTCTCTTCTTTTTGTATTCTTCAGTACATAACCTTTCTTTCTGAGGATGTGAAAGTGGACTACAGCTACTCCCGGACACCGGAGGTGGTCGGAAGGGTCATACTTGCTGCCTATACGATAACTCTTCGCTCAAGGACAGAGCTATTTAGTCCAGTTTATTGGGAGTTAAGTTCTTGCAAAAGTTGGAGCCGTCCCAGGAGCTGTTGTTGTTGTCGTCGTCTTGGAAGCTGAAGTGCAGAGTGTTAAGTTCTCTGCTTATTTGACCTCCAGAAATCAACTTTAGTGGGTTTCTTGTCACTTCGCACTTGCCCCAGTTGGATTAAATATGTTGGTAAATTGTGTGTTTCTTTATCGTGTTCAGGAATTTATGGTGTCAACTTCACAAAGTGGGCTGCATGCCGGCTTTCATGCTTTTTAACCCATTTGGTTTGAGATGGGAGGTTACTAGATTGAATCATTGACTTGCTACGTTTAGAGCTGTTAAAAGCTTACCAAGTTTACCCAATACGATTATCGATTCGAACCGAATACGAAATTAAGTAGATTCGGATAAAGATTTTCAACCCGTTGAATTAAATGGGTTAATACGTTTAACCCGTTTAATTAATTGGGTTAGGTTCGGGTTGAGAATTTTGACACGAAAAAGTACATATTTAACTCGTTTAATTAAATAGGTTAAATGAGCCGACCTGTTTATCCAATTACCATTTATTTTTGGGGGGAAATTTGTGGAAAAGTAGGGTTTAATTAGTCGATTTGTGTTTTGAGGTCGTGGTTTTTACAGATTATAGATAATAGTTTCGCTGTGATGATGTGTTGGACTTAAAATAATGGTTTATAATGTTCCACAATCATACTTTAGTCGAAATGTTAAGTGGATAATCTATCGGGTAATCGGATAAGTTGAACTTGATCCGTTTATATTAAATGGGTTATTAGGTAAATTTCAGATAAATTTGTTTAAAAAATAAACAGATACAGGTCAAAATTTTTAATCTGTTTAATAAATAAGTTAGGTTTAAATTAAAAATTTCTTAATTTATTTAAATTTAATACAAATACAAATTTAATTCGACCGAACTTATTTGATAGGTCTAGTTACGTTGCATACTGGGCTTTTGATTGATTGTGTTTGTTGATTGTCAGAATGAGAAATCCATTATTTCGTGATAGCTCCGATGCATTTGCAGAGTTGGTACACGTTTCCTACAATTGAGCGGCTGGAAATGACTGTCTTTATGATGGCTGATACCGGACATGATGTAAAGCGAAGTATACTGCTTTATACAGCAATAACTACGTGTGGATATCGTCGTCTTCAGGGCTGGGAAAAATCAGACGTAGGTGATTTTACATTCATATCTTCACGATTTGGTCAGAAAATTCCGATTTTCAATTCACTTGGATTTTTTTTTTATAAACAATGATAAGCAAGTTCACCCATGACGCATGTATTTCACCTAGATATTATATCACATTTGAACTCTTGTGGTACGACATTTAGAATTAGGGAATAACAGTATAATCTGAATTTGATACAACTTCTATTTTATTTGAGATAAAATTATTTAATTTGAATTCGATAAAAAATAATTCGATTCAAAGTCCAATGAAAATAATTCGAATTCGACTCCGATTCGAGCGGATTTGGAGGAAAGTTCATTCGATCGGATTAACATCTTATCTGATATTTTTTTTAATAATTTCAACTTTTTTTAAAGATAGAAAAATCCTAATATGATAACATTCAAAAAATCTACATAAGGTCCGCACTTTATGTGCAGTACACTCTTCTTTCTTAGCTAATTTTCTCTTCATATCGTTTTCTCGCTTTTTCATATTTGCCAATTAAAGTTATACTTTCTCCATTTCCTTCCAGCTGTTGTATTATTGTGTATCTCTTTCACTCCAAAGTGAATTTGTATTCTCTTTGTCCAACACTTTTTTACTTTAACACATTGAAATGTTTAATATAAAAAGTTATTTGACATTAAAGAGGTATTTAATATTGCACTTGCAAGTGAGCAAAAATAAGATTGGAAATAAAAAATTGTCAAAATATTGAATAAAAATATATAATCGGATTATACCCAATTATATCCATATTTAATCCGATCCGAAACCAATCTGATTTCGATTTAACATCCGATCCGACGGAGTCGAATTTGAATTGGATTTTCAAATCCAATTATTAATTGGATCGGACTTGGATGTCTATACACCCGATCCAAATCCGGCCCGTTGTCATCCCTATTTAGAACCAAATCTAGCAAATGTCGAAGGGACTTAATTATTAATTAATTAAGTTAATCAGTGTCAATTGAATTTGTGGATATTGTAAGTTGATGCCGATATTGGCAGATAAGTGTAAGTCACTTTCCTAATCCTAGCTATTATCATCCTCAAAACAGACTGAGAAAACAACCCCTCCTATGCAAATCTGACTATCTGAGACTACTATTGTTCGAAAAGGCTAGACATGATGAAGAATTAAATCAACTAATTAAATAAAGCAACCATTATACGACTCTTTCTTCAATTCATTCAATCTTTTCTTCCCCAAACTAATTAACAAGGGTGGGGGGCGGCTCGAACCCTCATGAAATAATGTCATGGACAGCAACTTCAAGTGTCTTAAACGTAACTTGCATAAATGCATGGTGACGTAGTTTATCTCATTGCAACAAAATACAACAACAATAACAACAATACCTCTTAGTATGGGTCCCACTTTCACGAGGTCTGGGGAGATCAAGATGTAAGCAACCTTACCCCTACCGGCATTCCTGCCCGTAGAGAGGCATTGCAACAAAATACATGGTGACAAATTTGAGGGTGAGGTTCATGATGCCCATTGCTGGAAGTTTGTACATTTTTTTCGGTCGACTTGTGATTTACGAGAATTGAACTATTATTGATACATAAATGGATATGATTCTCTCATTATAAATTTTTTCATTTATAAGGAGAATAAACGTCAAATTATTTGAAAGTTCGTACATTAGTTGTTAACAGTTAGATGACAGATTATTGAGTCCTAAAACTATTGATCAATAATCTTTGGAATTTCACTTGGATATTGTAGAAGTGTAAGGTGCTTTTGGGAGATTTATCTATGCATGTCAATACAGGTATTTTGCAAAATGAATTTGTTTAGAATGGATGCTATCAATTTATTTTTAATTATCAATTTATTTTTAATGTAAGTCAATTATAATGTAACTCTAAACCTTTCTTTTTCTTTCCGGGTGCATTTTTGTGCGAGTTTATTTAATTTTAAACGACCGATACAAATCAGTGAAAGAAATATTTAGGAGTTCAAATCGATAAACTATAATTATAATTATAATTATGACCTTATTATTAAGATAAAAAATATATAACGAGATTTAAGAAGATGTAAATTAAATTCTCCCAATTGTAGAGAAAAAAGGGGCCTAAGAAAAATATATATGCAAGAGAGGTGTATCTAGTACTCCATCAAGAAATCTTCTTATCTCCTCCCCTTTGGGGATACTTTATTCTTTGCTTGTGTGAATATATCATTATTTAATAAAGACAAAGCACACCTAAAATTAAATACTACTATGAAAAAAGGAGCGTGCATATTGTTCGCTGGGACTCACCAGAGCAAATAATGTTAAAAATTATGAAATGGGTGTTAGGTCTTATGCAAAATCCCAAAATGCATGGCGGCGTTGGAGCATCTCCAACTCGAGTTTTAAATTTTAGAACTTTATCCTGTTATATTAGTAAAATTTTCATGTTTTGGGGTTCATATTTCGTCGCTTCTTCAACTTATGAAATTTTAATTTAAATTACCCAATAAAATATTTGTCATGGACCTACCTCATGACGTACAAATTTTTTAAAAAAATCACGTACATGATATTTTTAAGAAAAAAAAGAAAAGAAAAAAAAACATAAAAGGACAAAAATTAAGTGGAACGAACAGGGAGACTGCTGTCCGTTCTGTTACGCATGATGCAATGCATTTCCCCTTGCCTGGAAATGCTTCATGTGAAATTATTGCCAGTGTGCCCCCACAAAAGATGTTTTCGTTTGTCAAAATTGGAGTAAGGGATTGATGTTGAAATCCTCACTAAAATCTATATAACTATGTTGCTATGAAGTAGCACAAACTAGTACATTAAAGTTTTTGTCTTTGAATGTGACCCACAATCATTACACACTGATTACAATTTTCCAATTTTCATTGTTAATGCAAGGATAACTATTTTATATAGGGTTGTTCATCGATCTTGGATTAGACTGAACCGGTCTGAACTGAAGATCGAATAACAACCACTTAAAGAACCGAAGATCGGACCGA
The DNA here is from genome assembly GCA_017589665.1 of Selenicereus undatus. Taxonomy (NCBI): domain Eukaryota; kingdom Viridiplantae; phylum Streptophyta; class Magnoliopsida; order Caryophyllales; family Cactaceae; genus Selenicereus; species Selenicereus undatus. Next base: position 102,617,287 of record JACYFF010031954.1, read on the forward strand.
TATATAATCGGTCCAAACCGGGAGCGGAATGGTTACATCCGAACCAGACAGACTATGGACCGGTCTCAAGTGGACAGCAAGACACTAGACACCAAATTAGGGAGAAGACGCACCGACGCAACACCAAATTAGACACCAAAGCCACCAGACAGGTAGTCTGATGTACTTTGTATACAATTTGACTATAAAATTCAACTATAAAACGTAGATTATAATTCTACAAATTATAAAACTTTACAAGTTGCTAATTCAACTATAAAACATATGGAGAAAAACTAATTCCACTATAAATTATAAAACTTTACAAGTTGCTAATTCGACAATTCAATAGATCTGCAAATTGAAAGAGACTCCTCAACTTTACAATTCAATAGATCTACAATTGCGAAATTTTCCTCACCATACACCAAATTCGGGAGAGGAGAGGGAGAGTCATGGTTTTATACTAGGACTCTGTCGTGGTTTCTACTCCGGCGCCTGCGATGGCACCGTGAGAAGTCAGCAAGCCAAGCGAGACTGGAGAAGAGAGAAAGAGCCCAAAGTCGCTGCCTAAAAGACTAGAGAGTAAGAGCATCGAGAGGGAAGATGAGGAACTGGGTGAGAGGGTCTCGAGAGCGAAGGCCAAATGGAGAACCGAAGCGAAGAGGCAGATTGGGGAGTGGGGACTGGCAGAAACGAATTGGAAAAAGGAGGAGTCGAGGAACGTTCTCATTTCTCAAGGAACCCATAATTGTAAAAAAACTCTCACAATTAATCGGTCCTGGTTCGATTTTCAGTCTACTCGATCCAATCCTGGACCGGATCGAAAACTGAAATGGACAAAAAACTGGACCGAAGACCGGATCGAAATACCTCGGTTCGGTCCAGTCCACCTTGGCCTTCGGACCGGTCCGATTTTGGACCGTTTAATCAACAACCCTAATTTTACATATGTCCTTCCTTTCTCTACATAGCTCTAGTTTTCCTGTGATAACTAAAAAGTATATCTCAACAAAAAAAAAACAATAAACTGAAACATATTCTACAAAATAATATTTTTGTGTAAAAGAAATCATAAAGGTCAATATATATAGACAAAAATTCAAATTTAAATATTTTAGAGACTTTACGTACATTTTTCAAACTCACACTTATCTATAATCGTCCCCTCTTTTTTGATTACCCGGAACCTTTTCCTCCTCCCCTCTCTTTTACTTCAGTAACTGGTATTGCAATTGTTTTCTCTTCAAACTTTTTTCTCAAAACTGCTTTGTGGGTCTTATGGAATCAACCTCTCTATGGGTAGGAATACCGGTAGAGGTAAGGTTGCCTACAGTTGGATCTCCCCAGACCCCGCGAAAGCGGGACCCACTTTGGGAGTTTGTTGTTGTTGTTGTTGTTGTACACTTATCTATAATCGTCGCTTTCTATAATTTGTGATTAAGGATTCTCCGAATACATGGTCGTAATAGATAGGATTAAATTGAACCTCATATATTGTCAATAATATTATAATGACCAAAAGTAACCAGACAGCGCAAGTTTGTTTCGTGTTATGTTGCAATTCACAGTGGCAGTATGATAGGTAAGTGTGTGTACATACATATATCTTCGTACACGAGAAGATATTATGTTCATATGATTTGATTTTCAATCGTTGAGTTTGAATCACTAATCTTTTACACCTTGGAGCAATGAATACGAAATTTAGGAAGCAACAACGCAATGAATTACGTAATGTGATTAACTAGTCCAATTAAGCAAAACTCAGTCTCAGTCACAAATTCTCTTACGATTATCCCACCAAACATAGTGAGGGGTAGACTGACGTGACCTGCTTGCAATTATGGGATGTTTTTTTTTTTTAATCAGTTTTTGAGGACTTATAATTGACGTGCCAAATTTGGAAGAAACCAGTTGAATTCTCTCTTAATATTAATGACGTCAGCGCACCAAAAAGTGGGAAACTTTGACTTAAACTAATTTATGACACAGACAGTCACCTTCATTCACAACAACTGTATGTGGTGCGACTCCTCCATCTGTTCACGCACAAATCAATTAAAATCGTTTATGAAATAATATTTGCTTAAAAATTTTGTTTTTTTAAAAATCAGAAGGTTAATGCAAGTATAACGAACATGATAACGAATTATACTAAAAAAATCTAACTTCTAAGCTGCAGACGGATCGGATAAAATGTGATTAGTTTTCTGGAATGAGTTAACAAAAATATTATTCCTCTTATTTGAATCCGAACAATGTTAAGACGAGAATTTATCAAATTATTGTACAATAAATTCATTTGATTCGACCTAACCTGCCATACATAGGGTTCAAACCATAAATTAAAAAAATAAGTCTTGGTGTGTTAGACATATCCAACTAATATTCAAACAAGTAACTGTTGTGTTCTAAAATAGATAATTTTTCATTCTATTTTTTTAGTTTGGTGAGGTCTAAAATAACATACTTATTATCCATTGTCATTATTACATATCATTTCCGCCTTCATAAATTAATAGTAACAAATAGGACATTAAGACTGTTTCTATTTTTTAAAGAGGGAGGAAGTGGTAAAATTAAGTTATTGTACCCTACGGTCAGAACCCCATCATAGTATTAACCGCACAGTAAGTCTTGTGTAAAATCATCTCACAATGACTTGTATTGTGAGACAGCTCAAGCACTCATTAACTGTCACATAAATTTAAAGGAAAAATACATTGCCATATATGCGTCTCACAGCAACTTTATGTGAGACTGTTTCATATAAGAATTTGTGTCAACCGCATTAGAAAGAAAGTGTGCTTATGCTTGAGCTTTCCAGCTTGCATATCATCGTAGTAGTATTACACTCATGGGCGGAGTTACATTGGGGCAAGGGGAGTCAATTGACCCCCCAGCCTTTTGGGAAAAAAAATTAAATATGAAATATTTTTGTAGATAAAAAAATAGATATATATTAATTGGTTCATATACATTTTGCAAACTTGTGCTTAGCAGGATGGTTGGTTGCCCCCCTTGTTTTAGGTGGTCGCGAGTTCGACTCATGCCAGTTGCCACTCTGCTTCTACGTCCCTTGCATGTTTTTTTTTTTTTGAGTTTTGGACATTTATTTTCCCTAATTTATGCGGCTACATCTCGACTTTCGCTGGTGTTTTGCTCGCCTCTCAACTCTTGCCAGCCCCTGCCCACTTACTCTCTCTCTCACTCTCTGTAGTTAGCCGACGCCGACGCCGACGCCGCCGGCCGCCAGGCCCACCACTTGTGCCGGCAGCCGCCTCTACTCCTCCCCAGCTCTCCTCCTAACTCCTAAATCCCAAATCCCAATTTGAGGAAATTCTAAAAAATACTCAATTTTTGTTTTAAATTTTGTTATTTTGTAAATAATTATGTTTATTTTACTGATTTTAGTTAGATTTATGTTAAATAATTGATTAACTTAGTGAATTACTCATGATTCATGAATTGCAAAATAAGAATTTTAATCTAATTGTCTTCTTGGTTGAAGATTTAAAGTTGGGCTAATTTTGTTTGTAATTACTTTCTTATTTTGAGATTGATATTTTTAAAAGTCTCTCGAACGACGATATCATGCTTTACTTTCAAAACATAAGATCTCATCGATGACAACTTTCTTAAATGTAGTAGCTATGCACTTCATCTTTAGAACTATTAAAGTTTATATTATGTGTATTATTAATTTCGTCTCATCTTGATTTGAATCCTGACTTCGCCCCTAATTATACTTTTTATAAGAAGAGACTGCAAATATAACACAACACAATATTTATATGCTAATTAATTTTAATGATAATCAAAGTGATAAACTTGATTGTGGAGAGCAACATATTGGACACGAGGTAACATCATCGATCGCCCCTTCTCAAATCTCAACGACCTCTTTTGACCCTTGCCACATCTCAAAGGGTCAAATTGAGGTTTGTTTATTTATTTATTTTTAGGATCAAGTTTAATTTTTGTACGTACGTCAAGACACATTGATCTGGATGTTAGTGGGTGCTGAGAAAAACCCACTCTCTCTCTCTCTCTCTCTCTTTCTATTTTGTTAACATTTCTTCTTCATTGAGTCATACCTAATTCATTCCTTCCTCTGTGACAAATCTTAAGTGTCCAATAAGAATAAATTACACTTGCATTTATCCTTAAATTGATAAGGTTTTGTACTAATTATCACCATATATCATGAGGTTGACTGCAATTTTAGGTGTGGTTCTTATGTTGGTTATAGGAATACGTTAAAGTATAAACCTATTTCTGAACCTTCGATCATCAGTTTAAATGCTTGACTGAGTTAGTTCTTAATCATAGTATCAGAGCATTTTTGAGCAAGAGGCCTTGAGTTTGAATCTCATCAGCCCCCATATTGATTTATTTGCAAAAGGTTGAGAGAATCTTTGCAGCAGCCACGCTATAGACCCAAAGAACATTCGCATGAGGGGGCGTATTAGAGTATAAACCTTAATTGAGTTAGTTCTTGAACAGAATATGTCCAAATTCCATGGCCTTCATCCTTATTCCACGGTTCCGTAACATTCTGTTTTATGCATGAGCTGTATTTGGATAAAAATAGACGCACATTTAATTTTGTTTGATAAGGACTTTGTGTGCTTACTGTTGTATGTGTTTGCAAGGATCCATCAAGAAATTTTAATCTAGTCATCATCGATCGTACGGCCGGCTAATAGAGATGATTTCAATTGTATTACATGCAATATAATCCTCAGTCGTATGTCTCTTTCAAATGACAATTCATGATGATTTGGCTTTTTTTGATGATTGATTTGTCCAATGCGTAACTCGTACGTAAGTAATTAGAGGTCGGGAATTTTGGTCTCTAAGTGAAATCCCTTCTAGAAGTTTGGTCTAAAAAATAGAGACTGAAATTTATTTTGGCCTCTAATGAAAATCGTGTCAGGAGTTTGGTCTCTAAATCTGAGACCAAAAATCTCTTCAGTCTCTAATGAAAATCAATTTTGGAGTTTGGTATCTAAATTTGAGACCAAAGTTTTTTTTACGGTCTCTAATTAAACCCAAAATTACATTTGGTCTCCAAAATCAATGACTGAAAATTGTGTTGGTCTCAAGTGAAGATCGCATATTGATTTTGGTCTCTGAATTGATTTCAATTTGATACCAGCATTTTTGGTCTCTAAATTCAGTCTCTGAATTTAATGAGAGACTATTTTATTTTTTGGTCTCCATTTACACCGATTGTTGTAGTGAAATAGCCAGGGTTTGTATAGATATATATAGATAATGGTATTAATCCTATGGTGAATTGAGATAGAAAGGTTGATAATTGATATTGATAAACTTAAAATACAAATGTTTGATATCGTCATAAACTTTGATAAAGTTGAAAATCTTGAGAAGACATGGAAAAGAGGTTGCAAAACAAAAATGAAAATATAGGCTATAGTAATTGGTAAAATACAAGAAGGTAGTAGCTAGACATGTAAAATCAACATAAAAAGAGCCGTCCGGTGCACAAGTTTCCCACATTCACACAGGGTTCGAGGGCAGAGCCCCGCCCTAACGGGCGTATTGTACTCAAACCCATGACATTTTGATCACACAGATACAACTTTACCGTTGTTCTAAGGTTCCCCTTCACATGTAAAATCAACATCTTCTTACATATAATAAATTAATTATACATTATAGTTAATTTCTATCAATATCTGCATGTGATGTTACTGTCAAAATGTGAACATTAACCATCCAAATTGGGTCCAAAAGCAATCGTGGCAGCATCTTTAATTTATTTATTTTAGATGTCAAAGTTATGTTTGTAAAAGTTGCACCTCTAACTTCTTGACTAATGAGCCTCACAGAGGGGCACTTAAAATTTGGATCTTGAGAAACTAGGAGCTTCCTAGAACGAGCTTGATCATGATTTATGTACTTAATTTCTACTTTAGATCTACACAAATCCTTCCAAGTCAATTAATTAATGTCCAAATTAATTAACCTCATGGATAAATGTAAATGAAAAGTGCCCGATCTTAGCTAACTAGTTAGCCAGCTAGCTCGCATTATATACTTTATGATACATCAATTTTCATTAATCATTTTGGTTGGGGGGGGGGGGTTGATTAATGGTGAAAGTCAAGTCCTACACGTACGTGATTGTACTTATCAAGTTAATTAATTGTGAAAGAGAAGTTTCTGTCGTCTATGTATATTTATCAGCACAAATTTTACTAGTTATGTAGTTAAATTAGTTAACGATTTAACGTCTATAAGAGCATTAGCAGCCACAGATACGGGGGTAAGTGTGGGGTCCATGTGTCTGTTGCATGTCACAAGTTGCCTTCCCAGCCATTAAAGAACACGTGGGACACATGAGTGAGAACGCCCAGGCATTTCTCATCACGAGGTAAGTTTTTCGTTTTTTTTAAAAAAAAATTGTTTTTTTTTTGGAGGAAGTATATAATTTTTAAATAATTTAAAAAATAGATTGTGCGTTATGAGATAGGTCTATGACAAATATTTTTATTGGATGATTAAAATTGTTCCATAGGTTAGAGAAGTGATGGAATGCAAGTTCCAAAATTAGAAAACTTTTACTGACGTGGTAGACCAGAGTTTCAAAACTTGGAATACTCTAAGAGCATCCGCAGCCAACGTGAAAAAGAGGAACGCAAGCCCTCACGCTGCCACTTGTCATAACATGAGAGGAGAGAAGGAGGTGTGCCACGTCGGAGAGAAGTCTGGAGAACGAGCAGACATTTCTCCCCATGGGCCACCTTTTGGCATTTTTTAATATTTTTTTATTTTTTCTTTTTTTGGAGTAAGCGTATAATTTTTAAATAATTTAAAAAATAGGTTGTGTGTTATTAGGTTGGTCTATGACAAATATTTTTATTAGATGATTAAAATTGAGTTCCATAGGTAGGAGAAGTGATAAAATACAGGTTCTAAAATTGTAAAACTTTTGCTGACGTGGCAGGCCAGCCAGAGTTTCAAAAATTGAAACTCTGGCTAAAAATGCTCTAAAATTATCACACTTTTCATTGAATAAAAATTTGATAAGATCAAAATGTATGCAACCAACTCACTTTATTTTAAAAATGACAAAGAAAATCCATAATAAATTTTCTCGAATGGTCATGTATTAGCTGTCTTCTTAAACTATGTAATGATTATATCTTTTTTATCTGTAAAGATCTTGTCCATCTAAATAATTGGAGGGAAAAAAGAGAGAGAAAAAAAATATCAATTTCTCAAGAAACCCTCTTCTCTCCTAACCCTAGCTAGCATCCCCCCAAAAATCATAATAGTAGTTATTTAGGACACATGTTAACTCAAAAAGCTAAAGTTATTAAATTGCATGCAACGAAATCACTAATTAGATATAAACAACAACAACAACAACAAAAAACCACATCACTATAATCAAAAATTCATTTATAAAGGCAAAAAATAAAGGTCCCAATTTCTAAGGTAGGGAACCCTAGCTCCACGCAAAAAATCCTGGAAATATTCAAAATTAGGACAATTAAAAATGCCAAAAAAAGGACTTTACATAGAAAATGGTCTTTTTAGTAAGAAATAGTAAGTGGGTTCCACAAAGAAATGTCACTTAGGTAAGGTCGTTCCCACTTACCATCTCTTCTCTTCAATTCTCCCTACAAATACCCACTCAGGTCACCTTCCTCTCAAAACTCTCATCGCCACTTTAATTTCTCTCTCTCTCCTTTTGCCCTGATCATCTCTCAATCTATCAAAGTTAATCATAGCTTAATTGGTGATCAAGACTGTCATTACCACCCAATCAACCCAGATCAAAGATCCAAAACCCAGAAAATTAAATTAAATTGGAAGAGAGAAAAAATGACTAGTAGTAGTAGTAGTAGTGATGAGCAATCCAAGAGGACTCAAGCAGTATGGCGGTGCATCCTAATCTCCGCCGCGAGAACCGCCCTAGCATGCATTATCGTAGGGTGCATCACCCTCTATGGTCCGGCGGTCTTACGTCAGCAAGTGGGTTTTCCGTCGTTTTCCTACGTCACAGTCATCCTCATTGTGACCAACGCCACCCTAGGCGACACCATCCGCGGCTGTTGGTACGCGGTGTGTGCCACCGTGGAGAGTGTCGGTCCTGCCATCCTCTGCCTATCTATTGTCGGACCCACCAGGCTGACCGGAGCCTCCACCGCGCTTGTGGTGGCTATCAATGCCTTCTTCATTGCTCTCCCTGAGTGGACCCACGTTGTTGCTAAGAGGATTGCCTTGGGTCAAGTTGTTCTATTGTATGTCATTGGTTACATTAATGGCGAAAGCACCCACCCCATCATGCACCCGGTTCATGTGGCGGCTAGCACCGCGGTTGGGGCGGTTGCCTGTGTGCTTGCCTTGTTCTTCCCCTACCCTCGTCTTGCTTGCTCTGAGGTATGTATTGTAATTTGCACGTCTCAAAGTCACTGTCCTATTTGATTTTTATTCATAATAATAAAAAAAAAAAAACAATCGATTGCGTTAATGGGTTTACCAAATTTGTGCACCAAATGCACGTACGTATTGAACACTTAGAACAGTCGATTTGCAACAACGTGACATGAAATTCAAAATATTCGATAGATTATCATCATTCCTAATTCAGGGGAGCTTAATTTAGTTTAATGTGTGTGTAGGTGAAGCAAAACAGCAAGTTATTTGCGGAAAATGTATCAGTGAGGCTGAAGCTCTTTGTGAAGGCGTTTAGTGCTGAAGACGTGGCATCTTCACAAGCGTTGATTTCTCAAGCTAAGTGTTTAGCTGCCAATGGAGGGAAATTTCTTCAATGCATAAGGTCCAGACAGGTGAGTAGAGCCTTCTACAGTGAATAAGAAAAACGTTGTCATGAAGTTTAATTAATTCAAATTCATTATCTTTTTTTTTTTTTACAGGAAAGTATGCATTGGGAGAGGTTTCCACTCAAGTTTTTCTGGCCATACTGTGAGAACCCAGGGGACCTGTTTCAAGAACTAGATACACCATTGAGAGGGATGGAGATCGCGCTAAGCAGCTCTTCGGTACCCATTTCGATTCTGGATGAAGAACTCGAAGAGGGGGTGAATAGAGTGGAGGGAGAAATTACTCGCAATTTGGAACTAATCAAGAGCCATTTGCCTTGTGAGACATCAACTGTTCCGGAATCAAATTCAGGACTTGTTATGGATGTTCTCCAAGACATCGAATCTTCCCCATCGAACGAGAAGGATTTGCCCTCATTTTTCTTCTTGTTCTGCATGAAGCTCCTATACACTCAATCAAGGGCCATGGCAATCAGGGCAAAGCCACCTAAAGGGGAGAAAAAACCCCTCCAAAAACATGACCACTTACCATGCAATGAGAACCGCAAAGAGCAAAATGGGCCCTCCTTTTCCTTTGAAAGGGTTTGGGCTAATTGGCCCAATACTTTTAGTAGGAAGAGGGTCATCCCTGCATTGAAATGCTCGCTCTCATTGGGCTTTGCGGTGCTTATTGGGCTTTGTTACAGCAAGCCCAATGGGTTTTGGGCTGGGCTTCCGGTGGCTATTAGTCTAGCAGCGGCGAGGGAGGCAACATTCAAGGTTACCAATGTCAAGGCCCAAGGGACAGTTCTTGGGTCTGTGTATGGAGTTTTGGGGTGCTTTGTGTTTGAGAGATATGTTCGAATGAGGTTCTTAGCTCTACTCCCTTGGTTTGTTTTCTCTAGTTTCCTTCAACAAAGCAAAATGTATGGGCAAGCTGGTGGTGTTTCAGCAGTTATTGGGGCGGTTTTGATTTTGGGCCGGGCCAATTTCGGCCCACCAAGTGAATTTGCCATAGCGAGGATTGTGGAGACTGTCATTGGTTTGGCATGCTCTGTAATGGTGGAGCTAATGTTGCAGCCTACAAGGGCTGCTTCCCTAGCCAAAGCTCAACTCACCAAAACCCTTGACGCGCTCCATGAATCTCTCGCCTCAATCGATCTCCATACGTTCTCCAAGGACAAGCTGTTCGAGAGGGAAAAACAACTCAAAATAAGCCTAGGAGAGCTCAAGAAATTCGTTGAAGAAGCTGAGGTAGAACCCAACTTTTGGTTCTTACCTTTCCATAGTGCCTGTTATTGGAAGTTGCTGGGTTCCCTCACAAAAATGGTGGATCTCTTGCTTTTCGCGGCTCATGCAACTGGCTCTCTAGAAGGTCCCATCCAAAAACTCCAAGGCACGGGTTGCCAGGAGGAATTGGATATGGTTGATGATGACCTCCAACTTGTCATGAACATGACAAGCTCTTCACTAAAATGCCTTGAAAAGATTACCTCAATCAAGTCCCTACAAGTACTCGAAAAGGACCTTGCCAAAACTACCAAGCAACGCGATGTTGAGATGGGGACATCGCGTTGTAATCAGTTGATCACGAGCATGGATGACAAAGAGACAAGGATGGTCACGAACTCATTTCTAGATCACTCCAAGGGAGCATTCGAAAAACTACAGTTTGGGGAAGACGAAAATGAGACGAAGAATCAAGTGGTGGTGAGCTATAGTGCCCTTGGGTTTTGCTTGAGCTCTTTGATGAAGGAGACAAGAGAGGTTGAGAAAGCAATAAAAGAACTTGTCCAATGGGAAAATCCAGCAAGTCCTATAAACCTCAGTGAGATCTCGCGTAAAGTACAGGATTTACACAACTAATTAGATCATCATAAAGATTAGAGTACCACGCATTCATGATGTCTTACATGATTGAATGCAGGATTGGACCTCAAGGAAAGAAGTGCAAAGTATAAGTTAAATCTATAGATATCAAGATGAATATATGAGTGACAAGTTTTGTTGTATATGTATGTACTCAAATTGAGATGAATACAGTGAAGTGTTGTTTTCAACAAGAAGTAATAATTATAACCGGTTAATTACACTTATGTTAGCTTGAAATTGCGATGAATGAATTTGTTGCTCTTATTGCTCTGGAAAACGCTTCAGAGGGGCAAAAAATAAAAGATTTGTGGCTGCTGGGATTCGAGCCCAGGTCTCCACGGCCACAACGTGGAATTCTAACCACTAAACTACAGCCACTTTAGTGATGAAGATCATACTGGGCTAATTGACATGAAGCAGAGAGGGATATCAATACTGAAGCTAAGTTAAGATGTAAATTTCTCTTTATCATAATATTTGTTTGACCCCCCTTGTAGTCGATCTTCATGGAAGAAGAACATATTTTTTATCTGTGTTATCATTTCTAAAGTATTATAGTTGTTCTTCTCACAAAAGGAAAAAAAATTACCGCATTTATATTGTTATCTGTTGAATTAAGTACGTTATTCTTGCCTTTTATTAAAGATTTTTTTAACATTTTGATTCATCATGAGATAAGTTAATGTTAGATGGTTGATGTTGTACATAATAAAATATGGAAGGAAAAAAAAAAGATGATCTGAGTTTATACGGTATAACATCTCACAATAAGATTATGTGAAATGGTATTATCGAAGATAACATTCAGCAATTGTGTTTATAGTAAAATTTGAGGTTTTGACCAACTTTAAAAAACTAATTACTAGCTAGTTAAATATATAGGACTCAAATCACTATCCAAAGGCAAATAAAGGTAAACATGAATGTAAACTAGTACTTAATGCTATTAGAACTTTGGCGCCTAACCCTTAAACTATACTATCATGATTAAAACTTGAGTTCAAGCCGAGTTTAAATTGCACCAATCGAGTCTAAAATTTAGACACAATATTTTGGTCGATATTTTATTGTTTTCGATTGATCAAACCTAAATTCAAGTCAAAATAATATTCGAATAATACAAACAAGATAAGTCTCACTTCCATATTTAAAATTTACATAAAAAATTAATAACTATATCCAATTTTTTTGAGACAAAAAAATTCAAATAATCAGATCGGATAAAGTTTTACCAGCAGCACTCTTCTAAGTGAAAAAGGAAAAAATTGTAACTTTCCCTATTTAGAGTATTTTTATAAGATTTTTCTTTTGATTTTATCTATCTACCTATTTTAGTTTTTTGACATCAGGGCTAGCGATGCCAGGTGAGAATTTAGGACAATTTTGAGATTCCGCAGGCACATCTCTTCACGTTTTGCTTCTTTCATTTCATTCGGGATTCTCGTAATTAATGTCTGAATTTGACCCTTTTTAATTCTTTTCTCTAATCGACGAAGGAAGAAGAATCCAAAATCCGGTAAGCAATGAGAAAGATCCCAGAAAAAAAAAGAAGCGAAAGAGTAGTAATCACTCAATATTTGTTGGTTGGGCAATGGATTTGATGTGGGTTTACATGTCTCTGTTGTTAGCATCATCATGATGTGGATCATCGATTTTCCTTCCTTTCAAAGCTAAAAACCTTCCAAATTTAAAAAATTTTATTCGTTTCTGAACGACAATTAATTAGTAATTAATCAATAATTGCGTAAATCGTGCTCCTCTGACGAGGTAAAGGAAGTTTCTGCATTGAGGATCATAATTTTTTCTTGTCTTACCGATATAAATTCCCAGCTCTTTGATCTCTGTTATTTCATTCATCACTGAGCAAATTAGGGTTTCTTGTTCTTCCTCCTCAAAGTATCTCCACTGCCCTGCCCTGCCCTGCCCTGCCCTTTTCATTGATCTATTAAATTTGCAACTTTTTGTAACTGGGCATTGGTGTATTTGCATTTGCATGTTTGTATGGATTTTGGGTATTTTGAAGATTCCATTAAACAGCTGAAACTGGGTTCTGATTGTTTTTGCATTGTTTTGTGTGTGATAGGTGTAGAAGTGATTGAGTGTGAGATCTGAGAAATGGCATCCAACGGGGATAAGCAATCAACCAAGTCACCTCCAGCTCCTTCTCCTTTGAGGACTGCTAAATTTTGTCAGGTATTTGGAAACATCTGAGCATTTCGTTCTTTTCTTCAATCCTTGTTTGTGCAATGTCTGCAGTCTGCCTTGGAGGGTATACCCTTCAAAAAAAAAATGTGGTGTGAAAAATTTTGGATCTGTCAAGTGGATTGATCTCCATTTTCTGATAAAGATGGTGGGTATTAGGAAACAATGTCGACCATTTGGGGGAATTTTGGTTGTGCTATGATATGTGTTTGTGTCCATTAGGAAAGGCAGATGGTGGAAATTGGGTGCAATAAAAAAAAAAATGCCTACGTTGAGCTTGGCTCCTATAATTTTTTTCATCTGTAAAATGCTGTCCTGCCCCTTTTTTGGAGCTATGTAAAACTAGTTGTGGAATGCTGATGGTGAAGCAATGTACTTAATATGTTAAATATCATTTCTTTACTGATCAATGACTTAATGGTTATGAACTGTTGTGCTGGAGGAATAGGGCTCCTGGCATTTGCATTTATCACATTTTGACTTAATCCTTTTGTTTTCAATATCTGGTGGTCGCAGTCAAACATGAGAATTTTGGTTACTGGTGGAGCAGGATTTATTGGCTCCCACTTGGTCGATAGGTTGATGCAAAATGAAAAGAATGAGGTAAGCCTTTTCTTGAGGCTCGTTTCTGTTCTATTGACAGACAGAGACCTGGTGCTTGTGAAAGGTGTCAACCAGCCAGTTCAAAGTGTTGTTGGGGGGGGGGGGGGGTTGAGGTAGTGGAATTTTGCTGTCTTATAGTTGTATCTCCAAATTAACTTTGTTGTTCATACATTGTGAAGGTCATTGTCGTTGATAATTACTTTACCGGCTCAAAGGACAATCTTCGAAGATGGATAGGCCATCCTAGATTTGAACTTATACGTCACGGTATCTTACTTATCCTAGTTTCATTGTCACCGATTTTGTATGAAAAATTCAATATGCCTATGGTTTCTGTAACCTTATTGTGAAGGTCCTCTGGATGTACTAAATTTCGCACCATGCAACTGTTCTCGGTAGTAGTTTCCGAGTATACACTGGGTAGCTGGAGTTCTAAATTAACATGATCTGGTTTCTTGAGTTAGAAATGGTAAGGAACTGAAATTCAGCTCAAAGGTAATTGACTGTTGTGGGCGAAAATCAGGATTAATTAGATAGGGTTCTGCCCAGGGTTTTGGATTTGTAGATGCAATGTTGTAATGATCTTTGGATTTAAAAGCAATGCGCATGACGAAACAACTCACCTTAGTATTGTAGAAGACTGATCCAAGTGTTCTGTGTTGTACTTTATTTGTGCATTCATTGGCAAGATTGCTGGCTGAGTGTTTTACCGGTAACATGCAGTTGGAAGATTCATACTGTTTTTTCCTTGTCAACAGATGTCACACAGCCATTGTTGGTTGAGGTTGATCAGATATATCATCTTGCATGCCCTGCTTCACCAATTTTTTACAAGCACAATGCTGTAAAGGTAATTCTATTAGTTTGCTGTACTTTGCTCGGGTAAGTTATACTTAAAAAGTATATTTGGGTAGATGAGTTACCTTTATCCGAACTGTGCAATTGGATTGAAAATCTGCTTCTAACTTGTTTCATCAGGCTGAGCCATAGCTTATTTTTCAACCATTTTTCATTTCTTTGATGCAAGAGTTCTACAATTTTAAGCGCCTCATGGGCCAGTACTGAGGCTGAAAATGCTTTGGCCAGGATATCTTACCCACAATGACTGATGTTAGTCACACTTCTACTGTCTAGTAGACAGGTGATAAAGTCTCAAGGCCCAAGGAAGCTCCCCAAGTGGACTCTACAGGAAACAGCTCCCATTTGAAGCCCTGTGCTTTACATGGGAGTTGAGGGGGGCCCACTGTACGATATCCTTGTCAAGTTGAAGCAGCCCACAACCAAGCCTCTCAGTTGACTAATGTGTGGGATTGAAATTCTTAGATGAAGTTGATAACTCCAGATCACATTTGCAAATTCCTTCGTCACCAAGGCTACTAGGCATTGATGCTTCAGAACCCTAAGATATCAGTATTTAGGCTTCAGATTTCATGTCTAGATTCCACTTAAGAATGTGACACTTTATTTTTGCTCAGACTTGTGTTCAGGCAAGATAGAAGATTGCTGTCTGAACCTTAACTTGTTTATCAGTGGCTTGACCCTGTCACGATTGATTAAAGGCCACTGTGATTAATATCATATGATATGCTTTCTGTCGTTTCACAGCTGCTATGTTGTTTACATGTGTACATTATAACCTTCACAGACCTTACCCTGGTGGAATACTGCACTCGGTTTTTAGCATGCTAATCATAATGTGTGGCCATCCATTTTTAATTTTTAGCGTCTAACTTAAGCTTTTCATGCGTCACAGACGATCAAGACAAATGTCATGGGCACCTTGAACATGCTGGGACTTGCCAAGCGTGTTGGAGCTAGGTTGTTATTTTATGTTGTCTTTGCTTTAGTTGGTCTCCTCATATATTAGTCTTAAAGGCCTCTACCAATGGAGTTTTCCAATTAAAATTTCTGCAGGATCTTACTTACTTCTACTTCAGAGGTGTATGGTGATCCTCTGATTCATCCTCAACCAGAAACCTACTGGGGAAATGTTAACCCAATTGGTAATACTTCTACTGTAAGATTTTATGATTTCTGGGTAATATAAGGTGTATGTAGTATCATCCAAAGTTGGTTGTAGTTATCCTCTTTGGATGTCATATTTCTCAAGTTTCCTGATATTGTAATTGGTTTACTTTTGGTCAAACAGGAGTTCGGAGTTGTTATGATGAAGGGAAGCGTGTTGCTGAAACTTTGATGTTTGATTATCACAGGCAGCATGGTATAGGTATGTGTGTTTTCCTTTGTTGAGTTAGTACTAGATGGAAAGCCCTGACCTTCTTTTAAATGACTTCTCCTTGTGATCTTGTTACAGAAATACGTGTGGCCCGTATCTTCAATACCTATGGGCCTCGCATGAATATTGATGATGGTCGTGTTGTTAGCAACTTCATTGCTCAAGCTCTTAGGTAAGCCAGTTGCCTATAAAGTTCAATGACGCAAATTCAATGGCCTGTTGAATTTCACATTTTACCAGAGGCTAAGATGCTGTAGCCTACAGTTGCACGGTCCACATTTTATCCGACCCCCCCCCCCCCCAGCGGGTAGGGGAAGAGGGAATGAGTGTCTTTCAATTTCCTTGGCTTCCTTGATCATGTATCTCCTTGATGGCTTATTGCAATTTTGAAATTTCTTATAGCGTTAGCAAAATATGCATACTTTGTGCATGTGATTCTTCCTTACTATATTTCCCTGCGCAGGAATGAGCCTTTGACAGTTCAGGCTCCTGGAACTCAGACTCGAAGTTTCTGCTACGTTGCTGACATGGTATGTAATTGCTTATTTGTTTCTTATGACTGGGAAATGGCGTGAATATTATATGATCACGTCAAAAAATTGATTATGAACTCCTGTTGAATATTTCCAAATGACATACCAGGTTGATGGTCTCATCAGACTCATGGAGGGAGAGCATACTGGCCCCATTAACCTTGGAAATCCTGGTAATAATTTGGCACTAGAAGTGGCAACAGACCGGATACCCATTGGTTTAAGCAGTCGGTCCATTTAAAATAGGACTAACAAAGGGTCGGGTTAATAATGGGTCAGCCCATTAAAGTATATTAACGGGCCGGACTGAGTTAGCCTATTAACGACCCGTTTAGTGACCTATTATTTTTTTCAACCTAATTGACACACTAATTTACATGTTCCAATTAGTTAAGTTCATTACTAACATTTTGTACATAACAATAATTATTATACACTGTTGTTTTGCACAAGTTTGTTCTATTTTTAAACGGACCCAAAGCGGGCCGCCTATGGGCCAACCTGACTTGACCCGTTTATTAGCTTGGTTGTGTATTTTCTAACTTTGAATTTGGATTAGTTTAATTTGGTTTGAAAATTACAAAGATGTTAGTTGAAAAATTAACTCACCAAAAGCACTCATCAGTTGGTAATGGACGGGTCATGGATGGGCCGGGTTCATTTGCCCTATAACCCTAAACGGTCCATAAACAAATGTACTGGATCTAGCCCGGCCTGTTTAGTTACCAGGCTGGCCCAGTTCGGCCCGGCCCAATCCATTGTCCACCCCTATTTAGCACTATACCATCATGCGAGCTCTGCAAAATTCCTCTCCTTTATTTTTTTCATTGTTATCGACAGCGTTTTGTACCTCTTCTTTTTGCTAATGAGCTGTTCACTATCAGGTGAATTTACAATGGTTGAACTTGCTGAGACTGTGAAAGAGGTTGGTTGCAATAATACTTCTTTTCACCCTTGATTGAAGTGTACAAGTCTGCATTTAATCTGAATCAATGTCTCTGGAATTCTTGAGCTATCATCCCTTATTATAACATGTTTGAGAACATAATATAGTTCACGTGGATTTTGAAATGTTTCTGTACAACTACTACTACTCTCAGTATCCGTCAAGTTTTCGTGGGGTGATCTATGACGGAATTTTTTCTGTGAACTAACCAATTCTTGCGCACACGTCGCGTACATTTTTTGGTTGCAGCTGATCAACCCAGATGTGAAGATAGTGACAGTGGAGAACACCCCGGACGACCCGAGACAGAGGAAACCCGACATCACAAAGGCGAAGGAGCTGCTCGGGTGGGAGCCTAAGATCAAGTTGAGGGAAGGGCTTCCTCTCATGGAAGAGGACTTCCGCCAGAGACTCGGTGTCCCCAAGAATTAACACTGATTTTCACAGTACAAGTGTTCCACAGAGAGAGATAGCAAAGAGAAGATTGAGGGTGGTGTTGGAGAGATGGTTTGGAAGATGATTTTTTGCGAATTTTTCATCGAGTTATGTATTCGTTCTTTTCTTTTTTTTCTACTGTTTTGAAAATAAACAATATAGACTAGAGGCTATGAATTATGATGCAGATTGACATACAATCAGTTTTGCTCACTATATATTACTTGTTGTTCATGTTGAATACCATGATGAATGTCACTATTTCCTTGCAACAAGAAAAGACAACATTTTTACATAAATGGCAATTTTCAATCCAAAATCAAACCCTCAAATCAACCAAATGGCGAAATTTCTACATTACCTAAATTCAACAACCCAGAAATATTCATTGGATTCCTAAGAATTACAATGATTTGATTGAACATGCAGAAGTTAAGCTCAACGATGGAGATCAATACCAGCATCTGGGAAGAAAAATGCAAGTGGGCAAATTTCACAGCTCAAACACAGAAACGTAGACGAATGAGATATTCATTACTCGATTAAACCAGCTCAATTACAAACCACCGCAACTAAAAACTAAACCAAACCACAAATCTACGACAATTCCAGATCTACACAACTAGAAACCCTAATTCCACACCCATACCTTCCAGAAACCCTAGAGATCGAAAACTCCCTAACCACCGAAACCATAGAGAGTCCTACCCTGCCTCTTGAGTGCGTAAACCACATCCATGGCAGTAACGGTCTTCCTTCTCGCATGCTCAGTGTAGGTAACGGCATCACGGATGACATTTTCCAGAAAGATCTTGAGAACACCGCGAGTTTCTTCGTAGATGAGGCCGCTGATACGCTTGACACCACCACGGCGGGCCAGACGGCGGATCGCCGGCTTTGTAATCCCCTGAATGTTGTCACGGAGGACTTTGCGGTGACGCTTGGCTCCTCCCTTGCCCAGCCCCTTACCTCCCTTGCCACGGCCCGACATTGTTGAGATGAGAGAGAAAGATTGGAGAGAGAAAGTGTGGGAATTGATTGATGTGTGCATGAAAGACGTGGAGCGTTTTATAGGGGGGAAGTTTTCTGGTTTGGAGGGAGGGGATGGGATGGGATGGGAAAAGGCTGGTGTCAGATCTGTGATGATCTGACGGCTGTAAGTAGTGATCCGTGTGTCACCCTAAGGTGTGTTGTGGATGGTTGATTAGTTTAGATCGACGGTGGAGAAAGTGTTGAAAGTCTCGATGCGGATTCATGAGGTTATCGGTTCGATGTGGCGGGTTCTTTTGAGAAAACACAGCGGCAAAACTGAAACTTTTCCCTTTCAAATTTTCGTGGTCTCATATACATGTTCGACTAGAGAGGCTGGAGCCCGTAATGGGCCGGATCAGAATATGGGCTCGCTTAGGCCCGACAACATTTTATGAGCTATTTTTTGTTAAATTTATTTATTTCTAAAAGTTTTTAAAAGTAGTCAAACTTTACTTAATTTTTGTGAACTCACTATTTATTTTAATTTTTGGAAGTTTAGGAAGAACACTACTCCTCCTTCAAATCGTATTGATTTTGGATTTGAGCTTTTAGAGGGACACTTGGCCGCCAAATTACATTCATAACTTTATTTTGTTTTAGCCGCGATAAATGTCTATGACAGTGTTGTTTACTTCCGGTTAAGTGATCTGTTAATTGTCTATATACTTGGGTGTAGAAGCCATGATTGAATATAACTCTTTTGATTTCACATATTAATTTGAATTAGATCATATTGACGTTTGAAACTTGAGCTAGTTATGTGAGTATCTACATATTTGGTTGATCGTAGGGCATAAAGTCTATTACTTGCAGCCCCTTGTCCATGAGTTTGCATAACTCCCCCAATGTTGGCATGAACTAAAGGAATTTGTTGTGGTCTGTCTGTTGTGTTGTATGTCTCCCATGTTTGTGGGTAGGGGGCTTGTCATTTGGCTTCAAATTTGATTAAGTGGGACTATAGTGTTTTGGAGCTCAATGGAATGAAGAGATTCAAATTGTTATTTTTTTCCTCCCTGGAAGATACCATTCCTCTATAGACGATAATATGCATCGATTGACATAATTCTGTATCTCATATTAAACCTTCTGTTTTTAACACGCATAGTAATTTTTGTTGTATTGTAAATCGGGTCATGGAGTTGACAGACTCTTTTGCTGTTGTGACATCTACTCATTAGCCCACGTGTTGCATGACCTGTAAGCTAACTTCAAATTGACACCTTTTGTCTTCATACAACTCCCACCTCCATGTGGCCTCGTGTGTGTGGCTGCTAACAAGGTCCAATACATACAAGCAATTGATCATATAAGACGTTGGCAAACCAACGAGCAACCTGTCATCAATGCCATCTTCGAATTTTGTAATAATTAGGTGTCAATTAATTGGGCACGTAGAAGTTGAGTGATATTCTACACCGGCATTATAGGGATGTAGGTGTAGTAGTTGACTAGCTTATATGCATCATTAGGCTTTGCTCCTTTATATTCCATATAAATTTAAATCTTTGTGTGTAAGTCTAAACTACAAAATTCAATATATTTACCTTTGCATCGCACCTACACTACTTGTTTCCCTAATCAAAGTTTCGGAATTAAATCTTATAAATGGAGAAAATTTATGATGAGAGAGCTCCTATACTTATATGGGATAATAGTAGTTTAGTATAGTAACAGAGGTCCAAAAACAAAAAGAAAAAAAAGAAAAGAAAAAACCTTTTCATTGTTATGGTAAGATATGGTTGGTTTGTATTTGATGGTAGCCCATATTTTGAGACTATGGGAGAGAAAATGAGATGACATTGAGGCCTCATAAAAACAAGAGTTTTTAACAGTATACAGACTGTTGGGTGAACTTATTACACATAAGAGTTATTATCATGTAGGCTTCATCACAAGTTACTAATTTTGTCGTAACTAATAGTATATTTTAATTTTTTTATAATTTAGAGGTGACTAATAATTTATTTAATAGTAATCTTATTATAATCACCTTAATTATTATTAAAGTTTGCCATAAAAGTATTCATTTTATGACATATTTTATTTAAGGTAGTTTTATATAAGATTTATTATAGATACTATCAGTCAAAAAGATATATGGCAAGTAGGTAGATATTTGAGAAAAAAACAAAGCACAAAAAGATGGTGGGGGCAATTGTGTGGCTGGCATGGGCTACCCTTTCACTGTGTAGGCCCCATTTCGACTGTCCCACACTCCCACCTAGGGCTGGCAAAAATTCGGGTTCGGGTCAATTCGGGTCCGGACAAATCGGATATTCGGACAAAAACTTCATACCCGGACCCTGTTCGGATTACAAATCGGACACTCTGACCAGACCCGGACCCAGACCCGGTTGTCCGAATGTCCGGACCCGGTTGTCCGGATGTCCGAATTTGTAATATGATTTTAGGAGATTCTGACCGAAATTTTGTGTGACCGAACCCGAACCCGGTTTTTCAATGTCCGAACCCGATTGTCCGAATTTATTTTTATAAAATTTTCTAAAGAATTTGGACTAAAATTACATATAAACATAGTTGTCCGATGTCCGAACCCGGTTGTCCGATTGTCCGAATTTGTCCGAACCCGAAATGGTTCAAAAATCCGGACAACCCGAACCCGGATTTCCAAACCCGAACCCGACCCGGTTTAAATTCGGACATGACCGATTGTCCGAATTTTAAATTCGGACATAAATTTGATGACCGTACCCGATTTTTTCCGGGTCGGACAAATTCGGATAATCGGGTCGGACAAATTTTTGCCAGCCCTACAGTCCCACCTGACTCCAAGTCCTTGGTGGGTTCACTTAAACAAAAATCTCTGTCTACGTGCCCTCAATTTGCCATTCCTGTTACGGTGTTACCGGCTTATTGCCGTTCACGTTGTCAATTAGTGGACCTTTCTCGTCATCAAGTGTCCATGCTTGTTTTTCCACTTTTCTAAACTCTTCATTAGTTAGTAAAGTCAATTTGCAATTACTTATCTATTTGTGAACTAAAGTTCATTAGGCCGTTTCTAATAGTGAGCTAATTTTTTGAGTCACATCAGCTCATGAGTTAATTTTTTGGCTCATAATTATTCTTCTTTTCAATACAAGACTTATAACTTTGATTTACCGAATAAAATAATACTCATGAACCCACTCTATAACACATTACTTTCTTTTTTAATATCCAAAAAAAAAGAAAAACCCAATAAAAATTTTAAAAAACAAAAAAAGATGAGAGAGAGCCGACTCAAGGCTTGCGGCCAACCTCGGGAGCCGCACAGCCACTCGGCCGCTACGCGTGGCGCAACACGGCTCCTGAGGCAGCTAGCCAGTGCAGCTCCTCGTTTCAATTAGTACAATTTCTTCGAGGTCTGAGCTTTAAATATAAACAATTTTTTTTTCAAAGTATTCGTGCAAAAGCAAAGTTATGAACTAATAGTAACAAAAAAATTTAAGTTAAAGTTTTTTAAAAATAATCACTTGTTATTAAAAATAAGATTGGTATATTTAGTTTTGTGTCTCTGAATTATACATTCGAATATTAATTTTGATTTATAGGTGCTAGTGAAGCTTCACCCTATCCTGAAAAAATGTGTTGATAAATAGGGAGAACAATTGCGTCTAATATTTTTGGCCAATGTATAAGGATCATCTATGATTTGATTTGTCAGTAATTTTTGGGTGTTAAATTGTCAAAATTTTTAGGCAGATTCAAATAACTAGTAAATCTGACGTTAATCGAGTTTGATTAGAGAATTGTGTGATATCTAATGCCGCCAAATTATAATTCGGTGTTTATTTTTGTCTCCCCTCCCAACTTCCAGTGAATTTCAAGACTGATTCTACCTCGTTGTAGGCCAACAACCAATAAGTATTTACTTTCATAACAACCCTCTTCGTTTAACTATGCATAAGGCCAATGAGACGAAAATACGTTTAATGAATACTTCCAAAGAGTTATTAGGTTAAAAAGTTTTCAATTACCTTTTTCCCTTACAATTTTGTCAGATAGGCTAAAAGGTTCTCTCGGGAGAAAAAAAAAGACTAAAAAGGGGAGAAATTGCAAATATCTAACACTCTAAGGGCCAGTTCTATTTCACAATAAGATGTACCTATAAGCTATAAGAAAATGTGATGAGCTGTAAGGAGATGTAAGAAACTTTAAGAAGATACGTAGAGTTGTAAGAAGATGTAAAGATATGCAAGTAGATGTAAAGAGATGCAAGTAGATGTAAGGATAAATGTTATGAGTTGTTGAATTATTGAAGAGTTGTATAGTATAATTCGTGACAAATATGATATATTAGTCATATTTAAGACTAAAATTTGATATCATCAGTAAACAAAATATTTCTTAATATAATTGAAATGAAATATGTTTGTTTTATAAATAAGGTTTGGATGAGAAATAATAATATTAAAATAATAAACTTATTGACAATAAATCATTAACTAAGCTAGTTACATAGCAATAAAATATATTAAATTCTATAAATTTTGTTAAGAAAATTTCGTATTCCTGAGCACTACTTAAACCATTAACTAAGTTTTGGATAAGAACACTTGGAGCACCTTGGCTGTGGTATCATTTGATATAATGATCACTTACTTAAATGTCAGTTGGGAGGGAAGTGCACACGACATGACAGTATCACTTACTTACTTAGAATTTGGACATCCGTATATTATACTATGGGTCTATTTACATTTTACACACTAAGGCCGAATTTGAAGGTATTTTCAGTTGGTGATAGGGATGACAATGGGGAGGTGCGAGATAGGTTGAGTCGTATCCCTACACATACCCGTTTTCGAAAATAGTACTCATACTCGTACTCGTACCCATCGGGTATTAAAAATTAAAACCCATGCCCATACCCATCGGGTTTTGCGAATTTATTCGGGTTCACATATAATGAAAATTAATACCCATATGAAACTCATATCCAAGTGCAACATATGTTTTTATCATTATAAGTTTGCAAAGTTGTGATATTTTGAGAATATATTATTTAGAAATGTGAAATCACATATATTATTGACTAATTTTTTTATTAGAACTGTTTGGATTGGACTTAAACCAGAAAAATATTAATTGAAAATAATTTTTTTCTTATTATAAAAACAAGCATGGATATGGGGAGGGTGAGAGCTCTACCCATACCCATTTTCCAATACTGGCCCCATACCCATGTAAAATCCTTTTTCATCACTCATTTGGGTTTTAAATGGGGCGGATTTTGAAGGTTTTAAATGGATACGAGTTTTATCGTCATTCATAGTTGGTGATGTAAATTCATAATCAACATATACAATTTTATATACTTAGAAATTCTTACATTTTAAACATATGCAATTGCATATTATTATGAAATTGTTGCATTACATTGATAAAAAACACATTCAAACTCTGCCTCTATATATAAACAGTAAACATGCCAATAACTTGATATATGAACGTTGAAGTTAAAAGTCGGGAGCATTATTATCCAGTGCCCCAAAGCAAAGTATATTATTTTCCAAAATCTTTATTTATAAAACACTTGTATACGGATAACGTCTATCCTGAAGGTTAACCAAATATTCTAAAAGGTAGTAATGTTTTGATTTGTCAAAAAAAAATGAACATCACTTTAAAACTCAGCGTTGAGTATAACCTTTTTCTAAAACAATACAAAAAGTCCAACTAATGACATTTTCAGATGTTCTATATATTTATATCGTAACTAATCATGCGCTCCGATGAGACATATTTAACTTCTCAAAGTACTTCAGATACTTATGTTTTCCTTAAAAAAAACAAAAAAACAAAGAGGTAACCACAATGTCCCATAGCAAGACATATCTTGATTATCATGTTTTAATTAAAGTTAATGTGTTATGGGATTCAAAATCCCTAAATTTTTAATTAACTAGTGTTAAATATGAACTATAAAACTTAGAATTCATCTACTGCTCTGACAAATATAGAAATACCAACCTAATGTAATAACTATAAATGCCGACACGTATCATATGTACAGTTTCATAGAAAAAATATGAACAAAAACATAATTTTGCACGATTTGTTAGTTACTGGATAATACCTGTTTCATTGTTCAACGATATCATTTGTTTAAAAATTCAGTACTTAATAATATAGTATTTTCTAAACAAGAAATTTAAAGTGAATTTTTATATTAAGATATTTATTAGTGTATTTACCACCAAACAAACCCTTTGTTTCCAAGTTGATGTTCTCTCTCCTTCTCGTATTTCACGCAAATTCTTCAATGTACAAGTATCGGGCACTAGAAGCCGTGTTACAATACACGTTGTTTAGAGCATTCCCAATGGAGTTTCAGATTTTAGAACTCTTGTCTGCCATGTTAGTAAAAGTTCTACAATTTTGGAACTTGCATTCCATCACTTCTCCAACAAATGGAACTCAATTTTAATAATTCAATAAAAATATTTATTATGAACCTACCGTATAACACACAACCTATTTTTTAAATCATTTAAAAATTATATACTTATTTAAAAAAACAAAAAAAATATTTTAAAAATATAAACAATGACGCGCGAGGAGACTGTCCCGCATGTCACACACGTTTTTCTCCTGTTGTCAGCTCTCCTTTGTCATGTAATTCACATACAGACCCAACGTATTTTCACGCGAAACACCACTGCTAGTGGCATAAGCCAATAGCCAACTTGATTTTTTCTTTCATTTTTCCCTAAAAAACAAAACAACAAACGAAAAAAAATGTCAGCAGTACTTCACTAATCACTATGTATATAATTTTTAGTTTTCCCTTTTTTTCCCCCCACATTTGGAGCCGCCTCCCCCACTCTTTTTGTCTTCAAATTCATACACTCTCTCCCTTTTTCTCTCTTTTGTTGTTTTGTGGTTTCTACCCCTCTCTGTTTCTCTCTCTTCCCCTCCCCCCCCTCCCCCAAAAAATCCAAGAATTTTGTCAAAATTCCAGCTGAATTTGCGGTGCCCAGCAACAATTGGGGTGACTGGTAAATTGGGTTCCTCACAGATTGGCCGTTGACTACCGGATTTTTCAAAACCGGCGGTTGATTGGAGTCAGAGATGGGGGTGCCCAGCGACGACACCGTTTTGATTGAGAAAGGGAAGAGGCCCGGCGAGCCCTGGATTATCACCGTTAATTGCCCGGATAAGACTGGTTTAGGATGCGATATTTGCCGTACGATTCTTGATTTTGGGCTGTATATTACCAAAGGAGGTACGTTTCTTCTATTAGGGTGTTTGTTGGATTTCTTCTATCTTGATTGGGGTATAATTATGTTCAAAATTGCTGTTTTCTGGATGCCCATGTGTATGCTTCTCGAATCTCTGCTACCCATAATTTTTTGCAACATTATCTGTGGTTGCCTGTGAAAAAAAAAGTGAAATTCATGCATATGAGTTTAAGCTTATATGGCTCGTTTCTTGTTTAACAATGCTAATATGTATATATGCATATATTTTGTGTGTGTGTTGGCGTTGGGGGGAAAGGTCATGGTGAATTGATGTAAGATGCACAGTTTATACCTTTGATTCTTTGAAAGATTTTGTTCCTTTGTTTTTGTGGGAGCTAGGAAAGAACCTTTTTACTTATCAGATAAGGCTGTCTACATCTGAGTCACCCAAATCCTTGGGTAGATCCATGTGAGGTAATTGTTGTTGCCCAAGTTTATACCTCTCTGGGGCCGCTTGGACCGAGGATTAGGGAGGAAAAAGCTGGGAGAATTTATAGGGAGGTTGGATTGGGTGCAATAACTCTAAAAGGACAATGAGTACGCCCATATGGAGGCAAATTGTTAAGCTATCTCATATTCCCATGGGATGGTGAAAGATTGAGTCACTTGAGGCTCCGCTTGAGCTCAATTTGGCCTCAGATCAGCCCGATTTGGCCTCAGAAAAGCTCAGTATGGCCTCGGACCGGCTCAGCTTGACTTGAATGCATACTGAGCTCAGCTCGACTGAACTTGGCTTGTTTGAGCTCATCTCCTCTGTCCCCTCTTCTTTTTCTTTCTTTTTTGACATAATTCATATCCCACCAAGATGCTTTGATTATGGAAGTCTATGTTAATTTGGAGATTCTTGATCAATAATCAATGTTGAAGTATATAGTTGATTCTTTTTTACTTTGAATAAGGGATAAAATTTTTTGAGGGGCAACGATTCCCTATAAATTTAAAGTCAAACCACACAAAACCTTAATCATATTGGAGACAAGAGTTTTACCGTAAGTACAAACTCAAACTGTCCACAATCCAATTCATAGTGGAAGGGGACATGTGAGGGCCCCACAAAAGCTAAGTTCAGCTATGCTGAGTTGCTTATAAGCATGAGTTTAGTGAAGCTCAGGCTGGGATGGAGCCATGTCCAACATGAAAAATGAGAATCACTCCAGTGATGAATATCCATGTACTTTTCTGCCTAATATATGCACCATAACTAGAACATGCCTGTATGTGTTTAAGCATTTTTAATTGTATTTGATCAGATTCTATTCCATAGGCAAGTGTTGTTATTTTATCTTTTTTTGTGGATTTCAGGATTTGCTGTATATGTGTGTGGCATATATGGAATTTTCTCATGATTAGGCTTACATTACATGACAGATGTCTCAACCGATGGAAAATGGTGCTATGTGGTGCTGTGGGTGGCTCCTCATTGTAGCAGTCCTACTGTTAGATGGGCAAATCTAAAAGAAAGGCTCATCTCAGTATGTCCATCATGCTCTTTTTCATATTATTACAATCCTCCGTCACCACGCAAGTCCTCTCCCCTCTACTTGCTGAAGTTTTGTTGCCTGGATAGAAGAGGATTACTTTATGGTAATACTTCAGGAGCATATTCTGTGTTTTAGATGGAGATTGTGCATCATTGGTGCTAATATATCTGTTCTGTTTCTGTTAGATGTTACTAGAGTTCTATCTGAGCTTGAGCTCACGATTGAGAGGGTGAAAGTGATGACCAACCCAGATGGAAGGGTTCTGGATCTTTTCTTCATTACAGATAACCTGTAAGTGTTCATCCTTTTGGTGCATTTGGTTATCATTTGTTGCAAATTTCCCTGTTTTAACATCCTTTGTGACAAGCCAAAATCACTTAATTGAGATAAGTCCTTCAGTTTCAATGCTATTGTCTTCATTAAGCTTTTAAATATGCCACCTTGATACTGATTGTGCTTAACAGGCTGCTGCTAATTTTCCTTTTGCTTCTCCGAATTTCTTCTGAGACCCCCCCCCCCGCCAAAAAAAAACTCCTCAGTAAAGTGAGGACAATGAGCTTTTTCAATTTCAGCATCTAGTTTCTTAAGGTTTTCTGGGTGCTATTGATCTAGGTTTCAGGTAGCATTTTTCTCCTTTCATCTTGGTTAGGCTGAGGCATTTTTTTTAAATGTCGAGGGGGACCTTACTGGATTTAGTTTATGGAGAACAAAACACAAGGGATTTTGTCAAATATTAAAGGATGAACTGCTTTATGAAGAGCAAAACATGAAATGTTGTTGTCAATGTTCTTTTGTCAGAAATTTGAATGTGATGCGGAACCCCCTTTTTTTCCTATGCGGAGCCCCCGTTCTTTCCTGTTTTACAAAAAATGCGATTTTTGTTTCCTCTTAATCTCATGATTAGCTGAAGAAATGAAGTGAAGGTGTTATAGATGGTACTGTTGGCACAGGAGACTGACAGCAGCAGATTCGCTAATACTATTTGTTAGATATGTTTTACATGGGAAAGGTTGTTTTGGGCTCAAAGGGAACAAAATATGGGGAGGTTGAAGCAATGAAGTAGCAGTTTTTGTTGGTTGACGCTATTTGTTATTTGTTATTTATTCACTATGTTCATTTTTATCTGTGGTTTTTAGTATATCATTTTACTTTACTGTCTTTATTGTTGACGATGTGCCAATTCAGGCCAACTTGAAACTGCTTATCTGCGCTGCAGACCAAGAATGCCCCCCCCCCCCCAAAAAAACAGAAGGAAAAGCAGGAGCCTTGTGCTTGGGTGGCGAATTGGTAGTTGTTGTTTGTTATTTAGTGAAGGTTATGTTGTCTAACCATGATCTTGCTTTTATACCTCAGAGATAAACTCCACACAAAGCCACGCCAAGAAGAAACTTATAAACAATTACGTTCTGTTTTGGGAGAATCTTGTGTTAGCTTGGAGCTTCAGTTGGCAGATTCACAATATGAAATGCTCCAAGGGACCTCATCTATCTCCCCAGCTGTTGCGGAAGAATTATTTGCGTCCGAGTACTCAAAGAAGGAACGTCCTATGCAAGCTCTTAGCCCAGATATGACAAAGTTGAAAGAGGCTGTTGTCAACGTAGATAACTCTTTGAGTCCAAGCCATACGCTGCTTCAGATACACTGTGTTGACCACAAAGGTCTTATTTACGACATCATGCGAACCCTGAAAGATCACGATGTTCAGGTATTGCCTTTCTATCTTTTGTTTCCATCTATCAGCTATTGTGTTCTCTTTGCCTGTATAAGCTGTTCATATTTATTCTTGTGCTATGCTGTGCAGTCATTGCTTAGTTAGAATTGATAATGGATTGAGTGGACTTACGTATGCCTTGGGGCTTGAAGTCAACTAGCCTGTGAATTATCAAGTCTTGTGCTTCTAGGCTTCCCATGGAAGTAGAGCATGAGCCAATCACATGTCCTTTCGAAGGGCAGGTCTACACATTTGAAATAATGGAGGCATTAGATCACAACTTTGGTAGTATTTGTTTTTCTTCTCATTCAGGCATCTTTCTTGACCTTTAGCATTTTATCAAACTTGTGTGTTTTGAGTTTCTAGTGGTCCAACTTATTTAGTATCTGGGAAGCTGACCGCTATGTTCTTTTAGCTTGGTCTTTGCCGCTGCGAGGGTATCATAGCTTTCTTTGTTACAAGGACCAAGCCATACCAATAGCTAGAATTTCCGCCAACGCAGGCAGTTGGGTTATTAAATGCATGTAGCCTTATGCCTGAACCATGGAGGCACTGGTTTTGTTGGTCCCTAGATTTGGAAGGCATTGATTGTTTAATACTTAGTACCAAAAGAATTAGAGGATAATTTTGCAGGATAGGTTGCATTGATCTACTGTAATCTGAAGTAGAAAAAAATTGTTCAACAAGAAGGGAAGGAAATGAAGAAGATCATAATTGCATCTCTGTTATGCTAGTTATGCCTCGGCAACAGGCGAAAAGACTTTGGTTTCTCAGGCCAAATCTAGCATCATTTCTCCCTTCCTTGTGGCTAATTTACTATAAACTTGTCCATAAGCTCTCATCTGGTCCACCAACTTGCCGGTGACTGAAGGATTGATGCTGTTTCATTTGCTTTTAGATAATTTGATGTCTGTGGTTTTAGACAAATGCAGATCATGCACTGATATATAAATTTTTTGCTGCTTGGTCCAGATTTCATATGGTAGAATCTCATCTGTTACAAAGGGAGACCGTGATATAGACCTATTTATTCAGCACAAGGATGGAAAGAAGATTGTGGACCCTGACAAGGAAAATTTGTTATGTTCCCGTCTTAAGATGGAAATGCTTCACCCTTTACGTGTAATTATTGCGAATCGTGGACCAGATACTGAACTCTTGGTGGCTAATCCAGTTGAGTTATCCGGTCGAGGGAGACCTCGAGTTTTCTATGATGTCACACTTGCTCTTAAAACGCTTGGGATCTGTGTTTTCTCGGTGAGACAATAGCATTCTCTGATTTCTCCAATTACTGCTAAAAACTTGCTGAGGTGAGTTGCTAATATTATATACTCTTATTTGAATTGCAGGCGGAAATAGGCAGATACTCTGCATCAGATCGAGAATGGGAGGTTTATCGGCTCCTTTTGGATGAGAACTGTGCCTACGAATTGTTGACTAGAGAAGCTAGGACTGAGATTGTGGACAAAGTTAGGAGAATGTTGATGGGTTGGTAAGATATAGTGTTGATTCAGTTTGCTGGCGTCGAATTCGGCCTTTACCCACTTGCAGACTTCCTGCTTCAATGTGGTGGCATGGCTTCTCATGTGATCCTGATGTACAGTCCATAATACCTGTCAAGTAACAGATCTAGTTTCGCTTTGTAGTGGAGAAATCCATTGCTTTAGGCAATCTAAGCTGACTAATCGTGATTCCAATGGGCGTTAATCTGGTCTGATCGAGAATTTTCGGTAGATTCCTGAAATTTACCGGGGTCTATGTCTTGGACTCTTGGGCACTGAAAATTTATATGCTCTGGCATTCTCCAGTTAGAAACTTTGTGAGAAGATGTACTGGACAAAACCAATTTGCTCAGTTCGACATGCATTTTGCTGAGGTGTTGGGACTTGCGAAGTAGTGCGCTGCACGGATTTTGGTTCGGGTTTGGGGAAGGTGGTCCATGAGAATCAGGTCTCCGCCTAGACCTGGTAGACGTGTGCCAGGCGTTGTGTCTGAGCCATAACAAAAAACATTGTATACTTTGACATATTCCAATCAAGTGATCACAACTCGGCTTATCCTCGGTCTTTGCACCCACTGTGTTGCAGAATGAAGTCATCGAGCACATACTAAGGTTGAACTGCCATAGTTGCTTTTTAAGGATCTGTACATGTAGCTTTGCAAAGAGATCATGGCTTTCATAGTCAAATAGCACTGTGTATTCATGTCAAGTCTCAATTATAGTTCTGTTTTGATTTTCAACTACTTTTAGTGTCTCTAATTTGGTTGATTATGTGATGGTGATTAGTAATAGGAGGTATGATGAGCATCAGAGCATGGAGTTAGCCTCATTCAAGCAACATGGGCCTCCTGTTGATTGAAGGGGTGTCTGGTTGTTAGCACTGTATTAATTTAATTTAACCTCCACTTCAATGAAAACGGCACACTATTGTGATGATATTTAACGGCCCTTTCTTTAAGATTCTTACCTTTCCAACCGGAGAGTAAAACTCCGGCAATTTTCTTTAAGACTCTGGCCTTTATAGAGTTCCTGTACTTGTGTTTCCATCAGAGCTGAATTGTTGTTGAATGATAATAGGGGAAAAAGTACCAAAATTTCTGAATTAATCAATGTTAGTTTTTTTAAAGTTTTATTTTTCAGCTGTAAAAGTTCGGGTTAATTAGAATTGTCTTTTTTTCACATAATTGAACGAAACAAGAGAGAAGAATGTAAACATTTGGTTTTTACCATGCACGTGAATCCTCAGTAGGGTTGGCAAAAAATTTCATACCGTTCAAAAATTCACAAAATTCGCTCCAATGGATATGGCCATATGGGTATGGGTGGCGAAAATTGAAAAAAAAAAAGGTATGGAGTGGGTATTGCTAACATGGGTATGGGTATAAAACGTACCAGCCCATATCCACCTCATACCCATTTTATCAATACCCGTCCCGTGCTCGTCTCATAGCTGCCCCATATAAAATTCATACCCATTTGTTTAAAGTTCTAATTTATTATTTGTACATGAATATTTTGCTAGTTGCTTTGAGTTGTATGATATTTCAAACTTCAGTAGAATATTTTGTTCAAAATTGTAATTGCCAAGTGTTAATTTATTGTTTTGATTGACAAATTTTAGTTGTATTTAATGTGATATGATATGTTGCCGGAAGTTTGGTATTAATGTGACATATTGAGTATTTGATATCGAATATAAATACAAAATTAGCTTAATTCTTTTTTGTCTATATGTACCCGAATAAAATCCACATACACGCTATACCCAGTAAGTATGGGTATAACTTTACAATATCCAATAGGTATGAGTATGGGTATGAATGAGGATACGACTAAACCTGCCCTGAACTCGCCCCATTGCCGCCTCTAATCCTCAGCAAGTTTAGATTCTCATTATTTTAAAAAATAAATTTAATTGTTGTGCACGCTGAATTGATTTTATACTTTTTCTTCCCTTAATGACTAATAAAGAGGATCACATATTCGGATCCTTGTATATAATACTTTAAAAAGCAGACTATGTTATCGATTCTACAGCTTCAAATTGAGATAAGATATAGATATTCGCCATGCACTAATTATATGTTGTTTATAACTATCATAGCTAAATTGAGAAATTGCTAATTATTATTTGTATACATATAAAAACCAATTTGATGAATGAAATCCTTATAGATTTACATGATTTTAAGCTCATAAACCATCATCAACCAAAAACACGTCGACAGTAATTTATAATCAAAGCACGATTCATATGGATACCCAACAAGCTACGTCAAATCTTACAAGATTAGGCAAGTGGATGGCAATTAGCCCCGCAAACAATATGGTTTACTTAATATAATGTACACGTGTTCCTGCCTCTCTCTCCTCCTTCCACGTCAATGTCTTGTCACTGTTCTTCATCTTCTTTATTCCAACCTCCTTCATCCGTCATTCTTTGTTCTCTCTCTAAACAAAGCGAAACAAATTCCAAACAATCCGAATCATTCGAATCAACACGGTTGGCCATTTTGAATCTAGAACATAATCTTCAACATTTTGGTATTTTAATGTTGCGAATTTGAGGAGATCATTGATTGATGACGATTTAGGGTTTTTGATTGGGATCCGGATGCTCTGTAATTTGCAGAAATGCAGCAAAGTTCGACCTCGCGAAGTCGCGCTTATCTCACCGCTCTATCTCAGGAAATCCAGAAAAAGCTTCAACGAGTGAGTTTCTGGTTTGATGTTGTTTAATTTTTTGGGAGATTTAGAGTTTGTGTGTAGTTTTGTTATTGATCTGTTTGTGCTTCTAGACAAGCGCCAAATTCGTTGTTTTTGGCGTCACCATTTTTTTAAAAAAATTTTGGGTTAATGTGTTTGATATGGTTAACTAATTGTGAATTGATTAATCTGTTGTAATTGATTAATTTGTTGCAGGCAGAAGCTTCTCCTTCACAGCGGCGCAATTTGTTGCAAGAGTTGTTTGCTGATATAGCTTTGGAGGTTGATGATCGTGCCAAAGGTATCTATCTGATACTCCATCGTAATTTAGATATCAACAATATTAGTTTTTGTAGTGATGCAGCAAGGACTGTTTAAGTGTTTGACTAACACTAAAGCTAACATTTTGTCTAATTGGGTTGTTTTATATCTGATGTATATTTTTGCACCCAAACGACCAAGCAAGGCTAGGTTTGTGTTTTTTGTAATTTCAAAACAAGAAAAGGATAGGATAGTTCAAGGACTCGACAAGAGATAATCCAAATGGAGCCACTCAAGCCAAGGACTTGGGCAATCCCTTAACCCAATCTAGGATACAGAATTTAATCACCACCTAGATGAGAATAAGGGACCTAGAACACCACTTGAGATTGCCAACACTCAAGATATAGAACTAGGTTTTGAACACACAAATGAGAATCGACTCAAATGCTGAATTTGTATTGCTTAATCCAAAAGTTGATTGATGTGAAATGATTCTAACTATGGCCCTTATATAGTAGAGGCCTTACACACGAAAAGGCATGAAATACACGAAAAGGGATGAGGGAAAAAAAACAAAGAAACAAAGCTGAAAAATACATTGGATGCACCAAGGGTGAAAAGGTGTGTCTCTTGATGTCTCCTGGTGTGAAAAGGATGTAGCAGCAAAAAGGAATCCATGCACCTTTTAATTCACACATTCAAGCCTTGCTAGGGAAGTAGGAATTCAGCTTTGTAGGAGGAACAATGCACCAAGGCCGAAATGAGGGAGGAAGAACCATGTTCACACGTTTGGCAATAAGTGTGTTCACACTTGCAGCAAGCCCAACTTCAAACAGGCATAACTCTCTGGTTTTGGATCCAAATTCGATGATTCTTGATTCATTGGAAAGTTTAGGATGTCTAGTTTCCAGGGAATGTGGTTTCATCGCATTTGGACCATCCGTTCAAAAGTTATGGGCCAAAGAGTGGAGATTGTCCAAAACTGGCCTGCATTTTGATATCCGAATTTGTGGGCTGAACTTGACCTAGCAAATGAACTCCAATTTAAGTGTGGTTGGTCTTGTTAGAAAGTTCTCTTCCTAAACTTAAATTTAGGCCAGAGAAACCTTGGCTAAATCATGTGGAGTTTAGATAAAAGTTGCCTCAAAGTTGGACTAGCTGATTGTTCCAAATTGCCGAGTTGTTGAACTTGCATATTCTGCCCATACTTAGTTCTCCTTATGCATTTATCCTCAAAATGACTCAAGAGACCTTTAGAGGACACCTTGGGCCTCCCAAAAGATGGAGTAAAAGCTCCTAAAATGCATTGGATACACCTTTAATTTATTGTTCAAAATCACCCTCGAATCTGATGCTTGAGATCAACCCATATATACATTAATATCCCAATTGTAGTACTCATAACCAAAGAAAAGGTCATGCCGTATCAGATTCTAACTTCCTATGTGATAAAAGATCCTGAAATTTGTAGAGACTTCTATGTGCACAACATGGTTATCATCTCCCTTAAGACGTTTTGACACTAGGGTTAACTTCAGAAAAGGCAGTTCACTCTTCATGATTTGGGAGATTATATTGCAGCTTGGTGTATCTCCTTATTTTGTGTCCTGGAATTGCATAGAGAAGATAACATGTATTTTCCCACTCTTTTGTGGGGACAATTTACTACTTTTGCATCCTAAAGGTTATTATGGTACCTTTCGGTCTTGCCTTAATTTGCAGTACTTTGGGTAATGTTTGGTCGCATGTAAATACCTTTGTAATGCAAATAATTTTGTCATCGTATTTTTATTGTCTTGTTTAGTTGTAAGAGAGTATCATAAATAACTGCTACCTTGTACTTGTCATTACCGCAAACTATGTAACTATGATTGCATTCCAAGATTGATTTGTGTTACATTACATTCAACCAAACATCACATAAGTTGTGACAATCTGCCCAAAATAAGATAGAATACAACAAGATATTTCCTACAAAGAGTAAGTCTCGTAAATATAATTCACTCTATGATTTAGTTTTGCTAGAACATGACTCCACTCACCCACAAAGCCCATGAAGGGGAAGAGTTTAAGATAGAAAGTCACACTTTCCATTATATCTTGCTTGTAATGCCCTGGATCCTGACAAGTCAAGCATCAATGAACACTGTGACAATGTATTAGTAGGAGAGATGAATCTAGAACATTCTCCTTCAAGAAGAGGATAATATTGTTGTGCACGTGGCAGACTTGAATGTTGCTGATATTGCCTTTATGGTGATTGCACGACATTGCCATTTGTAAAGGTTGGCTCATGACACTCTCGCATTTGGAGATATTTTCCCATCTAACAACCAAAATTCAATCTGTGGCTAGTCTCTTGGATGTGTTTACTTTCTTTAGTTTCATTCATGCATTAGGTAGAATACTGGGGAAGGATCCATGTAGCTGATGCTGTTGAGCAGTGGCGCAGCACAGCTGTTTTGTAATATTGCTAATTTTCATCCATTTGCCTGTATTCCAACAAATTTTTGAGCTGTTATTTGTTTGTTTGTATCTATCCTTTTGCTATACTTTTGTCTGTTGGTTGACAAGTGTGCATGCTCCTTTTCCTTGTATATCTTGTTAAATCAATTCAGTTAAAACCCCGAATTCCTGCCTTCGTCGGTTTGATACGTTTGAGTGCATGAAGCTTAGCTGGAGTGAACAGGCTGCGTCCCTTGCACTCTAGATTAGTGTTCACTACATACTTTTC
Organism: Selenicereus undatus; assembly: GCA_017589665.1. Lineage (NCBI taxonomy): Eukaryota > Viridiplantae > Streptophyta > Magnoliopsida > Caryophyllales > Cactaceae > Selenicereus > Selenicereus undatus. The sequence goes on from JACYFF010031954.1 coordinate 102,653,570, forward strand.
CATAGCAAAAGAAGTGGAAGATAGTTTGATTATAGTTTGATGAGGCATTTTGCTTCTGTATCTGAGATTGACTGTTTCAGCTGCTGTTAAGTGGATGGGTGCTGTATAACTTCCGCTGTCCATTGTTGTATCTTCTCTGTCTAGGTGCAGCTTCCTCATTTTTTTTTGGCTTGAGGAACTGGTATCAAAGGATGGCTAGTTGTATTAGCCTGTTTGGTAGCTACCACCAATATATCGTTTAGAGTGAGTGTTCCATGTTTATGGATTAGTTTCACCGCATTAGCGCTTTTTTTTATACAAAATTACACATTTGTATTGCGTTAGAGCTAGTGATGTAGTTATTTTGTTCACATGAGTGTTAAGCTCGTGTGTTTTGAGTGGTAGAGGGTGGTTATTTCCAGTGCCTCTTAATGATGATTGCTTTCCTTGCTGAAAATGGCCTACTTTCACCTTCTGTTTAGTGTTTGGGAAATTCATCGAACCAACCAGTTATTATGATTAGTCGTTTACTTTCAACGATTTGATTGTTATCCATCTTGACTCTAATTGTGCTGCCTCTGGGGGTTTTACCTATTCGCAATCTTATGATCTAATTTTCTGTGTTGAAACTGAAAACAGATATAATTCTCAGCAGGGGTGAAGATGCAATAACTGCAGCAGGGCAGGGACCTGGAAGTCAATTATGCTTCTATGATGTGCTTTCTTTCCATTTTGTTGAGGTGCCTGAGGATGGACAACCCATTCTCGATCTGATTGAGAAACTATGGAGTCAGTCGTTTGCATCTCACATATTTGCTCTACTGTTCCACAAATGGGTATGCGAACCCATTAGTCATAGAGATTGTATTTATGGTTTTCTTGTTTTTTGATTGAACTGTTTCTGATACGTTATAGAAAGCGTGCTCATGTGGAAGTTTTCATTAATATTAGATAGTGTATGTAGCAGTGCTGTGAACTGTAGTCAAATAATTTGATTTCTCGCCAAACTGGGTTTTGGGTTGCCTGACTGATTGCAGAACAATGTTGGAGGAAGAAAGATCACCCTAAGAGTGGAGCGGGATGGAAACCGTTGAAAATGGACTTTGAAGTACTACAAAAGTTGTCATTTCTCCCCTCCCCAATTTCTTTCCTTCTTTTTTTTGGGGGAGGGGGTGTGTGCGTTGGCATTCCTCTTATGCAGTCTTGTGTGACACCTTACCTGGAAGATGTTTGAGGAGTTGCTCGTATTATCCTGGCAGCTGATTAATTAGCTATAGACAAGGAACCATTTGTGTCCTTGAGTGTTGAAATTCTGGGTCTCTTCAGAGATTCTGGTATAAATCAAATACAATTGGCTCACATCCTCGCATTGATTGGACTTATTTGTCCACTTCCAATTGGTTTCACGAAATTTGTTATGATGAATGATTTGGTAGTTTTCTAAATTTTCATTCTTTGGGGTTCTGACTCTTCAGCTTCAGCTTTTGTTCCTGAGACCAGGATCCTGCTAAATAACGGTTATTTTGTGGAATGTCTTAGGTTGAATGTGTATAAAATGGCAGCGATGTTTGCTTGGGGTATTTTCTAAGTCTGGTTCATAGACTTGGAGTATAACGAAGAGGATTCAACCTGATTGTGTGTGTTCCCACATTTGGACCTTCTAACTTTGGGGCACAGCTTTGGGTGTGGTAGTTAGCAATACTAAGTTTCTTCTATTGTGGATGTTAAACATTACCTGCGCATGTGGTTATGCAGTTGTTTGAAGTCAACGTTGAGGACTCTGAGAAGCTTCTCCGTTATTCTTCCGCTCTTGTTCAGGGCTCTACAAATGTTTTCTGGTATGTATCTTCCACAAATGACTCTGCATATAGGTGAAACACCATGTGTTTTGCTTAACCTTTTTGACCTTTTCATTTATATGAGAACTTCCATGTATATGACCTGGGCTTTGCACATGACATCCTCTCCAAAGTTATTCACTTGCTTCTTGATATTTTTCTTTTGCTAGACTTGCAAAACCTTGCTCTTATACTAAGAGTCTAAAAGAGGTATACTTTCACTTGTACAGGATTGACGTCCAGACCAACACAAGACGGTTTGAATCTCTCTTTCGTGTAAGCTTCATACCTGGTTGTTTAGTTTGTCTTTTTGTCACTTCTGATATGCTGAGAAGTCTTCAACAGCTAAGGTTTCTGAATTTTCTTCCTTATTCAGTACCTTCTCGAGGATGTTGCCTTGAATCAGTCACGTTTAACTAAACTTCCCCTTCAGGTGAGATTATGGCCCTTAATCTAATCTCACATGTCAAGACAGTCCATTGAGCCTCTGTTTACTACCTTCTGTTAATTCTTAAGGCGGTCTGACCTGTTTTAATTTTTGTCAGGCTCAGAGAGATCTCTTTCTTCTATTGTCAAGATTTATTTTGTTCTATAATGCAGGTTCGCTGTTAAAAGGAAAAGTTTATTTTCTTTGCTGTAACACATTTGATGCTCTCACTAATGCTCATAGTGTGTTTCCTGCTCGCAGCTGGCAAACTCAGAAGCTTTTTGAACCAGTTTCCTACTTTTCCAAATTCATTCTTGGTTGGTGGTCCGGCAGACATTTTTGTTAATGAACTCACAGATCAGGTAATTCAATTGTATCTGACAAGTTTTGTATGCCTTGAACTTGAAAGGTGCTAATTTCAACTGTGTTGCCACTTGCCTCTCAGCTTCAAAAGTTAAAGGTGGAGCCTGTTTTGCTGCATTACTTGTCCCAAATTAAGGTTCTCCAAGGTGATATTGCCTCACCAAGACTTGCTTGTACAGCTTAGTGAACTTTGTAGATATGTCAAGTTCAAAGTACATTGTTACTATATTCAGGTTTGGAACTTAGAATGACGACGAGTACGCGGCTCAAGACTTGCTTGTACAGCTTTACATCTCCAGGAGGCCCAATGTATCCAACAAGAGCTGTTCGCCATGCCGCGTGGGATGCTTTGAATGCACTTTTCCCTGTGAGTAATGGTGTCTTGTTTTTTTTTTTTTTAAATTTTAAAAAGAAAGTAAACAGCTACCTCTAATCCTTGAGGAGATGAGAGCTTGTTTGTGCCAATATAATTCTACAGACCTAAGCGCATGCTTCTTAGTTTTCTTATATTTTTCTGTTTCTTTCTGTCTCCGTTTGGTTCTCTTCTCAAACAATATTTGGGGGCTGGATGTGGATTGAAGCCCACGTATTGATCCAGGGAAGTACACATCTATACTGAGATCTTCTGTCAACTTGCTTTATCTTAATCTGGCATACACTTAAACTGCAGCTGTCCAATGTCGTGATTTTGGAGCACATATTACTTTTGTGCTTTGAGTTACAAGTGCAAAGGTTTGGGATTAAAACGTAGTCAAAAAGCTGCAAAATAAATACATACATACGTATAGAAAATGGGATGAAACTAGTTAAGCTCTGAACTGAGCATTAGCATATGTGCCTGAATCCTAGGTTGGCTTGAGCTCAGCTACATTGCCAAGTACAGGGACTGTCATCGAGGTGTCACTCAAGTCCGGTGCTGGAAACTGTCTGTACACCTCGGGAAAACTTTATAGATGATACATGGAGAGTCTCTAGATAACTGTTAGATATTAAACAGTATTACTGGCTGACCCTTGATGCGGGCAACATGTATTACTTGGTAGCATAGTCCATTGCCTGAGCCAAAGCATATGGCTCAGCTGTGAAGTGGCAATAAGAGCAAGGTGACTGACCAAGACATACTAAGTTGTAAGAGGTTAGCTCCATTTTGAAGCAGTAGGCATGATTGAATACTGCTCCAGAAAGAGTCCTTGGGATGCCATAGACCTGTGATCCAATTCTAGACATTGGTTGTTGCTTTGTCTGGGTCTAAATACTTGCATAGGTATGCCTGTATTTCTCTAGGAGCTGCAGTTGTCAATTATCTTCAAGTGTCAATTCTCCATCCTCTTGCTTGTATAAGCTAGGATCTAAAGCTTTGGGCTGTGGGCCTACAACAAAACCTTATGCTCAATTCCAGTGTATCCGTGGGGTAGATATCGGGAATCTGAGCCAGTAACATCCTGAAGGCTCAGCCAAAAATCAATTATAACATAGCTCAGTCATATCGAATCATGATGCTGTGTGGATGAGGGATGCCCTGGGGTTTCTTCAGTAAATTACTACCAAAACCAAACCAACCTGGAAACCATCGACATGCTTTTACCAAACACTATGATGAGGTACCAGTAGAGCTTCGGGCTCTCACCGACTCCTGCTGTGCTTAATGATTGAACAGAAATTGACAATTCAGCATCATGAAGTCCGCTCTTATATGTCAAATGTATAAGGCTTTCCCACACAAATTCTCCCACATGCGATTTTTTGGAGCATTTGGTGTGAAAGAAATAGGAGGGTCTTTGAGGGAGTGGAGTTGCCTCTTCACCACTTCGAAGATAATTTCATTAAGACTCTTTATTTTTGGGATGGTGGGAACTTTTGTGACTCCTCTCCTGTTCTTGTAGATTATGTGGATAGCTTCCATATTGGATGTGTATTGCTTTTGTAGGATGCTTGCTTTGCATGCAACTTTTTGTTCGTATATTTTTTAATATAAAGTCTTTTCCTTATCATAAAAAAAAGGCTCTCCCACACTAAGGATGGAAAGTTGACCTGTAATCAATGAAACCGGGGGGGGGGGGGGATGATGTAAGCTTTTTTGCTATATCAAGGGATCAAGCTTAAGCACGTTTTGCAGAGCTGTTTTGGTACATAACCTGAACTGTCTAGCTATGTTGGCTGTCCCTTGCATGTTGTGGATCCGAGTAGGGCCTCTGGAAGTGAAGATTGTGTTCGGGGCGTAAAGCTCATTGCGGGACCGACCTAAGCCTGCATCTTGTTGTGTGTTGATATTACTTGATAGAAAACTAATCTGAACAGGTGGTCCCTGGGTGACCGCCTGGGAAGTCCTCATGTTGAATAGGTGGTCTCTCAAGCCTCTTAGTTTCCCTAATGGTTGTTGGAACCCAAGATTGCATGAGCTTCGAGAAGTAAAAGCCAACTTGAGCTGTGGACATGAATCTTCATATAAGATCCTTGAACTGCACTAGAACATGAATGGTAGGGGTGGCATTTCTTTTTTTCTTTTTTTCTTTTTTCTTTCGTCTTTACTGATTGTGTATTTTTTTGGGCGCGGGGGGCCAGGGGAACCTGGAAATTATGACTGGGCATGACTGGATCCAGGGAAGTGCTAGTGGAATAGCTTATTGCCATGTGGAATCTTGGGATTGCTATGGGAGGGACATGGAATGAATTGAGGGGTTGGTCCGGATCATACCAAAGTGGACGCTAAAAACAAGATTGTATTGCATTGAGCCAAAGTCAGGAGACAGCCCCGTGGCTAATCCTATTTCATTACCCATTGTCTTGTTTGATATATTTGATAGGTCGTCCTGGTGCTCCAACTTGACAAAATCAAAATGTTACTGTGTGTGATTGACGAATGGTTTATGTGTTGCCTTCACAGTTTAACTAATGACAGTAAGGTAACAGAAACATTATCCTTTGACTATTGAGGACCAAGGTTGTGTTGTGATTCATGAACCAAATGGCACCCAAGCCTAAGAGCATGTTGTGGCATGGAGCCTTCATTAATGACCTTGAGTTTAAGGGGCCTTGCAAACCAAGTCGTGGCACTGCTCAAGTTAGTAGGATTCCTGAGCTGCAGCCTAACCAAGGGGTGTAGATCTGGACATAGCCCTCAGCCCCCCTTTTTATTAGCCCCTTGTCACGCTAGATAGCAACCGAGAACATGGTTTTGAAGATTTGTGCCCTGGCTCTTAGAAGTCCAACAACTTTGCCAAGCCAAGCCTACTGTTGATGATGGCCTCACGGATCTTCAAATCAAGGGTGACAAATCATGAGATAGGAGAGGGCTCTGTGTTGGTATCTTGACCCACACATGGCAAGGTAGGATGCCCATAAGCCTTCCCATGGCATGTGAATTGAGCTTCTAGTCCTGAGGTCTTGTATATTGTGGGTTTTAGCCAAGGATCTTGAGGGCTTAGATGGAGGTGCGCTCTGGTGCATGCTTTTCCTGGAAGTCCTAATATCTTCGTCTAAATTGGTTTGTCCCTACTGTTTCTGTTAGATATATACCTCAGAATCCATGATAGCAGATGAATCGCATGGCAGTGTTTTATGTTGGTATATTGGGGACTGTTTCTGCGGTTTCAGAAGGTTATGTTCAACTGCTTGTTACTACCTGTTTTGTTCGTAACTCCAAAAAACCAAAAAAAAAAGGGGGGGGGGGGGAACTGGTCTTTTTCAAGCATTCCCCGCATTCTATGAAGGTATTGGTTTCTGACACTAAACTGTTTTGGTATGGTACAGATTGGGCGGTACCCTCGGCATGTCATCAGTCTGTTCTTCCGGCTACTTTATCCGTGGTACTGGCCATCGTCCTGTTGGCATTTCTTGATTGCGTGCATAAAAACGTTGTTTTATTCCTTGATAGGATTCTTAGTTTCAAGTCGGGAGAAGTTGAGAAGACCCAAGACTTCTTAGGAAGAATATATAGCGAGTTTGAAAGACATGTGAATTAACTTTTTAACTTCCTGTTTTGCGGTTTCGGCTCCTTATCTCCTCAGGGGTCAATCTTCCGGCTGTTTTGTGTATGTACATTGCTCTCCTCGTTATATCAATGCTTGTACTGATTGGTGATGATTACCTTGTTCTGATACCGTCAACCAGGTTCAGGCGTACTGAATAGATTGTTTATGCACTAATTACAATGTTCTGCATGCTACAGAGGTGGCTGTTTCACACTACCATCGATCGGTGTGTAAACAACTCATCTTAAAACCCTAAAAATGGACGTGTGCCCAAATGGCCAATTAATTTCAATTATGTCGGAAGAAACAATTGGATGAATGTTTTAAGATTTTGCTTCCCCAGTACGAGTGATCAAGGATGATATTACTAGACACAGGATTCAACAGCCGCAGCATCACAACAGGTTAAAAGATCTAAAACAGAAATCCCCTAAATTGCGGAGGCCGGATACATCATTGAAAATCAGATCCTCCAAAATCTAAGATTCGACATAATGATAATACCATCTTAGCAAGCAAAAGAGGAGGTTATATCATTCAAGGTCTTAAACCTGTAGATACCATAAGCCATTTGACTGTACCGATCAAAGGGCTAAAGATAGTACAGATTGTAGGGAAAAAGCTCAAAGGAAAAAGAAAAAAGAGGGAGACCCTCTTGTTTTAACCATAAAGACATCAAAGACTTGGGACTCAGAGATGCGATTGATCCACAGCCCTCTTGCAAACACGATTATCCCACAGGAAATCAACTGAGCTGACAACACAATCAAACCCTCAACTACCACAAACAGCCTCCATTCTCCCATCGTCAGGATCTCAACATTTTTACCCAACCCCTCTGCCAAATTCAACTGAACAGAAACTTTGATAGCAAAGTCTAAGTCCAGTTGCAGAACCACCTGTCCTACAACCAGGCAAGATCACTCAGTTTTGAAGAAGATAACAACAATTTCGGAGTGCCACCAGGAATTTTTCAGATGTCTATGCCAACTGCGTAGCGCATATCCGAAGTACACATGATTTCACCACAGCTACAAGGCCCATCAAGGGACACGATAAACTTTTTTCACATGATCAGATACCAATAAAATCTGCCCGGCAAATTACACAACCATAATGTTTTTCTTTAACATATGAGATAACATATGAGAGTGAATGTTAATAAGATCAAAAATATATCCTCCAAAGCAAATTGAGTGATCATCTGGCATCATGGAAAATCCGTGGGCAATTATTAAGACGTGCCTAGAAAGCCAACTGGGAGATAAGTCATTGAACACTCAGCAAGAACTGCAATTGTTTGAGCGACCGTAAGCAGCGGGCACAAACAAGCAGATTTTCTAGTTCACTTCTCATTGTGCTCACAATTTACAGATTAACTGCATCACACGGTATTCACACCTCGCTCCATATGCTTTAACAGAAATCCAGCTGTAAAAAGTTTTGATCTCCCATGATTTTCACCAAGCGTGACGCAATCATGCAGCTCCCAACAGATTGACCATTGGTCCAAAGCCCATGAGGAGGTTCCAGGCATCTAGGGTTCTGTAATGTCAACTCTCAAAACCCTCCGTATAAAACATGCTCTTCAATTGCAAATTCTGTTCTAATTCTTTGATGACAGACATCACATGAAATAAGACTAGAAATAAGAACTGCATTCATAGGAACTATCCTGAATCTCACGCATCATACCACTTATAACTGTCAAGGCACTAAACAAAAAGGATATCAAAGTAAGAAGTTTAAAACCTGCACGAAAAAACAGGAGGATGAAAATATTGCAGGCACCGATAACTTGAAATAGCCATAGAGGTTAAGAGACCTACCTCACACCAATGGTCTCATAACATCAGCGCAAAATAAGAGAACTTGCAGAACTGATTATCAACTCTTCAAATCCGTAGTTCTAATCTCTGTCGTCTTGAGGAATGCCTTTCCAATATGTTCCAACAGCCAAAAGATCCCACTTCTTTGTGATATATATGAAACAATGAAAGTACAAAATATCTATAGCTGGATAGCAACACAGTGATAGCCGTTCAATAACTGATAACCATACCCCTTCACATGAAGTCAGGGACTTGAGTACAAAGCTCAAGCCTCTAACCAACATCCAACTAGTGCCATCTATCTTCCTTAGCCTAAAGTGGGATGCAGGTAGAAATAAACAAGACAGTTGAATCCATCACCAAGAACATTTTCAAGCATATGATAAAGACCGGGGAAACAAGTATGAAGCTGATTTAGTTTGTCTGCATTGCTTCCGAGTGATACTTCTCTAACTCGGCATCCAGATCTTCTGCCGAAATCTTTTCATCATGGGCTCTTCCTCGGCCACGTCCCCTGCCAAAGCCACGGCCTCCACGTGAACGGCCCATCGGACCACCTCTTCCTTGTCCACTATCATAGAAGCAACCAAAATAAAATCATTACTTAAGAATTAAGAGGTTAGCAGAAGTCACTATCACTTATCTGTTAAAAGACTGGAAACTATCCTGTGCATCTCTAGTTCTGCATAAGATTAGCTAGAACTATATATCATGATTCTAAATTCCCATAAGAATTTGCACCTTCAAGCAATTCAACAACATACTTTCAAGTTATGCATACCAGATTGTGATACATAAATCCCTTTACATTTCAATTTTCAAACAGAAGACGTTGCACATTACAACTTATGCTCAATCATATCTTAACTATCCAACATACGAATTCCTGAAATCTATGTCCTCCAGTACGTCTCCAACATCTTATATCTACGCCAGTTAACCAGAAGGCTCCGATATTCGCTTGAACGTTAAATGCACTGGGAAATCAAGGAATGAGGGAAAGATAAAAGATCCACGATACCTTCGGGGAACTCCAAATTGCCTTCTAGGAGCGCCGGTAACAGCTGGAGGTAGTGCTCCAGCAGTTGCAATATTTGTCCCCACAATCTCAATTTTCATAGGCTTCCCGTCAAGCTCTACATTGTTATACCTCTTGAAAGCTGCTAAAGCATCTACCCTCCTCGAGAAAACAACTTCAGCCGTTCCCTGTGGAAAAGAATCCGATTAGCACCTACCCAGATAACTGAATAGACAAGTTCCTTATAGCAAGAAAGCACAGAACTTCAAATACCTTTGACCTCCCACTCTTGTCATAATGGATGCCATATCGTTTCAGGTCACCAGCCTCAGAAAAGAGCTCCTGCAAATATTTGGGAATACTTACAAGACATACACAACTAATGAACTGAGACATGTACAAGAGAGGCAAAATACATGAATATTGTAGTTCAGGAGATAAACTCCACAAGACATCACACCAAGAAAAATCCAAAGCAAATGCAAGCCCAATTGCATAACACATTACGTATCCCAGCTACCAGGCCTCGCCTGAACTCAAGCCGTATAACAATCAAGGCTTAAGAGAACCAGAAGCTAACCATATTGATCATCAAAACATCAGTAACCACAGAGTGCTTGGTGATATAGCATTCAATCAATAAATTCCGAAGAACAACACATAATAAATACAAAATGGTGTAACTTAGTGAGATCCACACCAGGTGATGATGATGGTGGTGGTGATGAAAGAAGAGGTTGAATCGTTAAACTCTAACTGAGCTTCACCAGTAAATAATGAGCATTTAATAAATCAATTTTACACTGCCCCTTAATCCTGGGATTTACAAAAACAATAAATTGAAAAGAATAACACTAAAGCAACACTCGGATTCTGAATTCTTACTCTATTTACGATCCCAAACAAATCCTCACAGCAAAACTCAATAATTGAAAAGGAAACATTTTCACCTTGATGTCGTCGTTGGAGACGCCATAATCCAAGTTAGAGACGTAAAGCTTAGTTCCAGTCTCAATCGAAGAAGCTCCACCTCCACCTCCACCTACTTGACTTGCGAACATATCGTGCTGCCAAAAGGTATCTGGAGCCTGATAATCATCGAAATCAACCAAATTAGCGCCAAAACAAACAAATTTACCATATAAAAACGGGGGGAGAAAGTAAACCCTAGGTCTAGGATGCGTACCTTCGCCATAGGCGCAGAGTAGGGAGTGGCGCGATTGGCGGCGCGGTTGGTGAAGCGCCGAGCTGGACCGGGACCGGAGCGACCTCTGCCTCTTCCGCCGCCGCCTCCTCCACGGCCGGAGGAAGACTTGTTCATCTTGATGAGATCGTCGAGTGACATGTCTAGGCGGTTCTCCATGGCTGAAGCTCCGGTGAAGGATTGATGAGCTCCGATCTGAAGGGCAATGGAGAGAGAGGGAGAAAAACAGTGGGAGACGAATTTGGGAAGCGAGAGAAAAGAAGATGTGTCAACGAAGAGTCGCACTGATGTAGGGTTGGCTTTCGCCAGAAACGCAGTAGACTATTACGAGAGGGAATTCTCTCAGCAAGCGGTGTCGTGGTGTAGTTGGTTATCACGTCAGTCTAACACACTGAAGGTCTCCGGTTCGAGTCCGGGCGACGCCATTCTTTTTGGTTCCCCAAATTTCAATCATTAAGTATTTAACCTTCCCTTTTTTTTTTTTGGTTGCCCTTACAATTTCTAATCTCAAATGCTTAGGACATTTGTGTCCAAGAATAAATGGTTTCTTTGAAAAGAAATAGTCCACTTAATATGGATTTTGGTACAGGCGAATGAATAACTTTTTCTAATGTGTACGCGTTAGTTTACTCTAGAAATTTGACATTCAATACTCTATAAGTGAAATTTAAAATTTAGTCAATTGTTACAGTCTTGCAAAAAAATTAAACGCATTAGCATCTAAACATATGGTGTTAGAAAGTTTTATGTTGTGACTTAATACTATCAAACATTCATCTTTAATGACGTGAGCTCTAATCAACAATAAGGTAGACTAGAAATAATTGACCTGTTCAATGACCTAATCTTTGTTGGATTCATTGTTATGTCTTATTAGTGCAATTAGTCCAGTTAAATCTATTGGGATTTTTAGAAAATAAGATCACATAAACTTGTAATGAGAAGTATTTGCATCCTTGTCTTACTTTTTGAAAAGAATAAATGATAATTAATTTTTTTTTATTTTTTTTAAATAGTTTAAAATCAACCTTTCTAACAAAACAAAGTAATAATTTTTAACAAGAAAAACCATAATTTTGACAAGAAACATTTTTTACTTTTTTGAATATTTTGAGGTCATTTACATAACATTAGATTTACAAGAAATAATTAAGGAAAATAGTAAAATACAGCATGATGCTCTCTTAACAATGGAAAAGCTATCAAAAACAAGAAAGTTGCAACATAACAAAGGGCCCAACCGGGTTCAAACCAATGACCTGTTGATCTGCAATCAAATGCTCTACCACTCAGCTATGGACCCTTTGCATGTCCAATTATTTCCAAAAGGTTTAGAATCAAAAAATATAATATAAGAAAAGAAAATTAATTATGCTAATGAGTTCTTTATATCATGATTGAGATTAAAGCTCTTACTACAGTACATTTTCGGTGTAATTGCCCCGTTTTTTATTGTATGCCAGTCAAATTGCAACTTGTGATCCATTTACAGCAAAGAATATCAGCGCCCTGCAAAAACAGAAAAATAAACATGAGGTAAGGCTCGTCCAAAATAGGATGCATGAAAAGACAAGCCACAAAATATGCAAACGTCAACGTAACATTAACTAGGAATTGAATCGGGTATTACTACAAATGGACGCTAAAAGGAGGCAAACTTTGAGAGCATCGAAAGTATAACAAGCTATCCAAAAATGTCATCAAATTCTGGAAACTGCCACTAGTCTGCATTGATCGACATACAAGCTGCAGTCTAATAATGCGATGACAAATTCTCCACAGTAAATATCCGCTGAAAAATTTAAGTGTCATTGATGAAAGCTGTAACTCATATGCAGAATTATAAGCTGTAACTCAAAGTAACATTGTGTTCATACTGCGCTCTCTGGGGAATATGCTCCACTTTGTTAGCATCACTCCTCCTGGAGCACTGCTCAGGAACTTGTTAGGAATGGCTATGAAAGGATTTTGACTGCCTACGAAATCAGACCAGTTTCAGCTGACAGTCTGTACAAATCGATACTGTTCCACATTTTGTGTTTTTCAGAACATTGTTCATGCCAGTAAATAATGTTAATGAACACAATGTCGAGCTCCCTTCTCTGTGTTCCCTAGAAATACAAATCCAAGCCATCATACTAGCCAATATGACAAAGGGGACTAATAGAGGATGTCTACATATACCTTCAATCCAGATAAACGCCATGGAGGAATAGTACTGAATGATGGGTTAACAGCCTCTGATTCCGTAGATGGAGCCAACAAAGACCACATCTGATGATGCCCTGCTAAATCAGGTGCAGCATCAAAGTCATTGATGATAGACGGGTGGAGTTTGCAAAGTCTTACTGCAGATGAACCCAAAATTTGACCAATAACCCCACAATCTGTGAAAATAAAAATGAAGATTATGCAAGTCTAAGGCCCAGCAGAATTGCAATTTGCATATAAGCAACTAATGGTGCTGTACTTCACAAACGTAATTCTTAGATAATGGAAGCTCTACATTAGTTCTGCTCTACAATAGTAGAACTTTGATTATATGTATTCTCAGGTATGTCACACAGGTCCATAGCAAACCATAAACATAAAATGTATTCAAGCCTTCCTTCCATGGACTGCAAAGCAACAGCAAACGTATCTCAAATGAAAAGGCACGATGACTCACAGCTGAATGCAAACCAGATGCCTTCAAATTGTGTTCAAAATTTCCTGCAATAACATTTAGAATACATCCCGCAATAGAGTTCTTCCAACACGTCTTTAGAGTAGATCTGTCATGAATATAGACACTCATAGTACATCATAATTGGGGGAATTCATTTTCTCTATCCACAGAAGAAAGCAAGATAAGGAACACTTGAAGTGTTTGGTTTGGCTTTGTACCAGAACTCCAGAAGTATCCATTGATTATACATACTGCTTACAGCTGAAGTGATAATACATTCTTGGAAGCATCAACTCATGTATCATGAAACAAAACAAAACACATTCAAGTACCACATAGACATTAAACATGCATAAAATAATGAAGATACATCATGAGATAGTAACAGTTTAACCACTGAAATCTCATGTTAAATCCTCAAAAAACATTGAAGTAAAGAACTGAAACACAATCACATCCAACATGAGGCATTTCACTTAACCAAGGGTCATGACTGTTACCAGAAGATTTGAAATCAGCATCTACCTACCGATCCATCCTGCTGGCATGGCTGCCTTATGAGTAGCTAAGTGCACCAGCAATCAAATTGCAACAAAGTGTGAAGATACATAAAATCCGCTATAAGATTCTGGAATACACATACCAACTCTTAAGTCAGAAGCTGATCCTTGCAGCACGGAGGGGGTGGGGCAGATAGATACCCAATGATTTGGCCCCACATTGCCCGTGCTAACAATGTAGTTGCGACATCCTAGAAAAAGGCATAGAGCACAAACCCCTGACCTCTGTACCCTCCTACCCCCCAAAAAAAAAAACCAAAAATAAAAGAGAAAAGAAAAGAACTCTTCATTAAACAATTGGAAAACACGAAGATCGTTAGGTTAGCTAGGTTTGCAATCCACAAGTCAGCTGATGCGTAGCCAAAGCAGAGAAATAAAATGCCCCTTTGAAAATGAAACTGTATGTAGAAGATGCACCTGGTCATAGCTCTGAAAACAATCAAACAATCAAAGGGTGTTCAAAAGCATTATCGAAAAAATTGATAGTGCCATACAATTACAACAGAAAATAAACTAATACCAATTACTTCAATTCAGTGGACAAATAACACAAAGTACCCTTTTTAAAGAAAACACAAGAAACATGAAACTCATTAAAATGGCAATCTTGTCCTCAATCACTAGAAGAATCATCATCAGCATCTTCGCGCTCTGTCACAAACTTTTCTATGAGCCTCTTACTCTCACCATCAAGGACAGACTTCCTTGATGAATCACTGCCAGTCTGACCATCATTAAGAACAGGATCTGATTGGCAAAGAACCAATGCAACACCTCGAATTGGAAACCAAAAAATGTCGATCAGGAAAAGAAAGTTAAAAGCAAATTGCGGGCATAAGAAAGATATTCAAAAGTGTAAAATAAGATGTGAGGTACTCATTTGGGTAAATCATATCAATCTCTTCAAACATACTACTCTGCTGCCAGTTCTCTACATGAGCTGGAGTAAACACACAAAATTTTTTAAGCCAAACGGTCTCAGCGGAATATTACACACTAAGTTTTGGGAAAGTCCATGGAATTGCATTGTTGTGCAAGTTATAAGCACTTGTAATGATTTACTCATACCTCTCCTTCAGGACTCTATACATCGATTGTAATCAATGTCTTCTCAAGAAAGATTTGATAAACCTTGTACAGGATCTTTTTGACACTAGAAGTCTTGCATTGACTTGTAAGTTTTATGCTTTTCTCCCTTCTTCTCCAATCTATCCATTTTAATCTATGTGTGTTCAGAAAAAATTTGGCGAGCGTTATACATGAGTATTCCAAGTAAGCACTTTTCTTTTAGCATACTACATAAAAATTCAGATAACTTCTGCAATCTGAAGGGAAAATATGTGCACATCTTAATAACACAATCACACTTAAGCAATAAAAATCAATCAGTATTAATACTCATTTATAAAATAGAGCCATCATAGCCACAGCAAATTTCAAGAAAAACATGAATAGTTCAAGAAATTGGTATACCTTCAGGTGTGCACCTCCCACCAAAGCTACGCAGTCCCACATAGTTTGCTTTCACAGCACCATTATTGTACACCAGGAGTGTGGGAAGATTACAATCCGGATAATTTGGAATACAATCAGTGGATATTATTTTGACAAACTTTGTTGCTGGATATCTCCTCGCCAGCTCCTCCAAGCATTTCAAGAGTAACTCACACGCTGCAAATCTGCCCAAGATTTAAATCAATGTCTCAGAACAAAATAGAATGCAATGGCATAAGTTTCAAGATATAATTATCTCAGTAACCGCTATACTATAGGTAAATGAACTTTCTGATCTGCTTGGCCTTTATCCACAAGCCGAGTAGCTGTCACAAGCTACATGGATAAGCCAATGGCCCACTAGTGCATCTCAGAATTTAGGCAAGAAAGCTCTGACAAGGTTCCGAGCTGGTCCCCAATTACTTACTGTAAATATTCAAAACAACACTGATACTCTCATTTTACTTGTGCCTCTGGTGCACATATCATCTGCACAACAGTACAACGCATACTTGACAGATCAAAAAGTACAGCTCACAAGCAATCAAAATGGCAAAGATTTTATGAAAAAGGACTCGCCATGAAAGTCCCCATAATTCATGCAAGCAGTGAATCAACTCCAACCCAAAACACCAAAGCCATGAATAAAAATTTGTTGTCTTGACATGGCTATTTCATAAAATTTTCCATTGGCATAGAATCAACATCTCATAAATGTTTGACACAGATTAACCACTTAGTTTCTGGTTTTACAAACCATATAATCTACCTTAACCACTCAACAAAATGGCTTGTGTTCCAGCTTACGTGGACGGATCCATTCAGACTGCAAAACCACACTTGACCTACAAAATGCCAGCTGATATTATAATCCCATCACTTCCCAAAGGATTAACCATCCCTACCTTCCTACACCTTGACCACAGCCATCCAAAATTCTGCAATCCTCATCTCTAGCCATACTTGCCATTCATCATTCATATTCTAGCCGAACTTTACTCTTAAGGCAGATCAAAGAATAAACATGCCTTTGAATGAATATGAATCAAAGAATGAACACCAAAGCAAAATATTAATTTAGCTTCGTCTTTATCCTCGGAACAAATGTGCTTCATGTGCTTAAAGCTGGAATATGAACAATATCCCTTCCCAGTACAAGTTCTCACAAAATGAGACGATCATACATCATTAAAATTTTTGCCCCCTTTCACTGCGATTTTGAAGTGAATGTTTACAGATACTTTGTCCCGTTTAACCTTCATTAAAATTTACTTTGTTCCTTTTAACCCTTCATTAAAATTTAAAACCATTCTTAATGATCTCTCTAGGCAGTTATCCATCCTCCGGTAGAATTATTTATTCAATCCTCCAAATGCAGTCTTTGCACCCTATATGAGGATCCGAAAAAATAACATCAGAAGAGCCTATCTGAAAGATCAAATGCAGATACCAATTCATAGCTTACCCTTCTTTGTAAAGAAGAACTACCACCCATACTTCGGGCAGCGCTTGTGAGACCTCTCGAATGAAATCTGGTCCAGAAATAGGAATGATAGACCCAAATTTAGCGACTTTAATAGCTTCTTTCATCTCTGCCAGCCTCTTCTTCCTACTTTCCATCACACCTCAATAACCATCCCCTTAATTAAATAATAGGGACAAAGAAGGAGAGAAGCAAAAATGAACCTGTATTCTTCGAGGAAGCGATCATCATCAAGATCATCCTCGAGATCTTCGAGCTCATCCTGGGTCTTGGAATCAACCCAGGCTTTGTCTTTAGGCTTGGAAGCGTCATCCTCTGCAGGAATGAACGGAGGCAGTTTGAATGCTGGCGGCTTCTCTGGAAGGTTGCCAAGCTTCCTCTGGATGTCATCCCACTGTGTTGAGGCTCCTTCTATGTCCTTGTATACAAAATGATAGTCTGCCATTTGTAGCAAGTCAGACCAACTGAAATGAAGCTGCTCTCTTCTTCTTTGTGGCTATCTGTAAGCTAGCAAGGATATTGAACTGAGATTTTATGTGCGACTTCTGCAAAGAATGCTGGAAATGACAAGAATGATTTGGGGGGTGGGGGAGGGAAAATAACCTAAATACACAATTTTGAATTCTGGGGATTGCCCCTCCGACAGGATTCACATTGTCTTTTTCTTTTTCCCCTCCCCTCCCAGTTTGGTACATACAATAAAAGTGCATGCTAGCCCCCTACCCCCGCGTGAGCAGCCACCACCAATCCCAGGCCGTGCAAACCTCCAACTACCAGGGGGGGGGTGTTGTGCTGTGTCAAAATCCTTAAGCAAGCTGTGACCAATATCACAAGCGTCCTGGCAATATTCAAGTCACACATATCTGTGACAACTTATTTGCAAAATTTTCCACAATTGATTTCCAAACTTCCCAAGTGAAACCACATTGATATCCTATTAAAAAGGTTCTTAAAACTTGTAATAATATGTAACATCATATGGTGTATAACAATAATGAAAAATCTCCTTCAAACACAAAGCTCATCCAACTACCAGCTAAAACATGACAATTCCATATTCGCCTCCTATAAAATGCAATGTAAAATTGGATGTTCATAAAAGCAAACAAACAGACATAAATTAACTGCATATCCCATTTTCATTTTCCAATCCACCCATCCACTTGAAACTACATCTTAAATCAATGGGCTGCAACATTTAAGAGGCATAAGACTCTAATTGCAATAGCAACATTCAAGAAACATTTTTCCAAGGTAACATCTATCACAACCAAAAGCCACATGACTTGCCAATTTTGTAACTCTCTCCTAGAATAATCAACCTATTAAACAAGTATCAGCAGACATATGAACTGGATCCAAAATTCCAACTTCACTCCATAATTAACTTGCAGTTCACAGCAGCTCATCTACGCATTCCCATCCACAAGATGAACCAATCGAAAACAAAATGTCACTGAGCAATTCATTCAAGCTCATAAGCTTCAGCCAAATCCGAATTGAAAAATCAAATGCAAGCAAGCATATGGTATGATTTTAATTTTTAAGCACATGTTCATGCTATATCATCTAAGTCGACAGAATGTAACCTCATTACAATCTCCACTCCATGTAGCAAAATTAGCTAAAATTAACGCAATTAAGTTCAAACTTTCACATTTTGCAGAAATCCTAACCTAATTCACCGGAAGGGGATGAATCGATTGTTGTTGGTGCGCTCGTCCAGAGCTGGAAGGCTTCCTGGCGATGCAGATTCCAGGGAGGAAAGGAGATCACTGGCTTCAAGAAAACCCCAAGAGAACATGAAATTATTACCAGCTCAAGAGGAAATTTGGAACCCTTTTTCTTTTTTTTTTTATAGCTCAAGAGGATGTCTTTTTATTTATTTATTAATCAGCTATATTAAAAATAATATAAGTATTTGAGTTAGAGATTTTTTTTTTTTAATCAGGATTAATAGTTTAGAAATTAATGTACCATATATTAAATCAATGATAAATTGTTCTATTTGATACATGGGTATGTGTCCATCGGTTATAGAAGAATAAGAATGGTTTTAGTATTGAGAGTTGAGAGTCTTTCCCAATTGCATCGTCACGTATCATTTTTCTTTTCAGTGATAAAATTGTTTGATTCGAGTATTTTTGCATTGTTAACGTAGAGGAATTCCAAAATTCTCCAATTGATAGTTCACTAAATGAAAAATTTGTCAAATTTAGTCTTTTATCGCATAAATTTTGGTTGTATAAGAACACAAAAATTGTCTTGCTGAAAACCTCTATACAACAACAACAACAACATCTCCCAGTGTGGGGTCCCGCTTTCGCTGAAAACCTCTATCATCAGCCCAATTTTGTAAACGTCTTGTTTTTTAGCGATGTTATTTAATGTAAAATAATAGTGAGACGAAAATTAAATTAATTGTATCGACGAGTAAAAACAGACTTGCTTAATGAAACAATATTTTATATGGTATAATCAAACTTATAATCGTACCTCAATAATCAACAACAACAATAACACCTCCCTGTAGAGATCTCGCTTTCACGGAATCTGAAAATATTCAACTGTAGGCAACCTTACCACTACCGGCATTCATACCCGTAGAATCGTACCTCAACAATCTAATTCCATAAACTCCAAGACTTTGAGTTGACTATAACATAATCCTCCGAAGTAAATAAGTTGAATCAAGCTAGTAGTTTTAGCGAAAAAATTTAGACTAATCTACACCATGAAATACTTACTCGTAATTGATGCAAGAACAAACTACAAAATATCATAAACTAACAAATTAGCACTAAAAATCCGGATATTTATATGACTCGTTCTCAACATAAACACAGTACACAACCATACTTCGGGCAACTAGTTCCTTCATTGTCTTACATATGGCATGATCTAACCACCCCCAACTCTCAAACCAACCAAATATCCTGCGATTAGTGTTGGGAGAAACCCAAGGTCCTCAGCATCAGAGCAGAAGAAGCCACAATGAGAGCAGCAAAGAGAGTGGGGATAAACACATCAAGGGAAGACCTCTTCACTAAATGAGCAGGCAAGCATATTTTCTCTCCTGGCATGTCCAACGGGACCCTCACGTACCCATGCAAGTAGCACGTCCGCGAGAAGGGCGAGGAGAGAGAAATGGCTGACACGAATGCCAGCTCCGGTGAGAACGAGGCCACTGCCACTGTCAAGATCAGCACCACCGTCCACACGGCGCCTTGGTATAGTAAGGGCCGCTGACTTGTGAGCTGTTCATGGACTGATTTCAACAGCGACAAGAGAGACATTGTATTGTTGAATAAATGCATATTTACAACAGAATTAATTATGTGCTAAAAGAATGAAAGATGAATGCATATTTAGTTGTTGTGGTTTGGCATTGGCGTGATATTTGAGCGGAATAGGTGGGGAGAGTCACACGATCCACTCTACCCAAGGGTGGTTGTAGGGGAACTACACGAATGTTTTCCTGCTTCATCGGTTTCTTTTTGGCTATATTAGGACTTATGTGCACGTCAAAAATGCCACCTATAACAAAATGCAATCTAATTTGCGCCCAACAAAAAACCAAAGCATGAGCCATAACAGGAAGTTGTTAAGATTTAAGATTAAAGTTGCGGACTTTAGTTAGGAGACTTAAGAGTGTTGATGCTTGGAGTTGGCTATCATTTATCGGGTGTTTTTAGTCCTAGTGTACACTTGTTTCGATTATAATGTGACTTGATGATTTTCTTGTGGTGCATCGAGTTTTTTTTTTATTATCTACGTTGAACTATCTTTGTATTTTATCTTAACAAAAGATCTTCAACTATAAAATGTATTCTCAAACTTTTATATGGGTCTATTGAAATAGGCTTCTTTAGGTAGTGATATCAAAAAAGGTAAGACCGCTTATTTCTGGATCTCCTTAAACCCTGCACAAGCAGGACACACATTGGGAGGTGGTGATTGTAAAAAATCAAAACAAAGTATTTATGTAAATGGAGATCAATAAATAGGTAATTACATCAGTCACTTGATGCTCAGACTCATGAGTTGTTAAATCATCAAAACTTACAAATTTATGTTACTTGATTCTTTATGTTATTTAAATATCTTGTATCATGATTATGTTCATGATTTCCATATGAAAATGAACACCAAACCCATGCAAATTTGAGAAAGTGGACTGCACCCTATACATATATAAAATAACTGTGAGAAAATGTAGGGGAAAAATGTTTGTATCAGTATAAGCTTGCATTTTAAATGAGATGCAAGTTAAAATCAATCATTCAACCTAGAAGAGAAACTTAATATGCAAGACAGACACTGACATGATCCAATTCTCCCACATACAATACCCATAAATTAGAGTCAGCATGCAGAACTTCGGAAGTTCACCAATTAGCAATGACAGCAACCTTTCAAACGCAATCCACCTCGCAATTACATGCAAGCAAAATATGCAAACCTGTATAAACAGATGTCAGATTCTGAATAGCAAAGTGCTTCATTTGCCTGCAATGCCAGGGAGCTGAGTGTAAGAGGGAATGTGTTAATAAAATCAGAATAGCCAATTTCACATTATAACCATCCGGCATCAGCAGTGAAGAGACAAGTGATCTAAAGGGTTAAAAGGATTTTATAGATTAATTTCATTTATAAACTATTTACAGTCAGTCAACCACTCAACCAGGTCAGCCTCACTGGAGGACAACAGCATCTGTTGGACGGATTAATCAAGCATGTTCACTAGACTAACGGAGCAACTCAAGTCAGAAGCAATAGCCAAACTAATATCCAAAAGTCCCACCTAGCCTCTTTTTCTCATCTTTTTTCCCCCTCCGTGGGGGTTGGGGGGGGGGGGGGGAAGGGGGGGGTTCCAAATTTAACCCCCCCCCCCCCCCCCCCCCCCCCCCCCCAAAAAAAAAACCTTGAAGACTTCCACAGAGGCCGTTTCTACAGAGGATTTGATATACTGCAGTCCACCAAAACATAGATACCTTAAAGCACCATTAGAATCTGAATGCAACGAAACAATGCTGGGAATTTGGAAACTATCCAACCATCATATAGAACTTAGACGCAAGACAGACAAAGACAAGATTCGTTCTTGCCACCATAAATTAGAGCTAACATGCAGATTTTCTGATATCCACAAAATTAGCAACGACAGCAACTCTTTAAATGTAAATGGCCTCGCAATTACAAGCAAGCAAAATATACAAACCTGTAGAAACAGAATGTCTCAGGATCCGAATAGTGAATTGCTTCCTTTGCCGGCATGCTAGAGAGAGCCACTCAACCCATCCGTAATGTTAGTAATCAGAATCACCAATTTCAATAATCACAATCAGTCATCAGCTGCAAAATGATCGCAAGGTCAGTGAAGCCGGTGAGCCCTGCTGGAGAAGCACATTAATATCCTGGAGAGACTAATCAATGATGTGCTAGACTAACTTGATAACTAGCAACTCAAGTAAGAAACATCAGCCAAACTAATGCCTAGCCTCTTTGTCTTTCTTTCTTTCTTTCTTACCCCCCTTTTTTTCCCGTGTGCTTGGAGGCAGGGGCAACGGCTGGGGAGGCCAAAGAGGGGGGTTCCCATATGTACGAACCCTCCCTCCCCAGTTCAATAATTGCATAGAGGTTGTTTCTGTGTTTAAAACATGCAATGGTTCTGTTTATCCAATCATAGACGTAAATTAAGAACCCAGGTCAGGTGAATTGTTCTCTTGTAATCATGCCAGGAAAAGATCAAACAAAGCCTCTAGAAATACTAGAATATACCCCATGGGTAAGACTTAAGAGGACACACAACCAAAGCACAAGGCTGCCACTTCAACTGCATAGTAGCAAACACAGGCATTTCCATTCTCCCCTGTGATCAAGTAACAGGCAATACCTGATCTTAAAATCCAAAATCTACACTTATCAGACTTATGGCTTTATTGAGACACATCTGTTCAATTATCTCCCGCAACAGAAATGTGTAACCAATCAGCCTACAACTTCAAATTACTCAAGAAAAATGGCAGCTTTCGAGAGTCAATAATGCAACTCGGGACAGATCCAGTTATCGGACATTGTCCATCCTTGTTGCGAACCAAATGTCAACTTCGGAACTTTGTAGAGACTCTTTCTGTCTCTCTCTTTGTAGACTTTATTTTGGAGCAAAGATAATTTTATTCTTTTGGTTCAGAATCTATGCAGAAATTTCTTCCCTCAAACTCAATCAAGCTTTCGGTCACAAACATTTTCTGCTCTATTTTCATATTTCTTACTGACACAGAGTGACTTTAGAACTGAAGATACCACTTCTAGGCGCAGAGGATAGATTGGATCCCATGAGACAAACAGAAGCAAAAAAGTGATCTAGATTGCAAACATCCATGAAACCAGCACACACACTAGATGCAAACATAACCAATGCAAAACCTTGCATGCCGAGGATGATTTATATAGATGCCAATTTAGGGGCTCTTCCTGAGTATTAACAAAATGAAATGATGCAAAGCCAACCAACTTCACCATCAGCATAAATATCATTTAACAATTAACATAGTCCTAGTGTGTAATTGTCTCTACTGCCATACCTGCAAGCAGATGACTAGATGGCATGTTCGTTGCTCCATTATCCCCTTATGCTTCCCCCTTTCCCCAGAACAAAACACGCCTTCAGAATGACAATCAACCTGCATATCAACATGAGAGCAACTGCAGCAAACAGGTCAGCACAGGCCTGCAGTATACTTGGACTGCTTCTATGCATGAAAATAAGGATCAAGGACTCAATGTACTCTCCCATTACAAGCAAACGGGACCATAATACAAACAATCAAGACAAGTAGACAGAATCCCAGCTCCAACTCAGGAAAAAAGGAAGCAAATTGGTTTTCTGGGGGGAGGGGGGCGTTCCCCTCATGAAATAACCAAATTCAACACAGCAAGATTTACAGTAAGACCCAGGACTCAAAGCTAAGGTCTCTTCAGAAAGATACTACAACAGATTTCTCAAACATGAGCCAAAATACCTTTCACCAAGCAGAAACCACTGCAAATGAGAGTTCACAGAATACATGACCTTGAATCACAACGCTTGCACAACACAGAACACAAAGGAGATCATGATACATATGGCGTAAGAACATTACAAAAAAAACCACTTCATAACAATCACATTCAAAGTCACAACAGCAACACAGCACATCAGACAAGGGCACCAAGACAAGCTATCCCACTGGAAGCAAATGAAACAAACACTGACCCACACAAATTCACAAGAGTGTCACTCAACTCTAACATAAATTAAGCTGAAGAGAAATGAATACGAAAACTGGACAAAGGCATAATTACCACAAAAGCATATGAATTACACTATCAGAATAGAACCACAGTTTCTTACATCGTTAATTAACCACCTATTCAATAAACAAACCAAAAGAGGTAAACAGCAATTACCACTCACAACCACATCTACCCCAAATTTCCCTAATTTCTACCTACATCCAGAAAAACAAACATTTATAAAACGAAACAACACAGATCGATTCTTAAGCGCTAGTAAACTTAGTCACAGCCTTGGTGCCTTCAGAAACGGCATGCTTAGCCAATTCACCAGGAAGAACAAGTCTCACGGCGGTCTGGATCTCGCGAGATGTGATAGTAGGCTTCTTGTTGTAGCGAGCAAGTCTAGAAGATTCCTGAGCAAGCTTCTCGAAGATGTCGTTGATGAAGCTGTTCATGATGCTCATAGCCTTGCTGGAGATCCCGATGTCAGGGTGAACCTGCTTCAACACCTTGAAGATGTAGATCTTGTAGGTCTCAACGCTCTTCTTCATCCTCTTCTTCTTCTTGTCTCCGGCGCCGGCGCCAGCTTCCTTCGGCAGCTTCTTTCCGGCCTTCGGCTTCTTCTCCGCCGGAGCCTTCTCGGCGGCGGCTTTCTTCTCCTCCGCCGGCTTCTCGGCGGCGGGCTTCTTCTCAGCTGGCTTCTTGTCTGCCTTTGGCGCCATTGGAATGGGAAATTAAGGGTTGATGTGTTAGTTTGATACTTTGCAGAGACAGAAAAGTGGAAATGGGCGATGTTTGGCGATGGAAGGGAAGAATGAATTGAGATCTACATTTATAGAATAGATAAATGTGATCTGATTGGGTGGTAATGCTGGGCACGGATAGCTGAGCTGGCGTCATATGCGGCGTTGAATTCGTCTGCCTCACTAGAGATGTGATCGGACGGATGGTGCTATTTCGGGCGATAGGTTTTCCTTTCGGATCGTTGACGTGGCAGTAAAGTTTGGCGAATCTGAAATTTCGATTGCTTCAATGTTACGCGGGAAAGAGGGAATATTTTGGCTCCCATGATTTCATTTTTACGAATTTGGCTTGAAATTTGAAAATTTAATTTAACACAAGGAATTTGGCTCCAATAATTTATTTTATTTTTCCTTTGTCCTGACTCCTAATAGTAGACTAGTAGTCTTCTTCAATTTTTTAAGCATGTCAGTTATCCAAAAAAGGGAAGGCAGAGTGCAAAATTACTTTGTTATTATAAATCAATTTTTTGATGATTATTATAAACATTAATCACCATGGTTGAAAAAACTTCGAGCTTTTACATAAATTAGCACTAACTAACTATGATTTCATCAATTCTGATTAGTGTAGTAAAAAATGTGAGAGATGTTACAAAAAATAAATAAATAAATAAATCACATTGTTTTTTATAAAAATTTAAAAAAAGTTATTAGATTGCCGATTTTGCAAAAAATGACATGTTTACGTTACATTATATGATCTGTGTCAAAAACAGCTAGTTTAGATATAAGAAAAAAATCCCTCCTCCGTTCAAGAAGCATCAGTTCAATTTCAAATATTCGTATTTTCCTAACTTATGGAAATAGGTGCAGAAATGTAACTAGACCTTAACCCTGAATTCCCATAGAGTATGGACTTGTTTGACTTTCTCTGATTCATCCTCTATGTACATAGCCATGAAGCATCCTTGAACAAGGAATCATGGAACAAGTATATGATCTTGGAGATATAGAAGATGAATTGTGAAAAGCTAGCAAGTGAATATGGCATTGGAGTTCATCCTCCTTGGGGGGATGTTGGGATTCAAATCTTGCTCTTTGTAAATCTCTTATCATGAAGTGATTGTGAAGGACTTAATGAAAATGTCGGGCTTAGGTTACTAGTCACTTGGGGATTGTCCCGTGTTATACACTTAATCATCTAAGCATATACATGGTTTGTTGGGCTTTTTATCCATCATCTAAAAACAAAAAGTAATTGTTTTACTTCAAAATAATACAAACCAATTTGTACATTAATACGTCTCTGTTAAGATGGGTTGGTTCAAGCAACTTAATACTTACTTTTCTTAAGTAAGGTCTCAAGTTTAAATATTGTAAATGGTAAAAATTTGATATAAGAAAGTTCTACCTGATTATTAGGCAACAGTAGTCCAATTCTGTTAATAGAAGCCCAAAGGTATAAAACATTAATACATCTCATAAGATGGTCCAAACTCCACATAGCAATAAGAATACACCTAAAAATGGTTTGCTTATCTAGTTAATATGCATATACAAGGATAGGAAGAGAGTTGAATTGATTTACAGGTAAAATGTGTCATGGCATCGTCTTTAAACTTATTGCTAAAATGGTGAGTCAAAATACTATGATGTGCAAACTCTACAATCGACATATCGACAAAGTTAGTGTTTTGAAAAATGTGTCCCTTGATATGGAGTGAATGGTCATTTAACATACCTTCCAACCATTTCGAGTGGTTAAGATAGATAACATAGGGGTCATGATATAGGCATTGTTCAACAAAATGAAATATTGTAGAGATCACCACTTAGGCAGCAGGTAACAGATAATAATTATAATTCAACTATCTTTTTGATGATTGATCATCCAAATATAAAAGTAAAACAATCGCCGAAATCCCTACATTCTACGCTTTGTAACCCATAAATAATTTCAATTTTGAAGTATACCTCAGGTGTGCCGTGCGATGAGTTGGAGCCTATAGGATTGAAAGGCAAAATCTATCATATGGTAATTAGACCGGCTGTACTTTATGGATCGGAATATTGGCTTTTAAAAAAGACGCATGTTCAAAGGTTGGTGGTAGCATAGATGAGTATGATTAGGAGAATGTGTGGTTATACGAGAATAAACAGAGTCAGAAATTGAGTAACCAGATACTTAGTTAAAGTAGCTTCCATCGTAGATAAGATGAGAGAAACAAAACTCAGATAGTTTGACCATGTGAGAATAAGGAGTGTGGACGTTCCAGTGAGGAGATGTGAGAGAATTAACATCCCCGAAAGCAAAAGAAGAAGGGGACGACCAAGAAGAGGTTGGACGAGGGGATCAGATAAGACTTGAAAGTTGTATGATTAACGGAAGACATAGTTCAGGATATGAAACTTTGGCGGGATAGGATTAAGATTTTATATCGCATATAGTTGATCTCGTAGTTGTCTTTCGGATGCAGTAGCATAGTTTTGGCAGTGGTTTTCGTATGTCGTATTTATATGCAGGTATTGCTTTCATCTAGGAAGAGACATCGTTTGCTTACCTCTGGTTGTTAAGGTATATTATCGTCATCTGATTTTTATTGTTCTGATTATACAAAGCTACGGCAACCGGATTTATTAATATATCTTAGTCATTCATTGTTGTGTGTCATTATTTTTCTATTAAATGTTTTCACAAAATAATTTCTCTCTAAAATGTTTCCACAAAATATTTTTTGTGGGTCTCTTGGAATCAGCCCCTCTACGGGTATGAATATCGGTAGATGTAAGGTTGCCTACATTTGAATCTTCCCAGATCTCGCGAAAGTCGGATCCACATTAGGAGGTGTTGTCGTCGTTGTTAAAAATAGTCTATATTTGCCTTAAATTGAAAAATACCATATTTTCATGCTAAACAGTCTAATCGTGTTAAAATTGGTTCGGTTTAGGTCCAGTTCGGGTTTCTCTCAGTAGGTTCGGATCGGGTTCCAGTTTCTCTCGGTAATTTCAGGCTAAGTTCATATCGTATTATCGTATCAGGTCAGACATTCTCAACTTTGTGCCCATCTTCAAGAGGATTTCCGAGGCAGTACCTGCAATACCCGCTGTCTGGCCTTGCATTAGGATGGATTAGACACGGATTGGGAGTCACAAGTTTCATGCATGTCAACCTGTCTTCCATTTAACACCAACCCCAAACGCTCCTCAGGCTCGTATCGCATGGACTCCTCAATCGAATGCTTCGAATTTGATAGGCTTAAGTCTCTTGTTTATTTGCTAGTGCTATCAATAGTTTCAGCAGCAAAACAATGACTTTAACATCCTTATCAGCACGATTTATAGGATTAATTACAAAATATGCCATGATCAAGATTAACCAAGACTGTGTGAAAACAGGGGCCTTCTGTATTGCTCCCAGCATTCCAGACGGAATCTCCTCAATGCTCATCAAACGGCAAGAACTCACAACCAACGAAACACGAAAACATAGGATAATGGGAAATTCCAATTTCACACCAGACCAAAGTGGCTTGACTAGGATGAATTGAGCTAAACACACACACACTCAAGACGAGTTCAGCAGCCTTCATCGCAACTGACAGAACAAAATGTACCATCCACCCCACAAATGATACATACTAACACATTGATCCAGACAGTACCAACAGTTTAGAGTTCGGACAAATTAAATTCATGACGACAATATAAATGTGAACTTATATATATAGGAACTAGATCAAACTCGGACAACATAAGCAATATAACATTCAACATCAACCATTGGCGAACTATTAGAGGGCCACTTCCTCTTCCAAGTTAAAAAAGAGCGTGCATGGAAAAAGAAGCAGTCTCATAGCTAGCCTCTCCATCTCAGTTGGCTCGGCTGTTGAAAACATCAAGTCCCATCTCAGTTGGATCAGTAGCCTGCAGCTCCACCTGAATGCCATCCAATTCCCTCTTGAATCTGTCCTTCGAACTGGCGTAAATCATTTTGCTCCTTACCCTTGATGTATCGGGAGACCTTCAGACAGCAATGCGTGAACAACAGTCAAAGAAATGTTTGGGAAGCTATAAGAGGAGCAAAAAGGCGATCAATAGCCAGAAAACACTAACACTACCATGCGATGAAGAAGATCCTGCTCTTCTGGCAATTCTCCTTGGTCACGAAATCGAAATCGTAAACAGCATAGCGGCATTCATCAGCAGGAAGAGAAGCAGCGAAATCTTCATAAGTCTCAGCTGGCTCTCCAAGCTTTTCAACCATAACCTGCTTCGACTTCTCATCAATCTTGAAAACGATGAAGCGGTAAGTGCGCTTTGCTTTCAGCTCCAAGAATTTCAGCTTGCAGTCATCATGCACAGCCATTCCTGAAGCTGCATTGGCCTATAACATGTGCAGAAATATCAAGTTAACAGTAAGACGATATCGTCACCACCAAAAAACTAGCTGAACACATTCAAACATGTCCAAGTCCACAATCCAGAAGATCAGAATTGTAACCACTAACAAACAGACACGCCCAAGCTCACAATCCAGAAGTTCAAAGTCATAAAAACTAACTCATAGACAGGCCATTATCAGAGTTTATAAGCATTGAAGATTTGGAACTTTGGTGAGCTGAGATCAACCAAGCACTGGGCAGCTGGGCAGAGTAGCACCCAAAAACTATCAAACAATTGGCTGATGTAACCCTATTGGTTTTCCTGTAGCCACCCACATTAAGGGCCTGTTCTTTTCGTAGGTAAATTGGGGTGGATAAAAGGTTGAGGTAGGTTGAGATGGGTTGAAGTAGGTTGAAATAGGTTGAAGTGAATTGAATTGTTTTTATGTGATAAATTAAACTTGGTTAAAATAGTAGAAGTGGGTTGAAATAGGTTGAAGTAGATTGAAGGTGGTTGAGGTTGGTATTCTGGAATTGACCCACAAAGAGAACAGGGCCTAAGTCTTCAACATGTAAACTCCAAGTAGTTCTCCACTGTACACAGTTTAACTCTAAGAAACAAGCACTACGGCAGAAGAACCACCCATTTCGTCCTCCATAATTAATTATGGTGGAAAGCTAACCATAAACACAGACCAAGACCATGTCTTAAAATTTGAGAGTGTAACAAATTGGCACATCAAAGGCAATCTTCCTACATCTATCATGTTTCCAAGTCAAAATCTAAACACGCCACAATTCTCTATGCATCAATCAGAAGAAACCAAAAGCATCAAGGGCTGGATCACATGATCACAAATGTCCAGAAACTAAATTAGCAACTAGACCACTAACTTGAATCCACGGAGAAATGCACCACCCAATGCATAGCATCTGATCCAGATGCCAATGGCCCCGCTCTGAGTTGCAGTATTTGAAGATAAATTAGTGATAGGATAGAGATTGAGTAACTTCCTAGCCCAAAATGGCACCATGGATTCATATATTTTCTAGAATGCCACCACCGCTATGCTTTTCCCTGCCCACTGTGTTAAATATGTACATGACTCATTAACCCCCTACAACAGGTTATTTTTGAATCGTAAGTTTTTTGGTTAAAAAATATTTTGACATAAAAAGAAAATGTGCAACATAAAGGAAAAAATGGATAAATGTTTTATTTAAGAGAGAAACTGATTAATATTAGAATATTAGATAAGTATCACAATGATCGAAAAAAGGAAAAATGGATAAAATTTTTACAAAAGAAAAATAAATTTATTAGATAAGTATTTATTAACATTAGATATATTAAAATATTAGACAAGTATTTATTTCAATCACAACAACAACAATGGGGAAAAAACTTCAATCCTCTCCCTCCCCCAGGCCTCAAAATATCTACCACCCAAATCAGCATCCCTCACCACCAAGGCGCCAACCACATCGGAGCACCAAACAACCACTGTCACTGCACCCCGCCCACCAATTTATTGCAGCACCTTCTCTCCTCTCCACCTACCAAATCAGGCACACCTTTATCCTGCTCCCCCCCCCCCCCCCCCGCAGGGGGAGGTGTCTATCCTCACCTATCACTTGGCTAATAGCACTGGCAGTTAGACAAAAGAGACAGCGAAGAGGAGAGAGAGATTCTGCCGATGGTGAGGCCCCATTTGGGGCGAAGGAGGACAGAGAAGGCAGCAAGAACAGGATTTCATAGCCTCGCATGGCAGCTGGGAGGGTGGGGGAGAAAAACAGGGCGTAGACAAAAAGGCAACAGGAATGAGTCCGTCGGCAGAGGCCATCTGGTGCTGAAACTGCGCATTGCAATGGCAAAGGTGGAGATGGTGGTTCGAAGGGTAGTGTTATGGGTGGGGTTGGTTTGGATGAGAAGTCTTATTGATATTGTTGTTGTTGATGGTTGGATTGGATGGCTATTGCTATGGGTGGGCTTGGTTTGGAGGGGAAGTGTTGATATTCAGTATTCCTGTTGTTGATGGCTAGGTTACTGGGTGGGGTTGGGTTCAATGGTGAAGTGGTGGTGCTGGTGTTGTCATGGTGGCTGTTATTAGTGGTGATAATGGTATTTACACAATTTTGTCTAATTTTATTCTTTTTACAAAATTTTAAAAGTTCCTTTCAATCAAACATTTTTTAACCAAAACAAAGTTTAAAAATTAGTTGCTATGTCAGGTTAATAAGTCACGAAATGGCATTTGGGGCAAAAACTACTAAACACAGCGGCACCCAGAGGGGGAAAAAGACAACATAGTGGCATTTTCCGGAAAACAATGAAAAACATTGAAATATTGAACTAGGCACTAAAGATGGAGGAGTTAAAGTAAGCAATGGTAGAGATACATGAACATTACAATTAAGAAAGCATCAAACAAGGATGATATAGTACTAGACGCAATTGAAGCATATAAACTAATTGATGAGATGATGGATATAGGAAAAAAAGTCAAGAAAACCAGACATACAGAGAATAAGCAGTGCAATAACAATAGCAACTAGTACAGGAACCAGAACTGAACTATACATCTCATTTTAACGCTACGACACAAATATGTGCTAGACACTCACGGAAAGGTGACTATACAACACTTATGATCGAAAACCCTGGGACAAATCACAATTAAAGTTGTCGATTTGGCTTTAGATTTTTGCACGAACTTCTAGATGCTATAAGCCAAAAGTTGAAACTTTGTTCAAGCGAGACCCACTACAAAGGGATTAGATAGCCACACTGCCAGAGATAGTGGCACCCAAAAACCATCATACAATCAGTTGATAAGCACATTTAATATCCAAATGAAGCCTGCCACATTATATCTTGAACATTTCGGTTTCAGGTAATTTTTGAACGCAGATGGGTAACCTGTATGCAGCATCAAACAATCAATTGGAGAGCGGAAACTACATCATTTTGCATCAACAGGTGCCTAGGTTTACAGAGCAGGAATACACCTCAAAGCAACCCACCCATGACCCAAAGACACACCCTTCCTTCCCAGCCAGATACTAAGTACTCAATCTTCGGAAAAATAGAACATCTGTAGCCCAAAGTGTTGCAGAAGGGCAACTTTTCCCCAATATGAACCTACTCCCCAGTCTCAGCTCTAAACGCACAACAATTGTGCATGTATACTCTATGAAACCAAAACTAGCGATTGTAGATCATATGGTCATTACAGCACCCATTATTCAATGTTCCTAGACCAATAATACATAAAGCTTAATGCATTTAAATATCATCTTAAGCAGCAGCTTGCACAAGTCTCCTGACACACGATCTGTCACTCAGCTGAAACACCATTTAGCGACAGGCATGGTCAAAATCATTGATTCACCAGGCAAGGGTTGCTAATTTGGCCAAATAGATGCAAATCTCAAGTAATATTTCCCAGACGAAGAAGTAAACCAACAATTACAGGATCATCACAGTTTAACCTAGCTCACACAATTGAATTGAGCAAATGAGCCTAAATCGATAAATTGCACAAAATTTCGAACTTGAGCACAACATCAAATCAAATCCAATCCACCGTATGAAAACAAGAATTTTGAAGATGAATTTCAAACAACCAGCCAAATAATCGAAAAAGGGACAACCAAAAGTTGAAGATAAAAGCAGATCCACGCACCACAGGTGCTGAAATTTCCCAAAATGGATACTGAAATTCGAGTAGAAAATTGAAAGAGTACCCATTTCACACAGATGATTCAGTCAATCACAGATCAAACGCCAAAACACCGAAAAATCCAAGCTCATCAATCAACAGCAAAAAATAAGCAGGAAGAGAGAGAGAGAGATATGAGAAAATTACCATGGTGTGAGACCGATGGATTGATCGGGGATGACGGTGTGATGCGGGATCAGAGGAGAGAGAATCTAGGGAGAGAGGAGAGAGAAAGCTGGGATGGAGAACTGCGTAGAAGCCAAGTCCAATGAGGTGTCTTTTTTAGCGGCTTGTGGCTTTAGGCGTGGGTGCGGGTGAGAGTGTCTATAGTCACAGCCCAATATCAATGGCTATTAAAGGTTTGTTCTATTTTGTATTTTAGATAGATATATAGATATAGAAAGCTGTAAGGAGATGTAAAAAATTGTAAGGATAAATGTAAGGAGTTATTGAATATTATAGAAAATCTATATGGGATGTAAGAAAATATAAGAAGATGTAAGGAGTTGTAAGACGATGTAAAAAACTGTAAGGAGATGTAAACTCTTAACTAAATCCTAAAAAACACGAAATAGAACAGGGTCTAAGGATCTGTTAATTTCGCATTTTAGATATATAGATAGATAGATAGATATAAAGATATGTAAGAAGTTGTAAGGAACTGTAAGAAGCCGTAACAAGTTGTAAGGAATTGTAAGAAGATATAAGGAGTTGTAAAGAGATGTAAGGAGTTATAAGAATAGATGTAACGAGTTTGTTAAATTGTTAAAGAGTTTTATAGTGTAATTTGTTTTACAATGAACGTTTTGGATGAAAAATAATAATATTAAAATAACATACTTATTGAAAATAAACAATTACTCAAGTTAATTACACAACAATAAAATATATTAATCCCCATAAATTTGGTGAATAAAACTTCATCCACTTGAGGTGATTT
Source organism: Selenicereus undatus (assembly GCA_017589665.1). Classification (NCBI taxonomy): domain Eukaryota; kingdom Viridiplantae; phylum Streptophyta; class Magnoliopsida; order Caryophyllales; family Cactaceae; genus Selenicereus; species Selenicereus undatus. The sequence continues at coordinate 102,687,475 of JACYFF010031954.1, forward strand.
TTTATATGAACATTAGTTTGATCGAATAAACAAAATATAACAAAAAAATTTTTTTTGACAAAATTAAATACAACTCTTCGAATAAATTCCTATTTTAAGTAAATAATTTTAAATATAAATAAATGTATGGTCATCTATAATAATATATATTTGATGTCGAAACTCAAATATAATTTACGTCGTTATATTATGTTTTTATGTTTATGTAAATGTTGTGTTCATAAGATATTTATAAATTTTGTATATTGGTAGTATCATTAAAAAAATATACATATTTTTATAACTAAAATAAATTAATATTATAGAAAATCTATGAGATGTAACAAAGTGTATAAAGATGTAAAAAGATATAAGGAGATGTAACAAAATGTATGAAGATGTAAAAAGATATAAGGAGATGTAAGCTCATAACTAAATACTAAAAAACGTAAAATAAAACAGGACCTAAAGGTACTGTGACAGAAAACCCCCCTTCTTCCCGTTGCTTTAAAAAAAAAAAAAATAGTTTGTAATATTCTTTTTTGCAAGATGTGCCATGTGAGGTAGGCAATTAGGCAAAGGGCACGAGTGTAACAAAAGAAAAAGTTAATTAATCTATCCTTTTTTTTTGGTGGGTCTGTGGGGTAACACATTAAAAATAGAAAGATTATAGAGAACGTTTTCGTGCTTTAAACGCCAATCTCTCTCCTGCTTGAAACTAAAACATTGCTCGGCCATTAGTGAGACTTCTATTGGAGCGGTGAAATGCTCCAACATATAATGTACGAGTACAGCACTATCAATCCAAACTTTGATGGTCGACAATTATTATTGCATAGCTAAATAGAGAGCCCCTTGAAAAACTCCATCCATGAATTCATGTTCATTGCGCTTCTTGTAGTCACCCATTTTTTTATATATGAGTATATTTTAAGGTAATGATTGTTTAATAGTCAAAATATACAAGTGAAAACAACCGTATAAAACGAAATAGTTGTTCTATTTGGTGCTTTTGTACTTTTGGAAGAGAAATAATGGGTACAAGTTATGGAGATAAAGGTATTTTTTATAAATTCTCGTCGATAAAACAATCCTCAATGTGATTTATGTGGTTTGTGAAGATCCGTATATAGGCAATGTTACACTTCGAAATATTTATACAGACAATGAGACCGAGTTAAATGAATCCATGATTAAAAAAAAATTTGTTCATAAAATACTTTGTTGAGATTAAATCTTTTGAAATAAATTCAAATTGTTGTAAAACATTAATATGACTAATTAAATTGTTTTTTTTAAATACATAACATTATCAAATGAACTATCTCTAAATTGGATCGATAATTCAAAAATTATAGTCATATCATTCGGCGTCATTCTTGATTTTGTGCAATTTTCATTCAAGTTCAATTAAATATCACCTAATAGTTTAAACAAACTAACAAGTTAGTAGTTTGAAACATCCATGTTTAATAAACTAAGTACGAATGAGCTTTATATTAGTTGTTTTTTTTTAAGGACCTCCATTACAACTCCCAGTAACTTTTTACCGATCTCACCAACTTATTCTAGCTTCTTTTTTTTTTAAGCTTATTCCCATTTCTTATACGCCTCCTAGCCTCTTCTAATGTATTCAAACTTCGTCCCACTTATAACCCATTCATTTAAATTGAAAATATAATGGCCATTGGGCGTGTTACTCATAATGTTATGAACCAATACAGGTCGCAAAAGTCGAAAGTCCAACAATTAGGCACGTACTTTACAACCATCTAAACCCAATAGCATAAGGCCTCGTTGTTAGTCTTTGTATGTATGGAATATACAAGCATGATATAATTATCCCGACTATACAAGCACAATATAATTATCCCAATTTGACAATGTCAGACAATGTATCGTTACTTACATAATGATGCACTTCTAAGTCCTTAAAGGATGAAGGACAAAGAAGGGATCGTAGTTGAGGAGGGGAGAGAGAAAGAGTAAACGTGAATTGATTGAAACCAACAACGAAATATAGTAAAGTAACGATATTGGATAAGATATCACCACCAAGATTCATAGAGGTGAACTTTCAGATCTAATGAGATAAGATATCACCACTCAAAAGATCATGAAAGCCTCTTGAACACCACACTAGAGAGCTAAACTAGAGATAAGCAAGAGAGAGACACTTAGAGGGAGATAGAACTCAACCTTACTTAAACTCACAACTTGGTGTTCAAATTGAACTCGAGTATGACTTTATAGGGCTGGCCAATACTCTAATAATTCAGATTACAAAGATAAGTATATTGCATTCGGACCTCAGGGGAAATTAAAAGACAAGAAAATAAAGTAACTAGAACAATGCATCTTCAAGAACCCTAGCTTTTCGGACTTCCTCCCTTTAATGTAAAGGCCTTCAAATATCCCAAAAAGGTGCATGCATCTCTGGAAAAGCTGAAAGTCGTGCATAAGGACTTTGGGGAAGATGAAACACACGCATTTGATGCGTTCAGATCTGCACATGCAACAGCCAGCAGCAGAGCCATCTTATCTGGGTCATAACTTCTTGGGTACTGGTCCAAATTGGATAAAATCGGTGCCCTTGGACAACTTAAGAAGTCTAGTTTCCAATGGAATAAGTTTCATTGGATTTGAACCAGCCGTTTGAAATATATGGGCCGAACAACCCGAGTGCCCAAAACTGGAACTAAAAAGTCTACCCGAACCAAATGCCTCCTTTAAGCACAATTGCACACTTTCTTGGGCTGATTAACCATTTTGGGCCTCAGGCTAACTTACAAAGGTTCCCCAAAATTATAACTTCAAGCTCCCAAGTGAATTTAAAGGCCATTAAAACGTTCATCTAAAACCGAGTGGACCAATCTGGCTGTTTTGATAGCTGGGATTAGAATGCTGGTTTGAATGGGCAAATGAAGTCCAAACGACTTGATTCTTGTTCTATTGGAAAGCTTATTTCTTGAACTAAAAGAACAAGGCAAAAAGAAGGGCCCTACTTGTTGTTTAATTAGGCAACCAAGGTCAGAAACGCAAGACTCTTGCTAGGCAGAATCGGAAAGTAATCCTCTTGGGCTTCAAGTTGGTTTCTCACAAGGTTAATAACATTCTGGACATCCTTGGATTTGGGCTGATCTTCATCATGATCCGCCATGGGCATATCATGCTTGCTCCTCAAAAAGGTCTTTTAAAAATGGCATTTTGAAGTTAAAGTAAAACTCTATAAAAGTGCCTTTTTACCATGGAATTCAAACAATGGAGAAGAAAACAGATCTTGCCATACTTGAATTTGAAATGAAGTCACCCCAAAGGGATTTGATGAACAAGGTTGTATGTAATGCCATACGAGCCGTGCATCACATAATGTCTCCTTGTTTTTTGATAAGTAATGCCAAAAGGCAAAGCTTGCATCAAGAGTATTCTATAACTAAGGCACAACAATCACAAGGAGACAGCTACAATTTGACCCTAAAATCCAATAGGCAATGCACGCCAGCAGTTGTAGACGTCATTCAATCGAACAAAATTGGAATGGATGCAAAGTTCATGGTGAGCATTTCAGGGCTGTAAAGGACGTCTTCTTTCCAGACCTTCGACCGCACAACCACTCTGCACTTAATGGCATATTTCAAGGCATTAACATCAAGGTCTTGCTATTCAAATACCATCATATTTCTCAACATCCAAAGGCTCCAAGTGGCTTAGTAAAGCACAGCTATTCATAGTTTCTTTCTGACCTGATTGCGAATCCGCCTAGATATCCACATCTCCTAGAATTGTTTGAAGTTGTCTTGCCTTGAGACATGGTAACCAAGGTCTGTTGCTAGGCTACTCCAAATATTCCAAGAGGCTGAGCAAGACATAAGTAGGCAATCGAGGTCCTTATCATGTAAACTGCAAAAATTGCATATATTTAACTCCTCTGTTAGGATGCCTTTGTATGCAGATAGTACATGCAGTTGGGAAGAAACATTGTTTGCCTGCCTTTGTTTGTTAAGGTAAAGTACATTCATCAGCTATATTGCATGTACTTATATTTACATAGTTACTACATCCCGATTTATTAGTATTTCTTAGCTCATTCTCTGTTGCTTATCGTTAGTTTTGCCCCATACATGTTTTTACAAAATCATTTTTCTATGAAATATTTTCACAAAATCTTATTTTGTGGGTCTATTAGAATCAATCTCTATACAGGTGTGAATGACAGTAGAGGTAACACTGCCTACATCTAAATCTACATAGATCTGCGAAAACACCACACTGAGAGGTGGTGGTGTTCTTTAGGATGCCTTTCTTGTGCAGGAAATCATTGGTATTGGGCTTCCCCAGTAATGCTAGCCACATAAAGAACTCAACTTTAGGAGGCGCAATGTTCATCCAAACAGAGAATATCAGGTTATCTACAACCACTCATTGTATAGCTGGTGCATGCACTTTGTGTAATAGGTCTTTAATTGTGAAATTTAGTTTTGAGCCCCATGATATCTTATCTGTAACACCCCGTTATTTCATTTCGTTTAATTAGATTTAATTTCAGCTGATAATCTGATTAAGGTAAGTCAGAGCAGTGAGTCGCGCATTTTATTGTGAGTTTATAGTAGTTTAATAATACAACATGCCGTCAAATTTATAAAAAGATAATATACATGTATTTATAAAGATATATATATATATATATATATATATATATATATATCTTTATATTTAGGTTATTTAGCTCACTGTGGGATTAAGTTGCTTAATGATCATTAGGAAGGTCGACTATATTAGTCCATTCCTAAATAAGGCTACATAGTGTCTGTTGTAAATATATTGCAATATATTGACCGACGTGGGGGACCTTGAACGCAGGCCTTGCAATCGAGGTGCCCAAAAAGGGAAAAGAATAGTAATTGACCTTCAGGTACGTTGTTCCTCGTACCTTTCAAAGAAAATGTTTATATTTACATTGATTAATGGCTATGAATTTTTATTCAGCCTATAGATCCATCCAGACCCATTTTAGTGTAATATGCCATGTTCAATGTTCAGTATTCAATGTTCATTGTTTATAGTTTTTGCTAGCATAATTCATTGTTGGGCCATTCCCGTTTAACGGGAAATTTCCATAGTTCAATGTTATCATGGCAACCATTCATATTCACAGGGTTGGGATCCTGGCTGAAGAACATAGTTATTAGTTAGTTCATGACAGCAATGCTTTCTAAGAAATATTTAAGAAATAATGTTTTATTATAGCGCGCGCTCGCTGACTATTAAAAAAAAGTTATTCTTTTGTACAGGGGTAACGTACTGAGCCATCGCTCACATTTCCATTGTTTTGTGTTTTTTTAAAACTTGTTTTAGGGAAGATGAATCGGGTGAAGACTGAGTATGAGGCTACCAAAATCAAGGACCCAAAAGATACGGGTCGAAACAATTGTGGATAACTATGTATATAATGGTTATTGTGAGGCTTGACAAGCCTGACTGTCATGTATGCTGCATGTGGGACGTGGTTAAACTTATGTAAGATGTATGTTTTGGAATGACTAATGACATCGTTAAACCTTTTGAAGCCTGTATAACGTATGCTGATCAATGAAAGTTTTGCTTTTGATTGTTTTATTGTTTAAAGTAGCCTTGTCCCTGTGGGACACCAGTAACATCGCAACTTAGTAAGTTTTTCTTATAAATCGTTTGAACCCAAGTAGTATTTGCTAGTAAGGGATTAAGTTGGGGCGTTACATTATCATTCCCACTTCTAACTAGATAATACTGCATCAATATATTATGTAATCCTTCAATTGCATTAATTTATTCCTGATAAAGCTGTATGATCTAGTTCAGAGTCCATGTCCACGTAAATCCCTCAAACCGTCCCGTGTTGGAAATGAGTTGCCTTTTATGGCTTGAGATCTTATATAAGTTGGGGTATAAGTCCTTGAGGGTATTATTTTGGGTCCACAGATCTTCCCAAACCGGAGTTTAGGATCTTCCCCTAATTGCAGTCTCAAGTTCTAAAAAGAAAACAATTTGAACTGGTTGTACCTCAGTTGCTAGTCTTTTAATGTCCTTCTATGGTCTTAGAACTCGTGCCAAAGTGCTTGACAGTAGGCCCGCCATGCCCTCCCTATGAATAGAATTCACTACTCTTCTCCAAAGGGCACCCTCCATCACCACTCGAAGAGATGGCTGTATTTTTTAGGAGAAGATCCCCCACACCGAGGCCTCCTTGATTTTTTGACCTCTGGACAACGCCCCAGCTGACTAGTGCACACAATTTCCCTTCCTTCTATCCAGTCCACAAGAATCTCTTCTGCATCTTGATAATCTACTCGGCACTGTTTTTGGCATTTTAAAAAGTGATATATAATAAACTAGTGGGCTATCTAGGACATATTTGATGAGCACTAACCTGCCTGCCTGCTCGCTCTTGACAAAAAACTGCTTTTCCAAGAGCTAATCCTTTTTTGCACTTTGTCTAGGACAGACTTCCATGAAGAAGCTTTCCTCATGTTTGCCCTTAATGGAACTCCCAAATACATGATAGGTAATTGTAGCGTTGTGCATCCAAGTGAAGCTACAGCATTGTGAGCCCTTGGTCCATCGTATATGGGCTAATGTCTCGATAAGTCCACATAATGTAGGTAAGAGGTATGATGCTCACAACATTAAGCCTCGTTATTTAAACTGATGAGTCTATAACGCCCCGAGCACATGTGATTGTATAAGTAATGAGACATTGTGAGATCATTCATCAAAAGTAAAGAAGTCATTGGAGATTATTCATGACAAGATTGACAACATTTTTGAGCTGAATGCCAGTAAAATTGTATTAATTATTTGATGGTTAAATTTCATATTTATGTTTTAGATTTATAATTTTTCATTTACAATTTTAATTGTAAGTGTCGTTTGACGTATTATTAACGAAATTGTTATGTTTTGTTAAACAAAAAGAAAAAAAAATTATACACACCTTATGATTCAAAAAAATATGAGTATGCCTTTTCACTGACAAAAATACACAACTTGAAAATTGTCCGCATTAGTAATTTTTTTATCCATTACTGATAATTTTAAGTTACGTGAATATATATCTTGATATGATTTATTATAAAAACATATTTTAAAAAAATAATACTATTCTATTTTAACTTTCTAGTAGGTTTGAGTGTTTTGACAAAAACTTATCCTTTGCATAATTATTTAATTTACTTTTTCAAGGTGTCTACTGTCTAGAAACGATTTGATAAAAAGAGGGAAAAAAAAGCCCGGGAATAGTGGGAAAAAACACAAAGACCATAGCTCGCTTCCCATTGGCCCCTCCCGTACCACACGGATCGAAGCAAGAATCTCTACAGTACCGTCGATAGGACTTCCAATCCAACGGCCAATATTCTCCATTTACCTCCATCACGACAATGACCCCTATATAAAAGTGACTCACATATGACCGTCCAATACCTCATCAAAACACTACTTTTCATTTTCTCTCTCCAAAACTCACTATAAAAAAAGGAAAAGTCATCCAATTTCGATTGTTCTAGTCATCGATGGACTCAACCGGAGGAAAGGCAAAGAAGGGAGCCGCCGGTCGGAAGGGCGGCGGTCCGAAGAAGAAGCCGGTTTCCCGGTCCGTCAAGGCCGGTCTACAGTTCCCGGTCGGCCGTATCGGCCGGTATTTGAAGAAGGGTCGGTATGCTCAGCGTGTCGGAACTGGTGCTCCGGTCTACTTGGCCGCCGTTCTTGAGTACCTTGCTGCTGAGGTATATATTACTTCCTTTTCGTTTTGCATTTTTTGGGTTTTGTTTGTCGGGATTTTGAGCTTGATCTTTAGTAGGATTCTTGGGCTCTTGTTTGCTGGGATATTGACCTTATTTGTTTTGAATTTTTGGGTTTTCTTTACTGGGATTGTGAGTTTGACTTTTTTTTCTTTTTTTTGGGGGGAATTTGTTTGGTGGGATTTTGAGCTTGATTTCATTTTTAGGTTTTGGTTGCTGGGATTTTGAGCTTGATTGATTGTGATTGTGATGGATTTTCTCTAACCTTTGAAGGTCCTGGAGTTGGCTGGAAACGCAGCCAGGGACAACAAGAAGAACAGGATAATCCCAAGGCATGTACTACTGGCAGTGAGAAACGATGAGGAGTTGGGGAAGCTTCTAGCAGGAGTTACAATTGCTCATGGAGGTGTTCTTCCAAATATTAACCCAGTTCTGCTGCCCAAGAAGACTGCTGAGAAGTCTCCTAAGGAGCCCAAGTCACCCTCCAAGGCAACTAAATCACCCAAGAAAGCTTAGATTTGATCTTCCTTTCTAGGGTTCTTCTTCACTGAATTTGTTTCATCTTTGGATTTGATGTATTTAGGTTGATTTAGAGGTGTAGAATGAGGTTATGTGGGGATTGGGGGGTTTGTAAAGAAATTGGAGAATGAAATCTGGGAAATTCAGATGAAGACTTGTAAAACCCCAGGACTGATTTTCAGATTTGGATGAGTAGACGATGATGGTTCTCACTTCTTCTAGTATTATTGGTTCTCCAAATCCTTGGGATCATATTGATGATGCAAATTTGAGCTTAACATAACTCATTGATTGATGCATTTGACTTGTTAATTTCGTGATATCATTCAGATTATGATATAAGAGAGTAATTGGTCAATGGATTACTGTTCAAATTTAGGTGCCTTCTATGAATCTTCTTCTTCATTCTCAACCTTTCAAGGGTGTATCAAGAAGTCAAACAGACGAGGCTTGAAATTACTTGGTGTCAGTTTGCGTGCAATTAGTAATTAGATTTCAATATTGGAAGTTGAATTGGAAGATTGGAAAAGAAAGCAATTCTAGGGAATTCAAGCATTCGCCAACTTCTCTATTACAGAAAATAGTTAGAAGTAAAAGATGAGAATATTGGGAGATGTAGGGTTGTCTATATCCGGATCTTCTCAGACATTGTGAAAACGGGATCTATATTGGGAGGAGGTGGTGGTGTTGTAAGAAGTAAAAGATGAGCCATCCAAAGTGTATTATCGAACCATTCTGTTCCCCCAAAAGTTTAGGCCAGCCATTGGGAAATTAAAGTGCTTTTGTTTGAAGTTTAGTTTTTGTAACCTCTACCATGCACATGTTAGTTTATGCGTATGTGCATAAATGAACAAATGACACTCAAAGATGGTACATGCAGCTCAAATATGGTCCGAAGAAAAGAAGAGACCATTCAATCCGTCCCCATCGACAAATTGGTCTGAAGGCCGATGATAGAGGGTCTAGCCAACATGGATGCTGCACTTGATCCTAGCGGAAGTCGAGGATGCTGGCTCATCACCAAGGATGCAAGTAGTATGAGCATAGTGCGGCTTGCCAAATGCCAAAGAGTTGATGATAATTGCGGCTTGGAACCTTTGGATGCGTTCGTTGAGGCTTTCGATGTTCACGTTGCTCTTGAATTGGGACATTGGGGTCGGAACAGACTCCATGACTGTTACATAGCTTCTCTTGCAACTACAAGAAGTTTACATTTTGTGAATTCCTTTAGCTGAGATGCTTTGAATGGCCTTTTCTTGTATGTTTCCTTTTTTTAGCTATGTTAATCATTCTTGTAACAATGTGGCTTCCTGAATTGAACTGGTTAGCTTTGAGTTTAGGGGTGAAAATCTTGGATTAGGAGAATGCAATTGTTGTATCTGAACTCCAGTTGATTTTGACAAAGCCTTGTACCGAAATTTGATGAAATTAGTTGTGTTTATGGTATGATTTCAATAGTTAATCGAATTGATCGAGGTTGTGAGTTTATAGTTTGATTTGGTTCATACCATTAAATATTTTGGTTTTCAAAAAACTTTTGATGTTGAACAAAGTGTAGACCGTAAACTATAACCTTGCATAGATAAATGGAATTTTCTTCAATCCTAAAGTAAAAATATGTGAAAAATGTTGTTATATTTCCTGCAACGGATGCATGCTGTTTTTTTTGTTTTTTTTTTTTTTGGGGGTCACAAGCACTATATTCAGACAAACTCATATGTTTCTCCTACCAATTTCAAATGTATTACAAAAAAATCAACTTAAATGTGTACGAATTAAGATAAAAGGGACATTAACAATTAACCCAACTATTTAAAACCTTTTTTACTATTATTGGAGCAAGTAAAACGCCCAAAATGATCTCAATTAACTTATTAGTTCCCATAAGTACATGAATTCTATATTTGTTCCCACTTAAAACCCCTAGCATAGTTATAGTAAACTGAAGTGCGAAAACACAAATATTGTAACCAATGTAACTACATGAAAAGCAAATTAATAGCATTTCGGCCCTGTTCTTTTCGACTTATTTTTTGAACAATAAGTTCAGAATAAAATTTAGCAAATAAGTTCAAAATAAGTTCAGCAAATAGGTTCATAAATTTGTTCCATAATAAATTCAAAATAAGTTCAGTAAATAAGTTTCAGAATAAGTTCAACAAATAAATTCAGAATAAGTTCAGATAGGTTCAGTTAGAATAAGGCGAAGATAACATGCCTTCATTAAAAGAATGCACGTCTAATTCTAACATTACACTAAATTCTTTTTTAAATACTAAAATTTAACCACCATATTATTGATTCGCTAGAAATTAAGCAAAATTTAAATATAATGCAAGCTTAAATCATAGAATCAAAGTTTGTATGATCAAAAAACTTTTCAAATGAGGTCCTGTTGTCTTTGACTTATTTTTTGAAAAATAAGTTTAGACAAATTCAGTTCAGAATAAGTTCAGAATCATTTTTATTAATAAGTTCAGAATAAGTTCAGCAAATAGGTTCATAATTTTGTTCTATTATAAATTCAGTAAATAAGTTTAAGAATAAATTCAACAAATAAATTTAGAATAAGTTCAGTCAAAATAAGGCGAAGAGAGCATGCCCTAATTCATACAACAAAATAGAGAGGGGAAAACCCAAAAAAAAAAAAGTTGAAAAAAATAAAAGAGAACCAGGGAAATGGAATAATGTAGGAAAGTGAAAATGCATAGCATAGGAGAAGTGGCGGGACTCTGCAAAATTCAAAAAATTCACACTCGCAACCTATTGGTCGATTTAAAAACACACGGATCAAGGCAGAAATCCTCCCCAATCCAACGGTCAGCGTTTATCAATCCGTGTCCAACCCCAGATCGAAAACCAACCCCTGCTGTATATATACTCCTCTCCCTCCAACTCAACCCAATCCCACAAATCAATCTTCACAGCATTTCTTCTTCTTCACAAATCAAGAAACCTCAGAAACCCAATTCTAGAGAGAGAGAAAATGGAGAGCACTGGAGGAAAAGGAAAGAAGGGTGCTGGTGGTAGGAAGGGTGGCGGCCCGAAGAAGAAGCCCGTTTCTCGCTCTGTTAAGGCTGGCCTGCAGTTTCCGGTGGGTCGTATTGGCCGTTACTTGAAGAAGGGTCGTTATGCTCAACGGGTCGGAACTGGAGCTCCGATTTACATGGCTGCTGTTCTTGAGTACCTTGCTGCTGAGGTATTTCACTTGCTTGCTTCAATTTTCTCTTCTAATTGCTTTTGATTGGATGTTTAGATCACAATTTGAAATGGGTTTGGTTTAGTTTGGTTTCTTACAAGATCTGTGAATGTTGTTATAAATGTAGGTGTTGGAGTTGGCTGGGAATGCAGCAAGAGACAACAAGAAGAACAGGATAATACCAAGGCATGTTCTTCTGGCAATTAGGAATGATGAGGAGTTGGGGAAGCTTCTAGCAGGTGTGACAATTGCTCATGGAGGTGTTCTTCCAAATATTAACCCAGTTTTATTGCCCAAGAAGACAGCTGAGAAGTCTCCTAAGGAGCCCAAGTCGCCCTCCAAGGCAACTAAATCACCCAAGAAGGCTTAAGTTATAGGGTTTGGTTAGATTGTATCTTTTGTGGGCAAGTGAATTGTCAGTTGGGTTTCATGTTTTAGGGTTAATGTATGTGATATAATGTCAGAAAAAAGGGGTTTTGGGTCTAGAGATGTCACAATCTGAAGATATGTATATGTGTGGGAGGATGTAGTAGAGTAGTGGGGTTAATGTTGCTTGGAAATTGGAATCAATGCCTGATTGATTCACTTCACTTATGTAATGTTTTGAGCATTAATGACATTTGAATTCTCCCCTATCTGCAGTAGGTCTTCACTTTAAATTTTCAGGACTGGTTTCTTTTTGTTCTTATATTTTATGGGAGCAACTGGGTTGTTTTTGGGGGGGGGGGTTTGCAATAGGTGTTGTGATTTTCATACACAACTGTCTGAACTGAACAGTATTGGAAACAAGAACCATCAAAATCTGTTTCAAATATGCCCAGTTCAAGGGCTGATCTTAATGCAGATAAATAGACTGTTGTTTTCGTTGAAGTCCTGAGATTTATGATTCCACCTATTCGTATTCACATTTGTCAGAGAGCAAACATCCAGATTTGCAGTTGTACCAGGCAAACTTGGAAAGCGCCATATTACCTAAGAGGAAGTGGTCACGAGTTTGATTGACATGGTGTACCGGAGTTGAAGCTGTCTGGACTGGTAATCCTCACACAATAAAGCTTAGATTGCTTGCTACAATCAATATTGCCCACACAGAACACCAGGGATTCTGACAATGTCTCATCAGCTTGAGCAAATAAAAGGCTTTAAACTAACGGTAATGCGCTCTTTGGATTCACAAAGAGAGGCAAAGGAGGGGACGGTAATGGAAGGGATGAGAAGGGAAGCAAAGTGATTTATATTCACCTTCTTTGAATATGTTATAGAATTCTCCTCTTTCGCTCCTTTAACTCTCATTTTGATGGTGAATCAAAATGAGGAGAATTGGAGGGGAAGGGGGGAATGAGAGCGATATGTTGCTCGCCGTCCCCTTTCCCTCACCTTCATTTAATATTTCCAAAGAAAGGAAATTAGAGTTTATTAATTTTCATTTCTCCGCCTTGAATCCAAACATACGTAGAGAGAAAAGCGTGGGAATAGAAGAGGTCGCCATGGCAGCAATAGCAGCATTGTAGGGTTTATTTCATCATACGAGTTAGATTGTTAATCCAACACTTTAAAAAGTCAAAAGCCTGGAAATCCTTTTTTTAACTCCAGAAAAAGTTCAAAGATATTCTCTAGTCACGATTCATTTGTTGAACAGCCAAAAAGGACAATAGCAATAGTCATATGACATATCCAACACATCTCAAAAACACAAGCCTTGTGCTTGTTGGAATTTAAATGTGCACAACTAGAAAAAGAACCCCAATACGACACCTCTTTTATAGTCAAAGTAACACCAGCAACTGCCTTGAAAAGGATTTCTAACGCTTCTCAAAACATCGTAAAGTCAGACTGATCCGCAAGTCACCTCAATTAAATTTGAACACTACCAGTTGCCGAACTAAGCATTTATCATTTGGATGCGTACAAACCTTGTTTTTCCTAAGAGTATTACCAGCGCAATGGCCTTGAAATTCTCTAGCCGGTACTGATAACGAAGGGTTACGGCCATCAAAGAAATGGCCAGAAATTCAGAGGCCGCTTGGACCTGCCTTGTCCTCTGACCCAGATGCGCCATCCAACTTGTTGCCCAGTTTCGCCCAACCCTTGAATGGTTTTGGCTTATTTACAGCTTAAACTAACCTAAGCATGTACAGCAGAAAATGTTCAACAAATTTCATGGTTTGCTTGAATAGGGATGGATCGATCATTCCGATCACAATACATCAACCAAACCCAGAGTAGTTACACAAAAATTGGGCTCATGATTTACATATGTCAAGCCGTTCTCCCAACAAGACGAGGAGAAAGAGACCAAAAGCTCAGCATAACCACTGATTCTAAACGTCCGCAACCAGTGTTTCACAAATAGGAAACTACTAAATATTAGGTTTCATCAGCAATCCAATACTGCATAAGACCGAAGTGGTCAACTGTGAGTAACAGAATAGCAAAGACTTGGGTGACAGGTTCAATGCTTTCGCATAGAAAAGAGAGAACAAAATGTACTATTCACCCCACAAATGATACATATTAGCATGTCGACCCAGACTATACCAACAGTTTCTGGAGTTTGGACAAATTAAATTCATCACAACAATGTAAATGTGAATTAATATCTAGATAGGAACTAGATTAAACTCGGACAACATAAGCAAATATAACATTCACCATCCACCATCAACAAACTAATAAGACCACTTCCTTTTCCAAGTTAAAAAAGAGTGCACATGAAAAAAGAAGCGTAGTCATTACTAGCCTCATCATCTCAGTGGGCTCGGCTGTTGAAAACATCAAGTCCCATCTCAGTTGGATCAGTAGCCTGCAGTTCCACCTGAATGCCATCCAATTCTCTCTTGAATCTGTCCTTTGAGCTGGCATAGATCATTTTGCTCCTCACCCTTGCTGTATCCGGAGACCTTCACAGAACACATGGACAAGGGTCAATGCCATGTTTTGTAAAGCTGTATTGAGGAGCAGAAAGAAGACAGTGGCAAGTAATCATTACCATGCAATGAAGAAGATCCTGCTCTTCTGGCAATTCTCCTCGGTTACGAAATCAAAATCGTAGACAGCATAGCGGCATTCATTAGCAGGAAGGCATGCACTGAAGTCTTCATAGGTCTCAGTTGGCTCCCCAAGCTTTTCAACCACAACTTGCTTCGATTTCTCATCAATCTTGAAGACAATGAAGCGGTAAGTGCGCTTTGCTTTCAGCTCCAAGAATTTCAGCTTGCAGTCATCATGCACGGCCATTCCTGATGCTGCGTTGGCCTTTATGTTGTGCAAAGATAATCATGCTAACAGTAAGTTGATATCCTGACCAACAGACTAACTAAAAGACATGCAAAAAATCCCAAGCGGAAAATGAAGCAGTCACAATCGTGACAGACTTCAGAGCCCTGAACCAGTGAGATTCAACTATGTTACTGCAGCTAGACACAAGGAAGTAGCAGAAGACAATGGGCATGGATACACAAACATGTATAAGATTGTCCACTTTTGGGGTTCCAAGGATTTTACAAGTACCAATTTATTTTATTGAGCGCTCACTTCAGAAGTTATAATGATCTTTTTCACAAAATATTAAACAATTTTTGGGCCAGAAGTTTACCAGGGTACCATGTATCCACCCCCAAATAAAAGCCATCAGGTTTTACCAGCAAAACCACACCAATCCTCAACATGTCAATCGCTAGTAGTTCTCTAATGTCCGAGGTCTAGCTCCGTATAGAGCAACGCAACTCTCCAACAATTAACAAACAAGCAATTGCAATTCTACATCAAAAGTAACAATATGAGTCAAATTGCAGACACCGATCAAGTTCATGTACACCATTGAAGCTCCATTGCGCAAGAAAGAACCACAGAACAGGCAATCTTTTACTCTTGATGCATGCACCTCTTTCCAGTGCAAGACTAAAACAGCTCTCCATGTACTGATCACAGAAGCCAAAAGTAGCAATAGATGGACAACGAGAACACAAAATTTGAGGAACCAATATCAGGATTATCAATGCAGGTTGCTAAACTGAATCAGGAAGAAATAATGTTGACCTAGATTCTGCTTAAACAACTAAGAGTAGCAGAATATATTTCCAAAGCCCCACAAGCACATTCAAACCTTTGAATCGAAAATATTTGAAAATGCATTAGGAACAGGCTCATAAGGAGATAAACATGTGTTAGAAATGGAAGAAAGGCGGCAAAACACCAATTGCTTGCAAGAAACTAACTATGATTTAACATTACCCACGATTCAGGACTCTTGAAGAGATTGCAATGACCACAATCTTAAGCATCAGGATGTACAAGCTATAGATGAAGAGATGAGCAAATAATCATCATCATCACCATCACAATAAACGAACTCAAAATCCTCATCAATTACAGAAGCGATCAAAATTACTGATCCACCACATCCAGGTTAATAAATCCAAGCATAGCAACCTGCTCAATGCTTGCGTCAACACTTAAATGAGATATAGTCATCTAGAGAAATCTAAATGGACAGGGTCTTACTCCTAGCAAGAATAGACTCTTTCTCGGAAAGAGAAACCGTTGATACATGAAATAAGCAGAAGCACCAAATAAATGGAAGTATTCAAAGTAGAGTTCACGCAGTCCACAAACCTCAGCGACAATCGCATGATCCATTAAACCTTAACCTAGCTAAAACAAACAAATCGCCCATAGGAGGTCCAGCTTCCATTTTGATGACAATTTTCAACAAACAGCTTGCATAAAATAGCGATTAATTACATAAATGGCCATCTTTTAGCATATCAAAGCAACCATTTTGATGATAATTTCCAAACAACTGCGAATTCGGAACAGCAGATTATCAGAAGCTGAAAATTCAAAGCAGATCCAAACGCAGCTCGACTGCAGCAAAAACAAGATTGAATTCAAACTATAAAACTGAAAGCAAAATCAAAACATCAGAAATTGAAATTACAAACAATCAAGATTGAATTTAAACTAAAAAACACAAAGCAAAATCAAAACCTGACACAAAACCTAGCAAATTGCAGATCAAAAGCAGCAGAATCAGCAGCACAAGTTGAAATTATGAACAATCAGAAGCAACACACAGAAAAGAAGGTAGAGATGGAGATTACTAAGTACTTACCATGGTGAAAGAGCGATGAGAGAGATGCTCGGGTTGCGGCTGAAGGCGAGGAGAGACAATATAGGAGGAGGTGGTGGAGGAGGAGAGAGAAAAGTCGAAAAGGAGAAGGAGGCTGCGTACAAGTGAAGTCCGAGGGACGCTGAGGCTCTACTCTTGAAATGCCGATGGCGAAATAAAAAAGGGGGATGGAAGAGGACTTGGGTTGGGTCGGGTCCCCTTCCACCTCATGTTAATGATGATCAACATATGCGTGACAACGGAGAGAGAAGAGTCGGTCGGACGAGTCATATTTTTCCACGTGTGCATTTAAGTGAAAAATCTACTTTGCCCCTCTGATTATCTCTTTGGGCTGGAAGTTTGGGATGTAAATCAGGAGTAATCCGTAATCCCATCCCTGTACTTTGTTTTTTTCTTAAAAAGAAGCCTCTTTTTTTTTTTTTAGTCACATAGAATTTGATGAGCCTATTCGCTTTGCTTTATTTTGACTAAATTTATTTTAAATTGAATTTATTTAAATTTATTTTAAATTTATTTGTTAAACTTATTCTGAAAACTTCTTTGCTGAACTTATAATAGAACAAATTTATGAACTAGTTTGCTGAACTTATTCCGAACTTATTTGCTATATTTTATTATGAACTTATTAATAAAACTTATTCTGAACTGAACTTATCTGAACTTATTCTTCAAAAAATAAGTCGATGAGAACATACCCGTTGTCTTAGAATACAACTTACATCTACTTAAAAACTTTAAATTTTGAAAATTCTTTTTAAATCCAAATTCAAAGTATAGAATAAATTAAGGCAACTTATAAATTAGCGGATCAAATTCGAACAGATGAATAAATATATATTATATTTTTTTGACGTATTAACTAAATAATGCGTACGTACTATTTGATTCTTTTTTATTTCACCTGTTTATTAATTATGTTTATCATTTTATTCAACTTTAGAGAATTTTACATAGCAACCCCTAACCGGCCTTGCGGTTACGTGTCTAAAACGACACTTAATTATTTAAACTTTGATTAAAAAAGTTGATGACATGCTGTGTTGAACCGTCATAGGAATGATGCTTATGCTTTCGCAATGGATCTTTGTCAATTTGATCAGCTTTCTATTTTTAATGTGTTGCTTATTAGTAGTTTAATGTTTCATGTTTATTTGTTTATGTATTTTCTCTGCATGGCATGTAACACAATCAATGCAATGAATGGTTGTGTTCACTTGTTACTATCAAGATAGCTCATGTCTCCTGGCTATGACCAACATAGCTAGGCACCTAATTAACTCATATGATAGCTATGTTCTTTTAGACGAGTGTTGTGCTAAAAACAACTTTAGATTTTAGTTTTGAAAACTTGCCGAGAATGAAGAAAAAAAGTCTCTATATAAATTCCATTGTATGCTCTAGAACGCCTATGAAAGCTTGTTCTTTTTGTTGGTAAATACAGATTGATAAATGGGTGAAATAGGTAGAGATCATTAAGAATTGGTAACAATCAAAAAGATTTGTATTTTTTAATAGAACTAGTAATTATTGGTAAAGATTGATAAAAGTTGAAATTTTTAGGATTAGCAATGAAAAGGAAAAAATGTAAAGATCGGCAAAAATTGAAAGAAATTGGTAGGACTTGTTAAAGATTGGTAAATATTGAGATTTTTTGAAAAAACTGGTAAAAATTGTTAAGTGGTGAAAAGAGTTAGTAAATATTAATTTATCAATGGAAAGAAAAAGGGCAGCTCTACCCTATCCGCTCAAGACCAAATGAAACGATTGACCATACTCCAGATCTTTTGCTAAAGCGAAAGGCATTCGATGCTGAAATTACGGAGCTCACAATTCAAAATACGTTTATACAAAATTAGGGGCACCCTTCACACTTCCGTAGGGTGGGGTCCTAGCCTTTTAGGTAAATGGTAAAACAATGCTTCACAAACAGCACAGCCCAGAAATATCACTGTCAATGGCAATACAATCTCACCAAAAACCAGAACAGCACATTTTATATGGCGGACCCAAATAACAGCCAAACACTCGTGAGATAAATACCATTCATTGCAACTCACATAGCACAATGTAACATCCACCCAATAATTGGTACATATTAGCTTGTTGTTTCATACTTATCAACAGTTTTTCTGGCTCAGGCAGATCGAATTCATTGCAAAAGTATAAATGCGAACTTATATCTAGATAAGCACTAGATATCAAGATCGAACGTAAGAGAACTTCAAGCAATATAACATCCAGCAGTCACCAGCAACAAACTATTAACGTCACTTCCTCTTTCAAGTTCAAAAGGAGTGCGCATGGGGAAAAAAGAAAAAGGAGAAAAAGGTGCTCCCATGACAAGAGTCTTCATCTCAGCGAGCTCGGCTATTGAAAACGTCAAGGCCCATCTCAGTTGGGTCAGTAGCCTGTAGCTCCACCTGAATACCATCCAATTCCCTCTTGAACCGGTCCTTTGAACTTGCATAAATCATTTTGCTCCTCACCCTTGCTGTGTCAGGAGACCTTCACAGAAAACCCCGGAGGACGTCAAGGAAATTTTGGACAAGCTTGATGGGAGAGATGATGATAGTAACAACCTAAAGAAATGCATCCACCCCCATGTTTCTAGAAACATGAACTATCCATTCATATGTCACGGCATGCAGGCACCAAGATAGTCTGCTAATGTCTACAACCTAATACATATGTAAGAGGCAAAATTACCATGCAATGAAAAAGATCCTGCTCTTCTGGCAATTCTCCTCTGTTACGAAATCAAAGTCATAAACAGCATAGCGACATTCATCAGCAGGAAGGCACGCGGCGAAATCTTCATAGGTTTGACTTGGCTCTCCAAGCTTCTCAACCACTATCTGCTTCTGCTTCTCCTCGATCTTATAAACAATGAAGCGGTAAGTGCGCTTAGCTTTCAGCTCTAAGAATTTCAGCTTGCAGTCATCATGCACAGCAATTCCTGAGGCTGCGTTGGCCTTTAAAGTATGCAAAAACAGCAGTTAGTAGACATTCCCACCAGCAAACTAATTGATGAAGGTGCTCACAAATCCAAACCCATAATCAAGAAATCAAGGTCGTAAAAGTTCATTATATACACCACCAGCATAGTATGCCAATGATTTGGGATATACGCAGTGAAAGAAAGGAACTGCGAACTGTTTCGCCAGACAATCACCCCAAACTTAGCATACAAGGAGGCTGACCTTCGACATTAAGCTTCATCATGCAAATCAATAGTAGTTCTCTAAACTCCACAATCTCACTCTATCAAAGACACATGAATTCTGAGACAAACAAGAAATTTGCAGAAAGAAACAACCCATTCCATTCTTCAATTCAGCAACCCAACCATTGTCAAACAGGATTTTATTTCTAAAAATTAACTCCGCAACAAGGTGCCATCAAGCACTTGCATCCATAATCTTCTGCAATTTTCCATGACCATATGATAATGAATTTTAGAAACCAACAGCAGCAACAAGATCACGATGTCGAATCCGGACAGAAGCAAAGCACAACTATCATCCAAGATTACCTATAATTCAAGTACCTCGTACATAACACACGGCAATTAAAGCTCATTGCATTCTACAAAACCTCTTAAGGCCGATCTGGAGAAGGAGAATGCACAAACTAAAACCACGATAAGCCACCAATCATCACCGTACACAATCTCATCAGTCGTGACAGAATCAATTATCCACAGGGAGATCTGGATGCACACCGCCTGACCTTGGCGATCGAATTAGCTCTTTTGAAGAGAGCAACTACCAATATATACAAATTAATGGAAGCATTTCAAATAAATTATCTCAACAAGGCAAAAATTACAAGATCCATCAAACTTGAACCTAGCTCAAACAAACGAACAGTGCACCAGAGATTCAAATCTAAAAGCGATAAATTGCGTCAAATTGAGAACTCGAGCACGACATCAAATCAAATTCCGCACATAAAAGCAAGAATTTTGGCTCTGATTTTCAAAACGGCGATTCGAAAAGCTAGAATCGAGAGTAGATCCACACACTGGTGTGGGTGAAATGCACCAAAATCGGCACATGAATTTGAGTTGAAAACTCCAAGCGTGTTTGCAAGACTTAGTCAATCGTAGATCAAGCATAAGAAATTCAAAGATAAAACTAATAATAATATAAAAAAAGATAATCAGAAGCAAAGAATATGAACAAGGATGAATAATAAGGAAGAAACAGATAGGGATTACCATGGTGTGAGAGTGATGAAGATGAACTGATCGGAGGCGGTGAGGAGAGAGAAAAGGTGCTTGGACTGCGTAGAAGTCAAGTCGTAGATGAGAGAAGGTTGACTGCTCTCTCTCTCTCTCTCGCTCCCCCTCCACAGTGTAAATGGATCAGCCGAAGATCAATGGCAATTAAAAGAGGCTGAGGAGCCCTTGAGACTTGAGTGTCTCGTTGCGCCTCCCTTGCTTGAAACCCCAAAATAATAAGACCTTGGCTTTTTTCTTTTCTTTTTTTTAATTCGTTTGCTTTGTCCCCATTTTTCAGGGAGAGTGAAAAGCAAATCAATGCAATGATACACCATTACATTACATGTCCTTCATAATAATGCTCATCTTGTCTTGAAAAATTAGATGACATAGTATCATAAAAAATAAAAAATAAAAAATAAAAAATAATCAGCATATGATAATGGTATGTCATGTAAAGATTTACCCAATAATCTTTAGTTACTCATTATATTAGTCATTCTTATAGTAGTTTATGATTTTTCACAATGTTTTTTTTTCTTATGTACGATGGGAAAATTTTGATCTTTTGAAAAGGAAATCATTTTCACACTTTCACAAACATGACTTTTGTGTGCGTTGTAACAATGAGTCAATAATCCTCAATTGAATTTTTAATGATAAATAAAGTAAAATGTTAAAATAAAAATGATATCGTATCTTCTAATTTTGCTATTTATAATGATATAATCATTATCGTATTAAAAATAAATGAATAATACAATTTTATATGATAATATATTATATTTCATAAAAAAGGATAAAGGAAATTTGCATTAAGCACAAACTAACACTGTTTTCCCATCTATGGTACTTAAATTAGTCAAAGGGAATGAACAATTAGCTTCTTATCTTAAAAAATATCTAATTAATAGTAGAAATAGATAATTGCATCACTTTACAAACAGTTTCATGAACTAGTACATAAAAAATGTTGCTACAAATAGAAGAAAGATTTCACACATTGAAAAGATTGAAAAACTCCACACTGAGAATGAGTAGACACAGTTACGACGCCCTACTCCTTGCTTTTGTTGGGGGGGGGGGGGGGGATTAGTTTATTTTTATTAATATTAATATAGACCCGTGCTTTACACGGAGCATTCTAATTTTAAAAAATATTTTAGAAAAATGTATTTTTCTTATTGTGTGGAATTGAAGATATATATATATATATATATATATATATATATATATATATATATATA
>JACYFF010031954.1:102709556-102751046 GCA_017589665.1 Selenicereus undatus
TATATATAAACTAAAAAAAAGGCATCCCTGAGAGCACATTTTTAGATTTTGTTATTGTACTCTAAAATACTGTTGGCTTTTTGGGGGGAGGGGATGATACATTTGGAGAAAAATTATATGCTTTTAGTCAATAATTTTGTACAATATGTATATTATACTCTTGGGAACACATACTTCTAAGAGCCACATCAATAAATATATATATGAAAAGACTAATATATGAAAAATACACACGTGAAAAATACATACATGAAAAATTAATATATACAGGCGAACAATAAGAGGATATATTCGTTGAAGTATATAAGAAGTTGCCAATTTTGTGCGACATATCATCTATATGTTATCAGCAGCAATTTATTCTTGTACTTTCTAACAAAAATGCCAAAGGCTCCAAGTGTTTCTCTTGCTGAACCCTAACTGTCATCCTCATATTTAGGCTAGCCTAGCCCATAACCTTTGGTCATCAGTCGAAGGACACCTCCAACTTGTCAAATTTGTAGTATTTGTGTATGTCCGGCTTTGTTTGTGTCCAAATGTCTTTCATTCGCCAAGAATATTAGCAACAATTTCACATTCTCGTTGGTTGGTGCTCATAAAAAGAGGTTGATCACAAATAAAAGAATAATTGTTTTTTATTTTTACATTATAGTGTACTTTTAGCTTTCAAATAGATTAGTTCAAATAAGTTCATCAAAAATAAATTGAAAAAATGTTGAGGGCTTTTTACTCTTGATCACACCACGGAAGGCATGAGCATATAGACAAATGTATGGGTTCCAATGCCTAGAACATGTGCTGTTATGCCATCTCTAGTATCTCCTCCGGTGTTTTACAGAAGTGTCAAAGCAGGGTGTCCACGAGCAGCAAAATGCAGAAACAAGGGCAATTCTATACAGAAGACCAAACAGGTTCATTGAGAAGTAAAACGAACAAAGACTCGTCACAAATTCAGCATCGTGCATTACATCCCACTGTGCCACCTGATAAATGATGTATGCTATGCTCGCACCAGTCGTGTGTTGATCCACATTTGTAGCTAGCATCATCTGAAAAACAATTCATAACAAGATTGTGAGTTTGAATGCAGATGTGGGTAGGAACACCATCTCAAGCTGAAATTCGAGACAACTTAAGGAATTTATCACATCCACCATCAACAAAATGCTAAAGTCACTTCTTTGCAAGTTAAAAAGATAAGAGTGCACAAGATGAAGCATTCTTATAGCTTCCGATCTTAGTGGGCTGAGGTGGATCAGCAGCCTGCAGGTCCAGCTGGACATCCCCCGGTGAATCTGTCCTCTGAGCCAGGATAATCATTTTTCTCATCAACTTTACATGCCAGTGACCTTTGAAAAATAAGCAAAAATAGCATCAAAGACACGTTCAGCCTGCTAGATTTGTTTCTCAGGAGGGACGGGTAATGCCTTTCTTTATAAACATGTACTTCTCATTTGTGTGTCCAATAGTTTGCAGAAATGAAAACAAGTGGGCTTCCCAGCAAATGACATTATGCAGTAAGAATGTAAGAATGATTTACTGTGGAACGAAACAGATCCGGCTCTTCTGGCCATGCTCCTGTTTCACGGAGCCAAGATCATCAACAGCATTGTCAGATCCATCAGGATGAAGGCATGAAGTGAAGTCTTCAAAGGCTTAAGCTGGCTCTCCAAACTTCCCAACCACTGTCTGCATCTGCTTCTCCTTGGATCTCAAAATCGAAGAAGCATCAATTGCGCATTGCACTCAGCCTTAATAACTCCACCTTGCAGTCATCGTGTGTAGCCATTCTTGCCACCGGATTGCTCTTTAATCGTGTAAAAATAGCTCTAACTAGATATCATGTCTAGCCAAACAACTGAAAAAGGTGCCACAGATTCACGCTACCATAAAAAGTTCACAGTTGTAGCAAATGCATAGATGGACCACCAGCATAATCCCAAAAACTATCCCAGTGATGTCAACTAGGAAGTGTGTAGCAGACACAATTGTAACTTGTAAGTAGTAACTTAAACACACAATGAAAGGGCGAATGAAAATCACCACCATTTCCAAGGATATATTAAGTTTCAGGTCATAAATCCCTACTAGTTCTCTAGTATGTGCGATCTACCTCCATCGAAGAAACAAGCCATTCTTCGACAAACATTCAATTGATGGAAACAAACAGCTGATTTCAATACACCATTCAGTAATATTAGAAACCCAACTGCAGTCACATAGCATTCAACAAATCAATCCACATAACCTGAACTACTTGCTCACCAAAGGTCCTAACGTTCCTTACTTGAGTAAGATCTCCAATTTGCGTGTTGTGAATAGAGAAAAATTGTACTGAGAGAGTCATATCCCACGCAGGCTTGAGCCACTGCATGGCTAAGTAACTAAAAATCAGAAATCTTGAATCACATAGAACACTTCCACCCCATGTTGACCTGTCCCCTATGGATGTCCAGCTAGATGTTTCTGCTGAATTGATCAAGGCCAACATGTCCATTATCCATACCTAGAGGACCAGGCTCGACAGTTTGCACAAGCTCAAGACTCCACTACTCAACAATTCAACTTTTCGTTTCAATCATACTCAAAGAAAATCAGACCCACAGAACAAAGCTAATTGAACAACACAGAACTCATAATCTCGAAAGATTCATTGAAATTACTCAATCGTATCCGTATTCAACAATGCGCCGGTCAAATATATCTTTTGCGGGAAGATTAATCAATCCCATTATCAAAACCTGCAAGAGCCCCGAAATTTCACATCCCCCAACTCAAAAACCCTAACATTTTAATATGTTCAAGTACTCAACTGTTCATTTTAATCGAATTCATAGAAAATTAAATCGATGAAACAAAGTTAATTGAACGATAGAGAAATCATAATCTGGAACGATTCATTAGAAATTACTCAACAGTAATCATATTCCACATTTGCATTGGTCAATTACATCTTTTGCAGGAAGATTAACAGCAAAATTCGATAAACAATCCTCACTGCCAAACTTCTAAGACCTTGAAATTAAACATCCACCAAATTAAAACCCTAACTACTAGAACCTAAACAACACCAACTCATCTAAGAGCTAGTAAACTTGGTCACGGCCTTGGTACCTTCAGAGACGGCATGCTTAGCCAATTCACCAGGGAGAACAAGCCTCACAGCAGTCTGGATCTCGCGAGATGTGATCGTAGGCTTCTTGTTGTATCGAGCGAGTCTGGAAGATTCCTGAGCAAGCTTCTCGAAGATGTCGTTGATGAAGCTGTTCATGATGCTCATGGCTTTGCTGGAGATCCCGATGTCAGGATGAACCTGCTTCAACACCTTGAAGATGTAGATCTTGTAGGTCTCAACGCTCTTCTTCGTCCTCTTCTTCTTCTTGTCTCCGGCGCCGGCGCCGGCGCCGGCCTCTTTGGGGAGCTTCTTGCCGGCCTTTGGCTTCTTTTCCGCCGGAGCTTTCTCGGCGGCGACCTTCTCTGCCGGCTTCTTCTCTACCTTTGCCGCCATTGATGAAAATGTGAAACGAGAGTTTGACTTTTTGAGGAGAGGGAAAGAGAGCTAATTTCGCAGTTTTCGATTGAGATGAGAAGTTCTTCGAATGTGGGAAGAGGTTATATAGGAGAAAGAGACGGCTTGTGATTGGACCATAAGGTTCGTGGCGGATTGATGATGTAGCGCTCAGATAACCGTCGATTTCGAAGGGATTGAAGCGGTAACTGACCGATGGATTTTTTTTTCTTTTTTAAAACGCACGCATGGTTCCTCTCATGGACTAGACCAGGGCGCCAATTTCAAGTGTCGCTCTAGCGGGATGGATGTTAGAGCTGGCCCGGCCCATGTAATTGCGTCTTGTAGCCCGTGGACTAGAGCAAGGTTTGGATCTTTGGACTGCAGTAATTGGGGCAGTCTTATTTCAAGTGTACTTATATTTACAAATAAATTTATGAATCATAAACAATTGGACATAATAGAATATATACATAATTCTATTGCTGGCAAAACATATACAATCCGAGGGAATTTGGTCCCTCATAAGGACCTTGAGCGTGTCCTCTTTGGGGATAATCTAGGACGAGGCATTGAGAGAAGAGTATCCTAAATTGTATGTCTTACCTTTCTTACCCGAAAAAAAAAAATAAAAAAATCCTGAGGGCCAATGCAGACCTAGTTCCAGCCTCCCACCTCTCTATTTCCTGAGCTATCAAACCTTGCCGAGGGTTCCAAGAGAGAGTCCAGTGGAATAGTCGACACTTATTAGTCTTTCAAAAAAATAAAATTAATTGTGCATTCCTTGTATATTGATGCATATTTGTCTCTCTTAACATTTTTTTCTCACATGTGTGTCCAGCTTAACCTAGGAATTATGTACCCAAATTGTATCATGCTGGTCACTTGCTAAAATTGAAATACCGAGCTCATGTTCTTATATACACTTTATACTTCTATACACAATTCGCAAGTTAGGGAGGGATTATTGATCCTTAAGATTCCGTTTGATCCTCGGAAAATTTTGTAGAATGAAAAGTTGAAGGAAAAAAATATGAAGGGAAAAAGTAAATTTTTTTCTTTTGTTCGGATTGAGGAAAAAATACAAGAATTAGGATTAGAAATTTGAATGCTGATAAATTACTTGAATCATTTTGATACCATCTAAACAGTGCGAGGTTAGAGGAGATTGAAAATTATTTTAGAAACTTTTTTCCAACTTTTCTCACAATTTTATGAGTAAAATTTTATCACTTGTATCTAATAATTTTTTTACCAAATTTTCCTCTTTATTTTTTTCTTTATGATTTTCTTTAAATCAAACCAAAAAAAAAATTCTCAATTTTTACCTTTCCACACCACATTTTCGAAGGTCCACATAAATCCTAAGAGGACAATAAAATTATTTTATGAACACCGAGGGAAGGGCATTCTGTTCCCATTGTCATAGACTGACAAAGGTCCAATAATGCCCTTCACGGAGAGCCACCCAAGCAGTCTCGAATATCCAATCCATAGGATTGAAAAATGAGCTGAATAATGTGCGACCGTATTCAAGCTATTCTCCTTCCAACAAAAGCAAAAGCACAATAGTAATTTTTAAAAAAAAGGGAAGTGAATGTCATCAACAATAAGAGCCGGCTCGGAAGACAAATGGACTCTCCTTCCCCGACTTCGAAACTATGGGCAACTACAAATTCATGATCTTCGCAATTTCAAAACTTGCATCACATATGTGCTACCTCAACACTGTAGAGAGTGCCAAAATTGATCATTGAAGTGCAGAACTTGGCACACAAAGTCGTCAGCGCTATTTTCAAGCCAGACAAACAATGGAACCTCAATTAGCTCAAGAATGCCCTCACCACTCAGGAGATTGTAATTTCAATTACATGCCTATGGGCACCTGACATGAAACCCTAGGAATGACATCAAGATTGCGCTTTCTTTGGGCAAAGAACTAATTTGCGAGTCACCTGTCCAAATATCCAAAAGATAACCATCATAGAGAAAAAGAACAGACACAACAAGTGCAAACAAATTATTTTCACCATTCAATTACTTCACATACGACACCTACAACCTGCATCAAACCTACCAGATTCCTACCGATCCAACGACGAAACTACCGCGCTATTACAATTCTACACAATCAAAACCACAGATCCCTTGATTTCACTCTCCACATTCCTTCTCTCTCTTTACAAACCCTAAAACAAGGAATTCAACTAAAGACGGAGATTAAACATCCTTAAGAGCTGGTAAATTTGGTCACGGCCTTTGTGCCTTCAGAAACGGCATGCTTAGCCAACTCACCCGGAAGAACAAGCCTCACAGCAGTCTGGATCTCGCGAGATGTGATAGTAGGCTTCTTGTTGTAGCGAGCGAGTCTAGAAGCTTCCTGAGCAAGCTTCTCGAAGATATCGTTGATGAAGCTGTTCATGATGCTCATAGCCTTGCTGGAGATCCCGATGTCAGGATGAACCTGCTTCAACACCTTGAAGATGTAGATCTTGTAGGTCTCAACGCTCTTCTTCGTCCTCTTCTTCTTCTTGTCTCCGGCGCCGGCGCCGGCCTCCTTCGGGAGCTTCTTGCCGGCCTTCGGCTTCTTCTCTGCCGGAGCTTTCTCGGCGGCGGACTTCTTCTCCTCCGCCGGCTTCTTCTCGGCTGGCTTCTTCTCCGCCTTAGGCGCCATGGATGATTATCTGAAGAGAGAGAAAGTGGCCGGATACACTTTGTTGGAAGAGAGAGAAACTGAGAAGAAAGGTTGGCCTGGAAATTATGAATGAGCATGGAAATGGTGGGTGAGCAAGCGCTAAATAGAAAGGCGTGATGTTGTTTTATTGGTCAATCTCTTGTCACGCGGATCGATGACGTGGATTCATCTTTCCCGTTCGATTGTTTTGGTATCAAAGCCGTAGGCTACTAGTCGACGGGGTGACACTAGTTTCGGAAGGGGATAGAATAGCGGAGGGAATCGGAATTGGTGGGAAACCGGGAAATTACCGGGTCTATTTAGATTTTGGAATTTCAATTTTTGCGCCCTTTGATTTTAAGGAAATATAGGCTTTGGGCTGGACATTTATATTCGGGATTTCTATGTTTTACTTTTTAATTAATAATAAATTCACACATCTTGCACCAAAATAAAATAAAATAGATTGAGCCATCCATCAACTCATATCAATATGAGCAAAGCTTATATCATACACCTGAGTGTTTGTACTCCCATATGACATCTAAGTAATTATATATTAAAATATAAAATATATGACAAATACATCCTAAAAAATATATATGGGTGCATGTGCTCTCAGGTGTACATAATAATTTGCCCAATACGAGTAGGTGACAATGTGAAGGGATGCAAATAACACGAGGATGGGGGAACGAGTAGGTGGTTCATCCCTTCATCCACTTAAAAATAGCGGAAGGTTTTGGCACCCCCCCCCCCTATCTACATATATACATGTCACGTGTATAAATAGCATGATGCTGAAAATAATATGTGCGGATGGGCCTTAGTTATGCAATTACTCTTTAAGGTTTTGGAATATTTTTTAACATTGATTTAGTAAGTTTGGTATTCTAACACAATTTTTGTAATAGTTTATTTAAATTAGGGGCCTAATCATTAGTTGTGTATCAAATAGCTACGACTCAATTTGAAAAGTCAATGTTTGTTTGATATGCCCTAGTACCAATTATATGAATCTATCCCATGTAAAGAAAAAAAAATCCATCCACTTGAATGGTGTATGCCTGAAGATCCTCGATCTTTTCTAATCTCTGCCTCAACTAGGCTACAACACTCGAAAAAGTCTAAATATTTGGCATCAACTCGAAAAAGCTCCCGAACCACAGCTCCTACTCCAAGGGCACTCTAATATTAGGTGCTCATGTGTTTCCTCTATGTATCGACATTGGAGGCAACTTCCGTTGCCCTTGTCAAGTCTCCTTATTAGGTTGAATCTTGTTGGTATAATGTTGTGGCATGTTATCTGTATGGAATTCTTAATCTTTGATGAGGTTGTGGTTTTATTCTAACTTCTTCAAAACTTCACCTCGAAATCCACCATCCTCCTGCCAATAGACAAGTCAACATTATTTCCCTTCTCCTTGGCCAAAGCAAGGTGATACACTGACATTGTCGAGAAGATACCTAACCCATTATGCATCCAAAGTAGATTATCTTGCTCCAACCAGTTAGAGATTGAGATAGCTAAAATCCTATACACAACATCCCCGTTGAAAACGCTCCATCACCACGATAACATCCCATGAGCTTCCATTTTCGATCATAAGATTGCTAACCCACCTTCACAAGTATCCCATAGAAGAGGGACACCAACCCTACTTTTTAAGAAGTCCAACGGCCATTTATCTCCTCATATATCAATCAGTACCAAGGGCGGAGCTACTAAAGGGCAAGGGGGTCAATTAACCCACTGTTTTTTGAAAAAAAACAAATACAAAATATTTTTGTGGATAATACAAATAGATATATATTAATTAGTTCACACATATTTAACAAATGTGCGCATAGCAAAGTGGTCAGTTGCTCCTCACTTCGTTTTGGAAGTGCTTTTATTTTCTCTATTTTTGTTTCAAAACGCAACTCTCGTCCTCTCGGCTCGACAATCGACTCATGCGGCCCTGCCCTCACTCACGCAGCCACCACTCACTCTCTGCCCAGTTGCCACCACTAGTGCCGCCGCCCACGAGCCAACCGTCACCACTTGTGCCACCCCCTCTGCTCCTCCTAAGTCCCAAATCCTAATTTCAGGTAACTCCCAAAAAATTCTAATTTTTGATTTTAATTTTGTTATTTTGAAAATAATTGCGTTTATTTTTCTGATTTTTAGTTAAATTCATGTTAAATAATTTATTAATTTAGTGAATTAGTCATGATTCATGAATTGAAAAATCAAGATTTTTACCTAATTGTCTTATTGGTTGAAGATTTAAAGTTGGGCTAATTTTGTTTGTAATTGTTTCATTGTTTATATTTAGTTTACTAATTTTATTGAATTTGTATTGAATAAGTGGTTAATTTATAGATTGATTCATCAGTTTTAAAAAAATAGGTTATGCCTTTCTTGATTGAGAATTTATAAATTAGAATTTGGGTAATTTGTTGGTTGTTGTTTGTTTATTTGTGTTATATTTATTGACTTTAGTCAAATTTGTGTTTGTTTATGATAAATAGTTGGTGGATTTAATGATTTGCTAAAAACCATGAACCTAAGTAAGAACTTGATTGTGTTTTTCAGTTTGAAATGGAGAAGTCCATCAAGACCAAATTGCGCAATAAAATATCAGATGAATTTTTAAATGATACTATTGTTACTTATTTTGAGATTGATTTTTTTATAAGTCTATCGAACGATGATATCATGCTTTACTTTCAAAATACAAGATCTCGTCGATAACAACTTTTTTGAATGTATTAGCCACGCACTTCATTTGTATAACTATTCAAGTTTATGTTATGTGTATTATTAATCTCACCTCCCATTGCTCTGAATCCCGACTCCGCCATTGTCAATCACCTGGTCATTATCGACTCTCCACCTCAACTCCTATACTGCAACTCCCTCTTCCTTTCCTAATACTAAAGAGCACATCCAACTAGTGACATACATTCCACCCATAGGCCCCCACGTCCATAAGTTACTCATACAATCAAGCCCGTGTTTTTTGACACGCAGTCTGGAACGGTAGGCTGTTCCCACATGCATTCCAAATCTTTTATTCTTTTTATTTTTCCCTTTTTACCTCAACGTGAAAGTTTTGTGGGTGGTTAGAACAAGGTTGTATGCTATGAAATAAGTTCATGATAAATATTTTATTGGGTAATCCAAGTTAGAGTTTCATATGTTGGAGAAATAAAGCAATGTAAGTTTCAAAATATGATCCTTTTGTGTTGATGTGGTAAGATGGAGTTACAAAATTTGAAACTCCCACTTCAATTGTTCTAAATGTCGGGCATAAGAGATGTCTATTCCTAATCATAGCTCCGTCATCCGGTAATGCATGTCGTACACCAAGTAGTCCTACTTGTCACGTATATATATTTTTTCAATTTGTATTTGTCATATATACAATTTTTAATATGTGATGCTAGTGTGACTTATGAAAATATTTACCCATAGATGTATGATATAGGTTTTGTTTCCCGTCCTCACATAATTTCATTATTCTATAGTCAAAGAACTAAGTTACATTTCCAAATTACTGTTAGGATCTGACTCCTTTTTAACAAAATATATCCATAAATGTAAGGCTTAAGCCAAATAAGGTTATAGCTTATCCTATTTTTACCCCTCTTTGTAAATGACTAAGATTAGAATTAAAATTGAAAATAAAAGAAATAATATTTTCAATTAAGAAGCCTAAATAATTGCTCGAAGTTATATATACAAGTTCAATATATTTTTTATGGGAAAAAGGAAGATTTGAAATTTTATTTGTTTTTCTCAACCTAAAACTCATAAACATCAAAACGAATAATTAAATTAAGATGCCACTATTAAAAATTCACCATTTTTTGAGTAAGTTTTTTTTAGCCCCCCCCTCATATACATGCCACTAATTAAAAGGCAAAAAAGTAAAAAGAAGAAATTGAAAAAATACGTTGGTATGGGACTTCAGAACCGTCAAACACAGCCCATTAGTTCAACAGTTACTGGCCCAGCTCGAGTTCTTGCACAGGAGAAGGCCGCGACACCGATACGTTTCAGATTTTCGATCCAAAAGGCGGGACTTGAATAACATCAATCCCCAAGCAGCGCGCAAAACCCTAGTGGTTTTTGGGATTTACTAGCCAAGATTCGTCCTCGTTTCCTCTTTCAGGTAAGTCTCTCTCCTCTTCAATTTACATTATTGTTTGCGATGCGATTCATCGTGTTTAAGCTATCGATGAGAATGTGATTTTCAATTTTCTAGTTCGTCTTGTTTTGCTGGTTGAATTCGATCAAATATCTCTGTTGATGATTATGTTTATGATCCAGTGAGATGTTTAGATTGAACTGTTCAATTTGATTTTTTATAAGCTGAAATTTTGATTTAGAGGGCTATAATGAGATTATCATAGTTTGTTTACTGCTTGTTATACTTAAAGTTGGATTGAATTGTCTTGCGGGTCGTGTAATTGAGTAGAGAAAGTTATATTTTGTATGAAATGTTTAGAGTGAACTGCTGAACATTAGATTTTCATAGGCTGAAATGTTGGTTTACAGGGCTGTAATGATTTTATCCTAGTTTGTTTATGCGGTGTTAATCTTTAAAGGTGGTTTCAATTGTCTTGTGGATCGTGTAATTGAGTAGGGAAAGTCTTAGTTTCTATGATTTTAGGTGCAGAGGGAGATTTGCTTAGTCATTGTGTTTTGATGTTTCAGTGATTTGCACGTGCAACGATGGTGAGGACAAGCGTTCTGAATGACGCCCTTAAGACTATGTACAATGCAGAGAAGAGAGGAAAGAGGCAGGTTCTGATTAGGCCTTCTTCAAAAGTTATTATAAAGTTTCTTCTTGTCATGCAGAAGCATGGTATGATTGCTTATCATTGGTGATTTTTACGATCTTAATAAAGATATTGTGCCAATGCTGAAGGCTGTGTAGTTTTTTTATTGTTTCATATGAATTTATTGTGAGTTTGTTGGTGTAGGTTACATTGGAGAATTTGAGTATGTTGATGATCACAGAGCCGGAAAGATTGTGATCGAGCTGAATGGAAGGTTGAACAAGTGTGGTGTTATCAGTCCCCGTTTTGATGTGGGAGTCAAAGAGATTGAGTCGTGGACAGCTAGGTTGCTTCCTTCTAGACAGGTGATGTCAGGAAACATTATAATAATTTTCTTTTAGTATATCTTCCATAGTTGTGAGTTTGCTATTTTCAGTCGAAAAAGATGAGGCTATCCCATATGTATTCTTGTAATGTTGGAAAAAGTTGAAGGCAGGGACATAGCTTGAATGATCTTCTTTCCATGTTTTCCTGTTTATTTTATGTGAATAGATCTTTCCTCTGCTGTATTAGTTTTCCTTATGTGAAGATTCTTCGTCAATGTTGACTGGCTTAAATTTTCTAAATATCATTTGCAGTTTGGATATATTGTACTGACAACGTCAGCCGGAATCATGGATCATGAAGAGGCTAGAAGAAAGAATGTTGGAGGCAAGGTGCTTGGCTTCTTTTACTGATGAGAGGAGTTCTTTCTTGCAGATTAATTCTTCAAATGTCGATCATTGCTACATTTTTGAAAAATCAATTTTGTTAGTTGCTACATCCTTGAAAAAATTGTCTTTTGTTATTGACATCTCATTTCCAACATAATGCCTTTTTTCTTATATATATGCGTGACTTTCCAGAATGGGTATACTGTTCACTTTCTAATTTTTTGTTCATAGTATGGAGTTGCAATTTCTATGCTAGTTGCCGATCATCATGAAAAGTTTTGCTACAAATATCTTAACCTCTTTTGTGTCTTTTCGATCTATTGTTGTGTTTCATGTGCCTTCAAATATCTCATTGAACATGAGATTGCATGTCACATTTTTGTGACTACTTTTTAATCTAATGATAATTTGGGGCAGCAGAATTTTCTTGTGGTGATATACTGTCAGTTGTTTCTGTTCTGCTGTAACGTCAACAGCTTTACACTTAGTTCCAGAGTAATAGTCAAAACGAAAATCATGACCTACTATTTTGAGATATATGTCTGCCATAGACCTTCAGTGAGTTGGTTTCTAATTGAATGTATCATTTTCGACACTATCCTTTTGATACAATAGCATTAGTCATCTTGTGGGTTGCCTTTACAGTTTCAGTAAGAGAAAATTGGGAGTGCTAAGAGGTCTTTGTAAGAGACCTTCGGCAGAATTTTCTTGTGGTGATACAATAGCATTAGTCATTGTTCAAATTTCCATACCAATTTGCAACTATAATTTTTGTTGAAAGCATCGAACTGACCTGATGTAGGCCCATGTCTTGTCAGTCTAGCATGATTTAAGTGATCATTAACAGGGTTGGGTGGCACTTTTTTAAGAAA
Organism: Selenicereus undatus; assembly: GCA_017589665.1. Lineage (NCBI taxonomy): Eukaryota > Viridiplantae > Streptophyta > Magnoliopsida > Caryophyllales > Cactaceae > Selenicereus > Selenicereus undatus. The sequence continues at coordinate 102,722,094 of JACYFF010031954.1, forward strand.
TATGAAGAGAGAGCTATTACCGGACTTTGGAATGGGTTGAACGTATGCCGGCAGAAGACAACCCCAGGCTTTGTCCCGGGCCTAGTTTAATCGGATTAGGAGCAGCTGTTTGGCAGTGGCCTGTGATGACTGATGCAACAAAGGCTTAGATTTAGACACTGGTGGTGTTGGTGGCACACATATTCGGACTTTAAGCAATCAAAGTATTAACAAGTTGCTATATGTATTTGGATGGTTTTTTGGTTCCTTGAATTTTTGGTGCTGTCTGTTTGGTGACAAGGTTGGTATTGGGATATACTAATTAGGCATTATATGCAAGAAAAGTCATGCATATCATGATTTATTGGGGCGTGTAAATCATATTAGCCAATGCATTCCCTAGTTCTCTTGAGGTTGGAGGGATATCTGCATAAAGCAGCAAGTACATATCCCCCCTGATTGGTATAATTGGATTCTGACTTAGAGTAATTGCAGTGCTAAAACAAGGTGCAGTTTGAAAGCTTTGGTGGCAGCAACATTATACAACATTTGGGCAGAGAGAAATTGTAGATGCTTTCAATGAAACAGTTTATCCTGCTCATGTTTTGGTTAAGCAGCTCTTTCTTCAGCTTGCTCATGTGAGGCTAGCTGTAGCGAAAAGAGAAGGAATAGGGAATTCTGTGCAATAAATTCCCAACCAGAAGGGAAACAGGGATAAAGAGATCCTGTCACTCTCTGAAGTGAACACCATTAACAACTTCCTTTAGGCCTTAGTTTTTGTCCTCGTCTTTCCCTTTTTTTCCTCTTCCCTGACCTAGTTGGACCAAAGGACACCTAAACTTACATTTGCTGGACAAAAAATTAGGCTTGCATCTCATGAGATCCAAGTAAAAACTTTCATTAACAAATTGATAGCAGGTTTACATTGTGTTTCAGAAGCTAGGACTGAGAATCTCTGGTTTGAGATGAAATACCACGTTGCAGTAGTTCTGGCTCTTGACACTGAAGTGGATTCTTTTATGGAGCTTAGCTGGAATCTATTTTGGAGCACCCTGAACAGCTATGTATCAATAGTTTCCGTTAAAGTTTCAGGCACTGAATTATAGTTACCCAATAAGAACTTCCTTACTGTCAATTCCTAACCAGCAGAGAAACAGGGACGCAGGGAAGAGAATAAAAGGGGGGCTGGGTTTGCAAAAGTAAGAGAGAGTGATAGTAATCAATATGTCACAATCTTAGTCTTAAAAGGCATGGGGCGCGCTGAGGCGCATAGGGTTGCGAAGCAAAGGTGCATGCATCATGGAAGGCACACTTCTGTGCAAAATTTTTTAAAAGTCTGTCACATTTCGCAGAGCATATTTTGCAGCAAAAAGTTAGATAAATGCATTAAAAAGACATTAGACATCAGTATAACTACATATACTGCAAATATCTTTAAGATATCTTATCTTCTCATTGTCCAATGCACACACTTACCATAAGCATAGTTCACTTTTCAACTCATAGGGAAGGAAAAGAAGAAAACAGGTAAAGGCAAGGCTAAGAAAAACAGAAAAAGGGGAAGATATAACTTTGCATTCTTGAGGTGCACCTGATCCCATTCGAGGCGCTGACCTGGTAGCTTCACACTGAGGCGTGTCTCAGGAAGGCCTTTTAAAACTAAGATCACGCTGAGAGAAAAAATTTGCTTATCTGCTCTTTTCCTTTCTTATATCAAGACAAAATGACGTAAATATCACAAACATCCTTTTATTGTTTATTGAAATCGGTCTCTTTACGGGCAGTCATGTCTGTAGAGGTAAGAAGGCTTATATCTGGATCTCTCCAGACCCTGCAAAAGTGAGACCCACACTAGTAGTTATTGTATCCGTCTTTTCTTTCACCAAGCCCCCCCAGAAAGAGTGGGAACAAAATGAGGGAAGAAAGAGAGGGGTGGGGGATACAAGGGACTACTCTAGATCAAAAAAATGATGTGTTGGTGACATTTTGTGTGAAAGCATTGCCAAAGGAGTGTAAGTTGCCCTGTCTTTGATGTTCAACCATTGTCTTCAAGCAACATGGTCTTCAACCATTTGGTCTACAAAATCCAGATGATAGGCCATTTTCAATCTTCTGGGCCTTTGTCCTCATCTTGTTGCTGTTGATCTCGTGCCTTCTCTTTCCGTTGGATGCCATCATGACACTTGTGCGTCAACTCAGCTTTGAGTTTGCGGGGAGCATTGAATTAGCTGCAGATGCTTGAATATGTCCAGGGCTTATCATGGATTTAAAGTGAAGGAATGGATGAGTGAGGTTTTAGGGGTTTGGTAGTGAGAAGAGGATGTCTTGAGCATATTCTTCTACTTTTCTTTGAGGTGATCATTTCATTAAGCTGGTGAGCACCTTTTAATTAGGCAGTTGTGTCTAGCTCTGGTGTATGTACCATGTGAAGTTGGTATTTAGTTCAAAGGTGATGTATCAGACATATGACATATTTTTCTCACTCAATTAGCAAACACACATAGGGGATTCAAATATTTGTGTGTTCCCAAAAATTATGAGTTGGCCAATCATGACGTTTAAAATAAGCAATTCAGCATAACAGTGTGTAAGTTTATGATTGTTTCTGCTTTTCTTTCCATTACCCACCAGGCATGCTGCAAAAAAGGATGTTACCAGTGAAAAGCAATGATTCCCAAAGAAAAAGACAACCTTTTTTTCTTCTTCCTGTCTTTATATGAATAGCTAGACAGCCAGGGTTGGCACGTACTAGTTAATACAGATCAGAGGAGTTGAACAGGAAGTTCATGCGCATATCCCTTGTATTGATTCTCTCACATGGCTGTGCCTTTTGTACACTACTTTCCTCTTGGAAACCAGGCAGAAGAGCACTACTCTATGGCCTCTGCGTTTGTGTTTGTTCCTCCCTATAAATGCTTAATGCTATCAATCTCCATGATCTTTTTTGATAGATTGACGAGGGATGGATTTCGTTAATGCTTGTGATTCTAGTGTGTTGTTTTGTATAACGGGTCACTTCGTGTCAATTATTGGTTGTTTATCTGGCAGATTTTCCTTGTTATTTCGATTTTATTGTCTGCATGATTTAATGGCCAGCTCTAATTGCTTTCAAACATGATTCAGTCCCGGTGATCATAGAGACAACTCCAATGGTGTATGTAGTTGCATAGTTGTGCAAAATCTCGCTTTGTTTAATCTCCCAAAATTGATCAATGTTGATTCATATCTATATAAGTCTCCTCGTATCATGTTTTGATTGGATTTGTAGGAAACCTGTTATGTTGCTGGTAATATGCAATAGCCTCCAGTTAGCTGAACCAGTTATACCCAGTGATCCAAAACACAACGCATGTCTGCCTCTCTGGTGGCTACTCGGTGCTACAATAGACGAGTTGGCCTATATCTCCGGTATCGGCAGTGTTTGGTGTTAACGTGCATTGGTGCAGGGAAGCTTATTCTTATTCTAAATTGAATTAATTTGATATTCAACAATAACATTGCAATTTTTTCGGGGTTTTGTTTTCGAGCTAGTCTTGTTTTATTTCCGCACCTTTTCTGAAGGTCAAGGCCATAAAATTAATCTAAAGGTACGATGATTTGATGATTACAAATGTACGCGATGTTCCGTCTAACATATAAATTCTTCTTGCTAAAAGTACCAATTTTTTCATCGACACATAAGTGGTGTAGGTCTATCATCGTGCCAAATTTAAATTGATCCGATAAATTGATCCTATAAGTCATATCGTAAATCATGATAAATACGAATGTATAGGATGTTTGGAAATTACATCATGATCCTTATTCCTTCCATTCAACTTTTCCTTTTAATTTTTGACCTCCAACTTAATGCATTTCTTTAATTTGTGTACAATAATTAACCCCCAAACAAAGGTTAATTGGATTAAAACAACCTTCAACTTTAAGGTCAGGGAATCATTTGTTATGTCTTATAATATTGGTAACTCCTACTTTTCATTTTCTTATTCGTCAAAGTAATGGACCACTAAAATGGATAGTCTAATAAAATTGTACGCATCCATAAGCTAGGCTTAATTAGGTCCACAAACGAGTACCTTAGAATTTCAGTATTTCACACATCAGGACATTTTGTGACTTTGTGTTATATTGGAATCCGTCGTGGCATGCAAGGTTGGAAAACTTGAAGTTACCTTAGATTGTAGCAAAGATATTAGAATTTTTAGATGCCAATAATCTTAATCATAGGAGTATTAAACATAAATAGCCTCTATTTAAGAAATAACATCTAGCATGTTTAAGATTTTATTATTTTTTATACTATCATCGAGTTAAATTTACCTTGAGTTAGTGACTTGACAATCTTGTAATGGTCTCTATCAGAAGTGACCGTCAGTATTGGAGAACATAAAGAAAATATGCCATATATATATAATAAGTAAACTACCCCATCATCAAATTCATAAGTTAAAGTGTTTATATAAAAAAGATAAATATCTCTAAATTTTAAAAATGTGATAGACAATAATGATAGTATTAGTGTCGTAAGAATATAAAAGAAATTATACTGATCAAATTACTAAGTTTAAATATGTTAGACTCAATAACAATAAATCCAAAATAAATACTTTTAAAGTAGGGGCATTAAATACTGTTTTTTTTTTTTTTTTGCAGTAGAGAGGATTGATATATAGTCAAAATTAATGATTATCAACGTCCAAAAAAGTCAAGATATTTTGAATAATTTCATTTTCTTGCATCAATCTGGCTCCAAGAATTTTGCAGCCATTGAGGGCCTATGCAAAGTGGCAAATTTTGTAAATTTGACACCCGAGGTATGCTTTTTTTTAAAAAATAAAATAAAATAAAATAGAATTGTTTTAGTGTTCATCGAGGAAAACAAAAATTCCTAAAATAAGAGGGGCAGTGCTGCTGAGGTGCCTCGCTTTCTCTCTCCTCCCCTTTCTCTCTCCCTGTGAATCAAATCGGCGCGATCGGAAAAAAAGGAAGAAAAAAGGGGAAAATACCAGAGAGAGCAACGCCAAGCCAAGTGTTCTCATCTTTGGAGATTTCTGCAGGCTTTAGTGTGCGATTCAATCAATCAACCTGGTATCAACAAATTCATCTCTCTCTCTCTCTCTTTCTCTCTCTCTCTCTGTCAATGGCGGATCCATGCTTATGCTTAACCTAAGTCTACGATTCTCTCGATCTGGTTATCATTTGATTTGATTTGGTCTTTATTTGAATTTGCTCTCGATTCCTATGCAGAAAATACCAATTTATCTCTTCTAGGGTTTCTGAAGGTATTCACTAATGGCTGCTACACCTGCTAGGGCTCGAGCCGATTATGATTACCTTATCAAACTCCTCTTGATCGGCGACAGCGGTATGTATTTTTTTTCTCTTTTCTGTTTTGGATGCTTTTACGCGCATTTGATTTCGTTTGTCGTTGATGTTTTAGTTTCGAATCGAATCGTATGAGTCATGAGTTGTTTGTGGCACTGTGTTCACCTTCGTGGATCTGGAGCGAAATGTGAGGTATTTGTGTTTAGAATTTGAAAAGATGTTGACATAGGCTGCTAATTTTTCGCTTTTGTAATAAATCTGCATTCTAGATTGTTAGGGCCTGATGCAAACTGTTCGAAAATAGGTCTATTGAAAAATTCGGTAGAATAGATGATGTAGGAGACGAACATTGTTTTGCTTGTGGCCTTCTTCTGCGCTGCATGTCAAATTAGCCTTGGCAATGTCAGATCATCGTCACACATTCCAATTGAACTGCTTTGACATTGCTTCCCTGTTGAATTCCGAACTGGTGTCAAGCAAAAAACAATTGTGTTATTGAGTCTGAAATTGTTGTATGTCACACTGAAATAGTTGACACTCAATTTTTACATTTTTAATATCAGTAGTCATTCGATTTCATATAGTTTTATGGTCAACTGGAAAATAATCATCCTATTTTTAATTTGGGGAATGATTATATCTGTGTTTTCTCATGTTCCTTGCTTCGTTCTTGTGAAGAGTACTGGTTTAACTTTTTAAGTAGAGTATCATGTGTTCAAGAGTGTGTTGCAATGGCATGTGCAAATGGCTAGTGGGCATTTAGTTGAATGCCTATTGTGTTCTCTATTTTGGGAGCAATTTTAATTTTTACCTGTGTTTTCTCATGTTCCTTGTTGAAGAGTATACTCCTTTAACATTTTAAGAAGACTATTGTGCATTGAAGGGTGCAGTGCAATGAAATGTGTCAGTTACTAGTAGGCATTTAATTGGACGTGTATTGTGTTTGCTCTTTGGACACATGGAAAGCCAAAGATTGGGAAAACTTTAAAGCTTGAATTATAGTAGACTAAATTGAAATAGGGAGTTCTAGGCGGTGATTAGTTTTTGCTCTCAGGCCTAGTCTAGTGGAACCAACCTCTTGGCAATTCAGGGGTAAGATTGCTGCATTTGATTGCTGTACGCCTTGCCTAGGAAAGAATCTTGTTCTATGCATTTGAATTTGAATTATGCATTTTGCGTATCTATGCTTATCAATATTAAATATGAGGAAATGAAATCTCATAATTTGAGTTTGTAATATGGACATCTTTCTATTATAGGGTCATATATGCGTTGTGACATTGTTAATGATCTGGGTGTTGCGGGAATGGACGTATATACTGTGCGTTTATTTGCTTTTGTTTTTGTGGTACAAGCTGTTGAAATATTGCTGGACTGCGGAGGGGGGTTTCCTGGTGACTTATGTTTTGCATCCACTCTTTCCCTTTTTGTGCTACTTTTTGTCTTTTCCTTTGTGCATCTGAACACAAGACATTCAGGTAAACATAGAGAGATTGATTGTGCATAAAAGCAATAGCTTCTCCAATAAACAACCCTTTTCATCTCCAGTTCTAATCACAGCATGTCTACATTCAAGCCTCTTAGCTGATGGCACATGATAAATTTGTCAGTACATCTTTGTTAAAAATGAAGATTCTTAAATGCTGCTCACAGTCTCAAAGTTTAGGAATTCTATTATAACCATAACCACTACCTTAAATCAGGCAACATGGGGAAAATATGTGCTTGATTCCTGCAGTGCTTGCAGTTTGATAGTTGAAATGAACCAGATATTTAATAGTTTATGATTAATGGCATCATCTCCCTCTTTTTTGTATTGTCATTCCTTTGGATGTCTATTGTACTTTTAACTGGGGTGAAAAAGGCTCTAAATGTGCTGCAATTATTTAATGTTTAACTTACTACATTTGTTTTATTTGATTCTTCAAGTGATCTCCTCTGTGAGCATACTGTAGTCTTGCTTTTATATACTGCACCATGGATGTGGGTTCACCCGGTCAATTGCATTGCAGGTGTGGGTAAGAGTTGCCTCCTCCTGCGTTTCTCTGATGGCTCCTTCACGACGAGTTTTATCACAACCATTGGGTAGGTTTGGTTCTATGATGCTTGGCAGAAGCGCATGGTGATTTACCTTGGAAATATGTACATATTACATTGCTCCTGAATTTGTATTTTATGTACTTGTGCAGTATTGATTTTAAGATTCGTACCATAGAGCTTGATGGAAAACGAATTAAGCTTCAGATATGGGACACTGCGGGTCAGGAACGATTTAGGACCATCACGACTGGTAATTGGTTTTTGCTTCACTTGTGAATCATTTATGGCTAGTTTTGTTGCTGTCAATTAGCATGATACTTTTGAAGCATTCTCTAGTTGCATGGAGAGTTTGCGCATATTGTTGTGTGGTCTATTCGGGTTTCTTTTTTAGACTGTTTAGTTGTATGATGCATCACTAAGTGATCGAGAAAACTTTTAAATCTAGCATTCTGCATCGGTGCTTGATTTTTTAATGAGCCTTCTTGAATCATCTTCTGCCATTGTCTTGTGACCCCACATTTCTTCTGGCTGTTAATATTGTTTTGCACTAGGGACATCCTCATAATTTACCTTTTTGCTTTCTTCATTATAGCCTACTATCGTGGAGCCATGGGTATTCTGCTGGTGTACGACGTTACGGATGAGTCATCATTTAACAGTAATTCTTTCCCACACCTGATGCTATTTGGATTGCAACTTAGTTTTCTATTACATCCTCTCCGTATGGTCTCGGTGGATGCTTTGTGATATATACTCTACGGGCTACAGCAGTATAGCTTGCTAGTGACTGCTGATTAGAGTATATTTTCAATTACATTTCTTTAAAACTTTGAGGTAGATGGCTGACACTTTGGCAGAGATTATCTTTACGCATGTGTAGGTATTCACTGTCCTGAATTTTGCCAGATATTCGAAACTGGATACGCAATATTGAGCAGCATGCCTCTGACAATGTAAACAAGATACTGGTAGGGAATAAGGCTGATATGGATGAGAGTAAAAGGGTATGCTATATATATAAGGCTTTTGACTTTCCGGCTGTAATTGATAGGCAAAATAAGTAAGCATTCCACCTGTCCCTTATCTTTGCACATTCATTTCTTCAGGCTGTGCCGACAGCCAAGGGACAAGCGCTAGCTGATGAATACGGAATTAAGTTTTTCGAAACTGTGAGTGAATGCCCTCTTATATGATTTGCTAGCTTTCCAATTTTGCTTCTCCTGTCGAGTTTTAAAGGAGGATGACCCTTCTGCAGAGTGCAAAAACAAACCTAAATGTGGAGGAAGTGTTCTTTTCCATAGCGAGGGATATCAAGGAACGGCTTGCAGGTTCTGATATGAAGCAAGAGGTATGGTCTTTGATCTCTGCCTAACAATAGCATTCTCATTTGGCATGGTCACTCGTTGCTGAAGCGTTTGATATTTGTTGCAGGTTCAGCCAGCACTTTCAATTAAACCATCAGACCAATCAGGAAATGAAGCAGCTGCGAAGTCAGGCTGCTGTGTTTAAGGGACAGCATAGTTGATTGGACAAGCCGAAATGCAAGTGGGATTATGTGTGCGTTAACAGAAGACTTTGATTGTGATGACAATGTGATGAATGCTTGTAATATTTCTTACCATCATTCTTTTATCATATCCGTTTTAGCGCGTTTAAAGTAGATTATTAATGAGTAATTTGTTCCAGTGGCAAACACCATTTTCTTTTCGATTCTAATCAAGGGCTTTTGAGTGCTAAGAAACATGTCAACTCTATGAATGGGTTTGAAAGCGTGCCTTTCAATGACTCTTACCTGCAGAACTTGAGCTTTCAAGTATTTGTTTGACAAACCGCTATGAAGACTATGTAAATATACCTTGTTGCCATCGTGGATGCAAGAGTATATCTGCATTGTCATTGTGAGCTCTAGGGTCTTTGTATTTTTGTGAAGAAGACCAATCTCTTTATCATTACAGCACAAGGCACCCTCACTAGATCTCAAGGGGATGGCCCACAATGAGTTGTGGCAGGGAGCAACTTGCCTTCACTAGGGAATTTATGCCAATGAACAATTATTTATAGTCAATTAACAAGTTTGGGAATTTGTCAGGCTATATTGATAAAAACAAAATGCATTGTTATATGTCAATCTTGTTAGCTAAAGAGTAAAATTTATAATTCACCTTTAAAGTATCTAATCCAGCAATTTTTATTCATCTAATGCATGATACATTAATTTCTAGACCAATTAAAATGCAATCATTCTATCTATACAAAAGATCCGCACGATTTGATTATAAGCAGTCAGATACTTGTTTGAAAAAGGTGAAGTACTCAACATATTAGTATATTACAATCACCTGGACTCAATTTCTTACCAATTATGATCACCTAGACTCGATTTCTTACCAATTCAGGTGCCTGGGATTTGTGTCCCAAATGGGCTTTTTACATCTTAAGCCCCCTACTAAGGGGTGTGGGGACCTAGAGAATGGGATCTTCAATTAATGGATATCTAATGCACTAAAATAACGGTTGAGATCTTTTTGCATTTGGAGGGAGCACTCTAATCTTAGAGTTTAGCCACCTAATGATTGAGCATTTTTTTTATAGCAATTTTGAGGAAGAGCTATAAGTAAGATCTTCGATCAACTAAGTCCAAACTCTTTTTTCTGCCTCTGTTAGGAATGTAAGTGGGAACGCATTAATACATAGCTGAATATGGGTGCGATTGTCATTTTCAATCCACTAGTGGTAGTTCTTCAATAGTTTAAAATTTTAACAGTTAGATAAGTGAATTGCAACATTGTAACTAATTACAAAGGATCCTCTCGGCTAATTAAAAAAAGAAAAAGAAAAAGGGAGGCCTGACTTGAGATGTTCCAAAAGGAAAGAAGACTAGACGCGAAATGAGCCGAAAACTCCTGAAATAGCAAATTAAGAATGATTGACGTAGGGAGTTTCCTTACCTCCAATGTTATGCTCTTAGACAACAGTTTTTGACACATGAGACGAAGAGAAAGATGACCCCCCTCTCTGTCTCGGTCTCATCTGCTGTTGCTGCTCCAATTCCACCCTCTGTGGGCTACTCCAACCCCTTAAAAGGCCTTGACAGATGCTTATCCATGGCGGAGCTCAAACAATTTCACTCCCAAATCATCCGCCTCGGCCTCTCATCTGACAACGATGTCATGGGCAGGGCTATCAAGTTCTGTGCTTTGTCTAAATCTGGTGATTTGGATTATGCCCACCAATTGTTCGATAAAATGCCCCACCCAGATCCTTTCATTTATAACACCCTCATCAGAGGTTACCTGCAATGCCGGTTGGCTAAGGAGTGCTTTCTTTTGTATCTGCGAATGTTAGAAGACTCTGTTATGCCTAATAACTTCACGTTCCCTTCCCTTATTCGATCATGCTGCATTGAGAATTGGGTTGAAGAAGGAAGTCAAATACATGCACATGTTGTGAAATTCGGGTTCATTGATGATGGGTTTTCTCTGAACAATTTGATTTACATGTATGTGAGTTTTGGATTCTTGGTGGAAGCAACAAGGGTGTTTGATAATATGCCTCAGAGGGATGCTATCTCTTGGACTACCTTGATCAGCGGGTATTCTCAATTGGGTCTTGTGGATGATGCTTGCGAGGTTTTTAGATTAATGCCTAATAGAAATTCTGCTGCTTGGAATGCCATGATAGCCGCGTATGTTCAACATAGCCGTTTCCATGATGCTTTTGCTTTGTTTGATGAAATGAGGGCTGCAAACGTGGAGTTGGACAAGTATGTGATAGCTAGTATGTTATCAGCTTGCATAGGATTGGGAGCTCTGGGGCAAGGAGAATGGTTACACAGATATATCGAGAAGAATGGCATAGAAATTAATGCAAAGCTTGCGACCACAATCATCGACATGTACTGCAAGTGTGGCTGCTTAGAGAAGGCTTTTGAAGTTTTTAATGGGTTGCCTATTAAAGGGATCTCCACATGGAACTGCATGATTGGTGGGTTGGCTCTGCATGGGAGAGGAGAAGCTGCAATAGAGCTCTTCAAGGACATGGAGAGGGAGATGGTGAAACCTGATGGTATTACTTTCTTGAATGTCCTAAATGCTTGTGCCCATTCAGGGTTAGTTGACACAGGCCGACATTACTTCAAGTATATGACTGAAGTTCATGGCATTGAACCTGGGATGGAGCACTTTGGGTGTATGGCTGACTTGTTGGGTAGGGCGGGATTGGTGAAAGAGGCGAAAAAGCTCATTGAAGAGATGCCCATGGAAGCTGATGCAGGTGTATTGGGTGCCATTGTAGGAGCTTGTAAGATCCATGGAAACATTGAGCTAGGAGAGATAATGGGCAAGAGGTTAATCGAATTGGAACCTAATAAGAGTGGCCGATATGTATTGTTAGCCAACCTATATGCATCTGCTGGCAGATGGGAAGATGTAGGGAAGGTCAGAAGGTTAATGAATGACAGGGGAGTTAAGAAGGCTCCTGGTTTCTCAGTGATCGAAATGGAAGGGACCGTTAGTGAATTTATCGCTGGAGGAAGGGCTCATCCCGAAAGTAGAGAGATCTATGCCAAGGTTGATGAGGTGCTAGAAAGAATAAGATCGATTGGTTATGTGCCTGACACAGATGGGGTGCTGCAAGATATCGACGAGGAGGAAAAGGACAACCCTTTACTCTACCACAGTGAAAAGCTTGCCATTGCATTTGGCCTGCTGAAGACTAAGCCAGGGCAAACCATTCGTATCTCAAAAAATTTGAGAGTTTGTACAGATTGTCACCAGGCAAGTAAGCTCATCTCAAAGGCTTTTGATCGTGAGATAATAGTGAGAGATAGGAATCGTTTTCACCATTTCAGGAATGGTGAATGCTCTTGTAATGATTTCTGGTAAAAACTCAAAAATATGTACTGTTCGATAATTTCGTCCTCCCATGTGCATTTTGACTTATTAATGTTCCAATTATTATGCTTTATTCTTTCCACTATATTACTTGAAAGCCATTTTAATTAGTGTTTACTACTTATGCTCTTCACTCTATCAAAGAAGAAAAAAGATACAGCTTATTCATAGTTCGTACATCTTGCATGTATTTCTTTTCTTCCTTGGTTATTGGTCATGCCCTAAGTTGGGCCTTGATTAAGGAGTTAGCTTCAGCCATCACATTGTTTAGCTATCGCGATGGCCTGTTGAACCCCATGAAAGAGTTCAGGTCCTTGATAACAACTTTTTGTGGACTTTAGATCTAATTGTCACACGAGACAACCAAGCCAATTCAGTGTAGAGACATGGAATTTTCTGAAGCGATTGCTTTTTTTAGTTTATTTGGAGAATTATAAGTCAAAAGGTTAGGACTTTTGAAAAATCTTTAGAATCAACACTTGGTTCAAACCTTCAAGTTAGCTATTTATGCATGTTGCTTAATCTACGTACTTATGATATTTACGCGTGTACAACAAGGAATGTTACGAGAATTTCACTGCGTTAGATTAGATATGAGTTAAGGTCGTGCAAAGGTTTACGAATGTCTAAATCTTGCATTTGCAGTATAGTTATAAGCTTAATGCAAAAAATTCCATAATAAAGATCTCAACCCGAAAAAAAGAACAACCCTTTAGAGAAAATCTCATTTATTTTATGTCTCATAAAAAACTAAGCTCTTAAATGAATAAGTAATTTGAAATTTAAAAAGTATTTAGGGTCCAATAAAGAAGAGAGATGATAGTGGGTAAAGTCTCCCCTCGAAGCGTTGACCTTACTAGAAGGCATGTTGAAAATTTGACAGCCAGCCAGCCCCTTTAAATGGATTATGACCATATTTGCTGTCCTGTTAATTCAAAAACTCCCACAATCAGCTAGAATTATGTCAAACCATTGGTACCAGCTGCAGCTAGCTATCTTTGCCAAGATCAAAGTCAAATTAGGATGAGTTGAGCTCCAGTTGTCTTCAATGGTATTTGTCCAACCAACAAAGTAGTGACTAGAGACACCATTACTAAAAATATAGACCGGTAAAAAACTCTCTTATAATTCATGCACTGTTCTTTGTAACTTATTATAAGCATTTATAATCAGCATTATGCATTGATCAACTTGTAAACTTGAGAGTTTCTATTTACAGATCTCTCTACGTACCGTATAAAGAAAGCTAACGTTGACTTCGGAAGAGGAATTATTGAATAGCTTGGTAAATGAAAGTAGTATCATACATTACGCTCTCAGTGGGTACCATTTGTTATTGAATTTTAATCAATAAAAAAAATAAATAAAACCCATAGTAAAAGGTGTTATTATTATTGTTTTTCGCAGCATTAATCAACATTTATCAACAATGTTAGCACTGATAAATATTTAGTCATATTAATATGTAATGAGTTCATCGTTAGTTAGAAAAAGAACAACCCTTTAGAAAAAATAATCTTTTGAGGGAAGAAATGATGGATTAGAATTAGTCATTATATCAAGATATTTTCTACCACTCTTCACATGTTGTTTTACTGCTTTTTTTTTTTTTACCTAAATAGTTTTTAAACTAATCTTTTGAAATTGCACCCCCAACAAAAAAACAAAAAAAACCACAGGACATCAGTTGGATAACAACGAAAGCAATCAAAATTACCATCACTCATTTCACTTTCATGGCAGCCTTATATGAATATCACCACAATCATCCCAAACCAATCAATGCAAATATATAACTTTATCTTGCAAACTCTGCATTCAAAACAAACTTTATTCAATAATTAATCCCTGATTCCCAAATCATTCAATCCATGAAAAAGAATTGAATGAAGAAAACTGTTTGTTTGCATAGAATAAACCACTGCAATGCTACATGTAATGAAAGAATTGCAACCCTAATTGGACCCAGAAGTAATATCCATGTTCAACTATCGACTAACTAACTAAATTGTATCTGTCTGTGTGTGAATCTCTGTATACGTAAAGAAACCAACAGAATCAAAATCCCTAAACTATGGAAGCAATTCTGTACACCTAAACATCAGAATTGAGATCAATCAGTCAAGCTATGTATGAATGGAAGAATTAGGGATTGGAATCACAGAAAGCAATGAATGGGTTGCCTCAATTCCAGCTTCAAGAAATCACTCTGTTCTTCTGCGTGCTTTTTATTATCTTCTGCTTCTTGTTCCACAATCTCTCCTTCTTCAATTTCATCATGATCATCACCATCATTGATGACCACCTCCTCCTTCCATGGCGGAAAGTTGAGATCCAAACCCAAGCAAATTCGCTTCGAAGTGTTCGATTTCTTCAGAACGGGCGCCACCACTACGCCGTCGTTTTCTAATTTGCGCTTCTTGCTTACGTCATCACCTCCATCGCTCCTTCCGACGCTGCCTTCGCTGGTGACGGTGCTGCTGACTCCGGCGAGGCCACCGCTGGATAGAACGGCTCTGTGACGGCGCATGTGGCCGCCGAGCGCCTGTCCGATCGGAAATTCGAGGCCGCAGATCGAGCAGGCGTGAGTCTTGGGCTTCGCCGGCACCGGAGACCTGCCGTCGGCGAGTTCGCCGCCGGCGAGAGGCTTGTTCTTGTTGTGGCTGGCTCGGTGGCCGCCGAGGGCCTGGAAGGACGGGAACTTCCGGCCGCAAGTCTTGCAGGAAAACAACCGGGTCGGGTCGGAGGCCACAGCCCGGTCGAACCCGGATTGTGAGGAGAGAAGCATCAAGCAATTGGCCATGGCGAAGGTCTCGATTTCTCCCGCACCGCCTCTGTTGTTGGTTGTTGTTGCCGCCATCCCCAGCGTCATCAATGGAGGTTTTAGAGAGAGAAACTTGTCGACTTGAATACGAACTCGAGAGAGAGAGAGAGAGAGAGAGAGAGAGTTGTGTACCGGCTTTTCTGGGCAGTAGAGAGATAGTGAATGAATGAATTGTGAAGCGGGGTTTGCTTGCTGCTACTTATATAGAGCGGCAAAAGAGGTAGTCAGCACGAAATTAACCGACTTTGAATGAAGGGTTGTACTGCACAAGTTGAAGTATTAAGAGGGGCTGAAATTACGGAATTGTCCTCTTTGACTTGAGGACTAAGTAAGCGGCGGGGGGGATGTTTGATTTTGTTTTAAGTAATTAATTAATTAATGAGTTTGGATTGTATTGCACTCTTCTAGTTTTTAGTAATTTCTGAGTAGATTAGTACTCATCGTTTTTGATATCCCTGCGTATTTTAAGATTTTTTATTCACCATAAACAAGTCAATTTTCCTATTTTCCCACAAGCTATCTTCCTTTTTTATTATTTTATTTGATATTCAGACTTTATTATTGACAAATAAAATAAAAATTCACTCAATAGAACCATGCCAAATTTTATGGAAAGTATAGTTCATGCATGTCAAAGATATTCTTATTTTCCCTTAAAATTAAGATTCACACCATGATTTAAAGAAAGTAAATAATCATCATAACGTGGGTTTTACTTTTTTTTTTCTAAATTTGGATCAGATTGGCCACGTAATCGAAGTTAGGCTGCTTCATATGAATTGACAGTATTTCTAGTCGAGCCACTTTTAGATAAGATGGAATTGACATCAAGTCACAGAGGTTGAGTCATATTAAGTCAGTCTTATATTTATAATTGTTATATATAACCAAAAAGTAAATTATGTTTGTCTCATCGAGTGAATTATTTTCAATTAAGTAGCATTAAATTAAGGAGTGATTATTACATGAGGGATAATTAAGGAAGAGGGGGGGGGGGGGGGGATGGCGTGAGCAAACCAATAGAAAATAAGGAGTCATTTGCGGCAAACCAATCGGAATGAGAAATAAATCTCAAATCTGGACATACGTAGCTGTTCGCTGAATACTGGAAGCCTCGTGGGCAAATTCTATCCAGTTCAATATTTGTCACAGAATAGTACTACTAATACTGTTTCTCCAGAAGCTCTTGAATTACTTGCTCTTTTTCCCACCAATAAAATAATGGCTTTCCTCCTCCACTGCCCCACGTTCAATCCAAGCGCGTTACACTTGCGTGTTTGAGATTAAATTGTTGAATACGAGTTGTTTATATTAATGGTTTAAATTGATGATTTATATTAAATGTATTAAAAGAAAATATTTGATGAAATTAATTATTTAAGATAAATTTTTAAGATAAAATATCAATTCGAAAGAAATTAATTACCAAAGATTAGTTATCTTATGGGGTGTTTAATAACATTAGCTGTTTGAGGAAAAATAGCTGTTTCGGAGAATTTTGGCTATTTTGACCAAGTCAAACAGCTAAATGATGTTTGATAAAAAGCTGTTTGCAGTAGCTGTTTGACCCAAAAAAGATCTTTTTCAAAAATCTATTCTCATTAGTTTTTTGAGAAAAGTTTTGTGTGAAAATGATATAATTGTCTATAAGTTTGAAAAAATTGCACACATTTTATTAAAAACTAATTCATAAATAAGGGTATAAATGAAAATTAATCAACATATTTTTTAGAAACAACTAGTTTTTTCCAAACACTTTTTTCAAAAACACCTAATTCGAACAGCTAATATAAGAAACTAATTGAAACAGCTAATAGCTAACAGCTGCACAAACAGTTAATAGCTAACAGTTGTTTATCAAACAGGGCCTTAACATTTTTTCAAATTAGCTTAGAGTCAATTTATTTGAGTGTTTGGAAAGTGTTAATAATTAATAATTTTACACGTCAATTAAACACTATTAACTATTGGTATAGTTGGTTAATCACTATTTGCTATTTTTAACCATCACTAACCGTTGTTTTCAACAATTTACAAATGCTAATAATCGTTAGTAAACTACTGCTAATTGCTAACAACTTATTACAACAAGTTGCAACAACACCTTTTGGTTTTTAGTATAGATCCTACATTCACGAGGTTTAAGGAGATTCACATATAGACAGTTTTATCTCTTTAGATATCTCTACCCTCCATAAAGACGCTGATTCGAAGAGATCAATGAAAATCGTTAGCAACTTCCTGTTATTTCTAAACTTTAATACAAATACGCTTTTATAAACTTAAACACTCACCCAAAAAATAAAAAATAAACATTGTGAAACAACCATCTGCTGCAACCCTTTTAATTTATTGAGAAATTTCAGAGTTATACAACAACAACATTACTTCCTAGCGTAAATTCGACTTTTGCCGAGTCATACTAATGTGAAAATTGAAAAAGTGATCCAAAGATGACGCGCTGCTAGGGAAGAGCTCAGCGAAGGATTGCGTCAGCCAATACGTACCGAGCGAGGTCGTATGGTTTGCGTGGGTGACACGTCTCAACCGTCCAATTATGGGAAATAAAAAATAAAAAAAAAGGTAGGGGATAGAGAGTAGAGTAGAATGTTGGTAGTGTATCTACGCGGTGTGGCTTCTAGTCGTTGGCCTCAACTGTCACTGAGTTCACACACGCGGGCAACGCTGCTACGTGGCGTCGACATGTTGTCATTCACACGTCGCATTCACAATCGTGCACATTCTTAAGTGCTGCTTGCTTCCTCAATCCCCGCTTGCCTTGATGCTACTCTGGATTGATAGTTGATTGTCTACAACTACAAGTGGTTTCTCCTCTTTAAGTATTCATCAAATCATGTTTTTTTCATGTGTGTAATTTTTATGATGTGGAATGGAAACGAGTTGAATAGCGATAAGTTTGATTTAAGTACAATTGGATATATGATGATTAGGTTTGACTCAGATTTGAATCAGATTTAAGTGTGTATCACGTGGGTAAGAAATAAGGTTGAAATCAAAGTTAGATCCTAGATTTATTTTCCATGTTAAAAAAAAAAAAAGGTTGAAATAAGATTCCGTTGATCACGGTGACAATCCTATGCTCTTCACATAGGCAATTTTTTTTAAAAAAAAGAGTTAATTGACTCAAATTGAGTTCAATCGAGCCGTGTTGAGCTAGCTGGGCTCCAGCTCAACTTTGTGAGCTTTCAAGCCGACTCGGGCTAGGTTTGATCTCGAGTTGAAATTTTTCACTTGAGTCGAGAGTTTCACGAGTCAGTTCAGTTTTATTACAACCTATTTAATATAATTATCTCTTTCTGTCTCAATGTTTCAAATGATCTCTTACTTAAGTTGAGATTAATTGATAAATAATTATCCAATTTTTTTATCGTATATTTTTTTACATTGATCTTTGCACCTCTCTCTGCCCCCAAATCAGAGAGAAAAAATTTAGTCATTGATTTTTGCAAACAAATGAAGTAAATCATAAAGAAAACGGTTATATGTACCTTGATAACATCTTTTATATAAAATAGGTAATAAACTCATATCAATCAACTTTTCTTCAAACCGTGTAATTTATTGAATGTAAAACCACTCCAATATGAACTCAACTAGAACTGATCACGTCACCTTTACCCAATACATAAATCAGAAGCATACATCTATATTTTCTTTGAAAAATAGTTAATTTTTAAGTAAACCTAGATTTAAAATTCCCAACTATGTATATTCTACATGCCTTCTTTGCAACAACAACAAAAAAATAAAATAAAATAAAATAAAATAAAATAAAACAAGAGCCATGCATAGTATAGAAGAAATAAACGTGCAAAGAGCATACTAGTCAGTGCTCGCCATGCAAACATTCAAAGGATCCAGTTCACTAATTAATGCGATCATCTTCAAATCTAGAGTAATTAATTAATTAACTAGATTCAAATCTTCCTCCTCAATTCTTTCCCCAAATTAAAAAAATAAATAAATGTAAAATTACGCAAGGGATGACGTCAGTGCTTTGTGAAGATCTAGAATATAAAAAGATCACAATGGGGTTTTTTTTTTTTTTGGACCTTCATTAATTAATTTGGAGAAATTAGTTGGTAAGATAGTTAGTTTGGGGAAAGTCAAATAAAAAGATTATATCACGTTAGTACAAGGTTTGACTGATTAGTTAATTAATAAATATAAGGAAATACAGCATGCCAGGTGGACAACACTGATTTGTCAAATAGTATGACCATTATTAGTTGAGAACTCGATCAACTAGAAGGGCTGCTAGCTACTTGTGCTTTTCTATTGTCCAACTGGGGCTTATTATAAGTTGGACCTTCTAGATTAGGGTTTTTGTTGCTTCTATTAATTTTTTTTTTTTTGGTTTTATTTTTCACCATAAAGCTTGTGAATAAGGGTAATTTGTCATAAATTAGGAGCTGAGTATGTTCCATGGAGCCCAAAATTAAGTTGATCTCTTTGACTAAAATGATGCAAAGTGCAAAGTATCACTCTCATCTAGATGAAGCATTCTCTAAAAGATGTGCTTAGTTGAATTTATTTATTTTTTATTTTGTTATAACAGATGCAAGAAAGTATGAACAAATTGACAATTACACGCGGATTTAACGTGATTCACTAACAATGTGTTAGCTACATCCACAGGCAGAAGAGAGGAATAGTTTTATTGATGATGAAGGAATACAGAAAATACGCATTACATATATAGGGTTTAGGTTTTAGGGTTAACCCTAGTCCACACATCACGTACGCCGTCTAACAGAAAATTTTTATCTGCCTTGGACAGAAAACAGATTTGTCTATGGGAAGATATGTAGGATTAATATTAATGGAATGATCAGTAATGCGCTGACGTAGTTAGAAAATTTTTATGTGGATTTTTTAAGCTTGATTAACTTATAGGGGACAGAGGTTGCCAAGCCTAGGTTGAGACAAGTACAAGCTGATTGAGCTGGACTTGTTTTGTTATTCCTATATTTATCTGCCTTGGACTTTTGCCTCATTGTATATCGGAGCCTTGGTAAATTAGTCCACATCTAGATGTTAAAAGGCAAACTTAAATTCAAGTATCAAATGATTTGAGGATTAGGCTCGACCTTTGGACTAGCAAGCTCAAACTCAAGCTTTGGACGAACCAAGTATTAGGCGAGTAGCACAGGAGCTGGACTTTGCTAAGCTTAGTGAGCCACAGTTGGTCTGAGTATCAATACGAGTTGGTCTTGTCAACTCCCATCTTGATTCTCACACACCATGCTAACCGTCTCATAGAATGCAGGTTTATTGTAATTTTAAGTTTTTCACTAGATAATTAGATGATGCAACATCAACTGGGCTAGCAAAGAGTAAACTTGCCTTGTCAAAAGGGTGATCAAGTCCTACAAACACCCCCCTCCGGGGATTTTCTAATATATGTGTGAGGTTTCAATGGTTTATCATTTGGTGCAGAATAGAATTGCAACTGGTCCATACAAATCACATTGTGCCTTGTTGTGAGATGTTCCATCATTACTCATCACCTATTCGCGAACCACATATTTGTACACACTGTGTGCAATGCACGTTCTAATCGCGTGGCACTGGCTACATCATGATGTGTAGTAACATTTTTGCAAGCAGAGAGACTTAAGTGATTGAACATGCCTTTTCGTAAATTTACATGACACCTGCTATGGTTTAACCTTATGAATTTGAAAGTTTCACACATTTGGCACTAAAAGTGACATTGACAGACAGGTTAATGTGCTGTATAATGTAACCTGCATACATGCAATGTATTACTAATGGGAATGATGGATCCAAATTCTTCCTGCTAGTTATCTTCAAGTTGTATGCCTATATCACTCCCTTATAGCTCTCAACAACTCTTTGACTTCAATGCTTATGGAGGCTCTTAGCATACCATTGAGAAATGTCACTGAAACTGAGATGTTCAATAGGTATGATTGTAGTACATCATTGAGTTAGTGCAGGAATTCAGCTACATAAGTTGCAAAGCTGAGTGTATTATCACCTCGAAAAAGTATATTGAGTTATGAGATTGAAAAAGCTCTGATAACTAGAATGCTTATGCTCTTGATACTAACGCAGTGCATCATCAGTAACCGGACATTAGTTCTGTTCTCTGCTTTCTGTCAGGAGATACTTAAATGGAGACGAAGAAGCTTTGTCAGACTTCTTCGTCAGAAAAAAGCAAAGTAATTGTCTGGCAGTGAGTTCGGCCTATTTGTAATTATTTAATTAATCTGAATCCTCTCTGTTCGCAAACTGTGGCTACTGTCTCCATGCATTGAGCGTTGTCAGAATTCTGGTTCATTCAGGAGGGTGCTATTTGATGTCAAGGTAAATGAATTTGGTCTTGCATCTTTTGGAACAAAATTTATCTTGAGGTTACTCTATTGCTTGCCTTGCCTTTTCTTCTCCCCTTGGAAAATACCATCCATACATGTTAAATGAGACAAGCTCTGCACAACATAAGTCACCTTTATTATACACGCATTTTGGTAGCACGATCACAATGTCAATGAGAAAATAAAACATGACTCATGACTGTTCTTATTTGTCTGTGGTCCACAAATCTACCCGAAATTGTCTTGTCAGAGTTAAGATTGAGAAAGACGCAGTAGGTTGAACCAATAGTTTTGAGGGCATCCTATATGAGAAAGTAGTCTCATGGACATAAGAGAAGTCAAGCAACTGTAGAACTTATGCTGCCTTCTTCATACGGGGTTGTAGAAGATTCCATGTATCTTGAAGATGAATTATCACTAGAAAAGAGTCTCAAAAACCTTACAAATTGTTGACGCATTGTAACTAGTATGTCAAATGACTTCCAGGTTCTGAGGGCAGATTTACTTGGAGAGGTAGATCAAAGCTGATAAGACGACATTGTGCCCAAAAATTTACAACCGAAATCAACAGGGTACCTTTCTTTACCCTCCTGTTCCCTGGATGTTCGTAAAGAACAAGATTTTACAGTTACTGCGTGCTTACAAATTGATATTCTTCTTTGTACATTTGCTGCTTGCTTACAGTATTTTAATGAGCCAGTAACGGGGTCAGAAATCTCTGTTCCCTTGCTCAAAGATACATAGGAGGAGAAAGGATTCGATCAAGATGCATTTGGTCTAACATTGAGGAACCATGCAGAGGTGAGTAAAGCGATAACACAGTTTATGGTCCTTGTTTTCTCTCGTTTCCTCCTCTGTGTTCTTAGTTTTGAGAACTTTGGCTTCTGTTCAGGTGTCCCAAGTCCAACTCTGCGGAACAGAGAACTTCATTTAAGAAAGTTGAACTGGTTTTTCAGCGGCAATGGCAAGGGCAAATAGAGATCTCTTCTAGAACAATGCATGCTTCCTGATCATGTAAAAGGAACAGTATGGAGAAACTCTCTTGCTGGGTTTGAAGGGAGGGAACTAGGGAAGCACCGCACCTCAGGTCTTTCTCACCATCTGCTAACATTAGCAGCCATAATTTCAGGAATAGACCCTTACACAATTGCCATCTTCATTTCTGTGTTCGCAGCTGACAATGAGCGACAATAATCAGGCATCAGAAGCATAGGCTTTCCCTGATCAATTTTCTATGACTGTAATTAGCCTCATGAGTTTTCAGTAAACTGGGAAGCAATGTATTAGATTGCTAGGGAACAAACAATTGTTGTGTGAAACCTCTGAAATTATCAGCATCAAAAGCATTGGTTACTCCTTCCGATTGCCCTTCTGATAATTGCATTGTCTTCCTATGTGTACCAAATGAATGCTATTGGAGTGCAGTGTTGGAGCTTAAGCCCAAAACAACTATAAGAGATAAGATTGCTACATCGAACCCTCCACACCTTACTTAAAGAGGACTCCAGGGTATGAATTTGAATTTTGAGTTAAGCAATGAAAACTGCGGAACTTGTGAACAATTTTTGAAGCAAACCTCTGAAATTTTACTGTCTCAGACTCTCAGTACAGGATTGACTTCATTTACGACAGTCCAAGTCTTGTAAGTTTTTACAAATTTCTTTTTAAGTTTGGCCCGCAAGTCTGGAATGATGTCCTTCCTGTTGTATGTCAATGACCTAGACAGAAGCATATCACTAGCAAAACTCGAGCCAAAAGGTACTAAAAAACATGCAAATTTGGAAACAAAAGCATTTTCCACAAATAAATCTGATCAATGGCTCTGCAACCTCACTAGCAGTGTGCATGAAAGCTGCCACCCAAATGTCTTATTTACAATTCAAAAGAGAATGATCACCATTCACAACCTATAACAAAATGACAGTTGGGAACCAAACTGCAATGGAAAAGCAAGCGGCCTTGTGAAATTTTAAGATGGTAATACTCCAGCTAAATAGAGAGAGAGTTTCTCTCTGAGATCAGAACCAGAAGTCATGTCGGCAGATTCACATACTTGCTGTCGATAGCCTGCATCATGGCTATGACACAAGGGCATGTCGTCCTGCATCTCATCTTCCAAGTCAATAATGATGTTGTGAAGCAGGCAGCAAACTAGGATTATCCTCGGTAATTTATGTTTATCAGGTCTCCACATTGCCCCATGAATTATCTTCCACATCTCCTTCAACCTAGCAAGTGCCCTTCTTGCCACCATTCGTGTTGCAAAATGTCGTCTATTGAAATCAGCCTTCATTTCCAGCAGATCTTTGCCTCTATAAGGTGTGACTAGCCATGGCAACGAAGGAAAGCCCGAGTCCCCAACTATGTATTCTCTTATTTCGGACCCATCTGAGAGAATGAGTGGTTTCCCATTCAAGCGCTTGCCCTTCTCACATAGCTTGAAGAAATTTGAGGATTTAAGTACCAAAGAATCGCTCATCTTACCAGGCCATCCAGTGACTATATCTCGGAACCTCATATCGGGGTCTACTACTGCCTGTAAGAGCATACTGTGGTTTTTCTCACGGTCACACCATACCTTGTTACTGGGGTCTGCCACAGGCAAGCACATAGTTATGTGGGTGATGTCAATTGCACCACAACAGTTCGGAAAGCCCCGGATTTTCTCAAACTTGGACTTTATTTGGCCTATTTCTGCATCGCTGGAAGGCCATTGAAGATGGCGAAGTCCATTCTTTTCCATTGACTCCACAAACCGCCAGGTGACTTGGGAGACAGTTGAGTGATGCAGCCCAAATGAGTCTCCAACTGACACTAGGGATTCTCCCGAGCTGAGTCTTCTAAGAGCAACTGCCACTTGGTCATTCAATGACAGAGGCTTGCCGTTTGAGAAGGAAAAATGGCCTGGTTTGGCTAACATATCTTCTCTTACAAGTGAGCATATGTAGTTGAATGTCTTCATTGAAATTTTGAAAACTGATTCAAACTTATCCAGTCCTTTTGAAGGAGTCAGATGTCCTGCAGAGAAATGGAAGTTATTATGCATATGCTATTCTGCTCGGACGGTAAAGAATTACCAGAAATGGAAGATCAATGATCAGTAAGCATGACAGTAATAGGAGGAACTGCATTACCTTTTGGGGGGGAGGGGGGTTTAGAAGAAATGCATGAACATTATATATAAAGGCATAAATATGGCCATCAGGCTTCCTGCTTGGAGATTGCACACAATTTGCACGAGAAGATTATATCCTGCACGAAGCTCCCAAACATTGAGTTGATAGCTGAACACCCTTCCCCCCCACACCCTCCCCTCCTCAGAGCACTCAGATATCAACACCTAATATTGTGACTCAATGGCAAAATAAAATAATAATGAAGCTAAATTCTCTTGGCTGCTTTAATGAAATTCACAAGTTTCAGCATATGATGTACAACTCTCATCATCATCATTTGTATAACTGTTTGAAGTGTAGAAAACTAGAGCTCACAGCATAAACCTGCAAGTGTGCAGCTTCATGCTATGAGCAAATCTCAGAAGCTTAGAAAGCCAGGATGGGAAAATAAAGAACAGTAGTAACAATCAACATGGAGGGGGGCGGGGAGCTTCTTTCTGAGAACACTTTAATAAGGGTACACAGTAGGCCATGCCACACACTAATATTCAATGCCAGTGAGGACTTCTGAAGTATCCGATGCAGAACACATGTATAACATCAAGCAGGAGAAAAATAGAGAAAAATGAAATCAATGGCTGTTAGGCACTACTTTGCTGCTGTTGCTTTAAATACCTACATAACATCTAATGCAGCGATGCATGCAAGTAATCCCCCAAGTCCCCTTGGTTTTCTACAGCAAAAGAAAATTTCTCATGTAGCTTCATGATTAGACATTACAATGTCCTCCTCTACATGATATACTTCAAGCAGGATAACATTCAGGACAATATTCAGTTCAGGTTACATAACTGATGTTGGATTTCTACTTCAAGGAACACTAGCCCATTTTTATCATCCCTGGCATTACTCATACAAAGTCATATAATCATGTCAGTTCACAGAACTCCACATGTCCTTGGGTGCAAAACCCTCAATGACTGAGAGAAATTCCTCATCAGGAGAGCTCATGAATACATTTAGGGAATAATTCTACAAGATTCAAGCATCAGAAGAACATAAGCCACTATCATCTTAAGCCTTTTAATCTCACAAAGCATGCTAAATAACCAAGACAAGCGAGCCTTCAACCTGCTACAACTTTGTGGTTTCACCTAAGAAAAACTCCTTGAAATCTCAACAAAATCTAGAACCTACACGTAAAAAGCTCAGAACATTACCTACACCATATCAAAACCTTAAGTACCTAGCAAAATCTGCTGACAGCAGATAGAGATGTTGACTGCAGGAATCCCAACAGCCCAAGCAGTTGCTTAACTCAATATTGAACCAAACTTCTGTGTCAATAGTCAAATCAGGCAAAAGTAATGCCTTCAAAATTAGAAGGCTAACAAGAGCCTGCCATGAGGCACCAATCGTAAAATGGACAGATAACTCCCAAGTTCTTAACAGCAGGTAAACTACTCAAGAGTGATCCCTCGACATGGCCATTTGAGAAAGATTAACCGAAATATGAATGTGCAGTGCACTGGAGATCTGAGGGCTTAATGTTCTTTGGCAATGTAGAGTACAACACTTTGAACATCATCACCCCATATACTCAAACAAATTTCCAGGGCCTTCTAAAGCTCAGCAGGGGGTTTTGGAACCCTAATGCACTCTACGAGTGCTGAAAGATTAGTAGCTGAACAACATTTAAAAAAAAAATCATTGATAAGACTGAAGTAAGGAACAAAATCTCCTTGGGTACCAAGATACAACTGGTTGCCACTGTAGCCAATACAAAGCTTGCCCCAGCATGTAAGATTATGAAGAATTAGCAGCTCAGCAACATACAAACAAATCAACATTCTGAAAGTCCAACAAATCAATGAAACTGAAAATAGTATTCTTACAGTCACCAGGAACAAAATGCTAGGGATCCACCCCAAAAAATGACCAAGCAGATTTGCACCCAACAACCCCATAGGCAAGCAGCTAAAAAAGGCTCAATCTACTTCATTCCAGATTAAATAAACAAGCATAAGTTTTCACTATGTTTAAACCAAAACCCAGATGCCTATCATTAAAAAATGATCAGATACAGTAACTTATGCACAGGAATGAAGACATGCTACGCCAAAAGCCAATAAATTTTGAGCAAAGAAAAATACCATTAATCCCCTTGGAGAACTCGACCCACCAATCTGCAGGTTCTTCATTCTCTGAAAAATCTGTTTTCCGTTTTTTCTTTGACCCTCTAAGAGGCGCCATCGGTCAATTGAACTCAATCCTCAAACTCAAAGGGAAGATAGCTGAATCAACCAAACAAGACAACAGACACAAAGCACACAATTTTTGAATATTAAACAGAAGACATAGCATAAGCAACAGGAAAAAGAAAAAGGGTTAGGGAAAAATAAGATCATGGGCAGAGAATTTGAATGGAAATGGTGAAGCAAACCATGCACAATGACAAAAGCGTTAGAGGGTTGAGATGGGTTAGTTGCTGCGTGTGAGTAAAAATAAAAAGAATGCTAAAAAAGAGAGCTTTTGATGCAGAATACAAGGCTGGAAGAAGAGAGAAATCAAAGCAAGACAAACTGGGTTTCTTAGGACAATGTAGCAATAGAAGCGAGAGCAGGAGAGAAAGGGGAAAAACAAAAACCGAACCTTTGCTCAGCACAGACCTCTGTGAGTTTCTCTCTCTACAAGTCATGGATTAGTAGCACAAAGGACAGATTCTTGTAAATTACAACCTCTATTCCTCTCATCTATCTATTTATTAGTTATTTCTTTTAATAATTTATTTATAATTAAGCCCTCTTATCTCAATTTAGTACTGCTAGACCCAGATTAAGCATTAGGAACGAGACAAGCTTAAAAGGGGTATCAACACTTCTATTCTATGTATCTATAAAATTGTATTACTTTAAGACTTGAATATCAATCTTAAAGCTAAAAAAGTGATGCCTTGGCCAAAATTTGACCCTTTTCTTTTTTCTATAGCTTGACCATAGTCTTTACTCTTTGCAAGCAAAAGGGGTAAAATTGGACTGGTAGGGCTACTTATATTTAGATTTATTCACGTCTTTCTAAAATGAAATTCACATAAAGTATTGTCATCATTGTTGAAAAGGCACCGAAAACAACTATTCGCTCTTGTTGCTTGATCTATGATGACATTTTGTTATATTCTCAATATATGACAGCACTACCAACTCCTAATGCAATTGTTGCTTCATATGGTGTGAGCAGGTCCAGATACAGACAGTTTTGGTATGCAAGCATCGTCTAAGGGAGAAACCGATAGATAAAAATGACCAATATTCTTTCTAACTTACTTCTCTTTTCATCAAAATTTGACCTCTAAAAGAAAATTTTAAAATCTCGAAATTGAAATTTATCATACATGATTGTTGATAAGTTAAAATATATTTTGATTTAAAATATGTAGAATATTTGTTATATTCTTCTTAAGATACAGTAAAAAAAATGTCCCTTTTTCATACATCTATTGCTGATCTCAAAATTATTGTGAAATACATAGGATTAAGTTTAGCTTTTTTTGTTTGGGGGGGGGGGGGTGCTATTCCTAATACATTTTTTTAGGTACCATACCCGAATTGTGTACTATCATTTTAAGCTAATCTAATTGGATCTTTGACTGTTGCAAGGTCCAAGTTTGACCTTTGATGAAATGTGATACTGCTTCACCTCAAATCAAATTGTTTTGGAAAATCATGGTCTGTTTCCCCTTGTTGGACTGGTGCAGAAGGGGGAAAAAAAATTGAAATCCAAAGGGGTGGAGACATAAAAAAAATCATACATATACTTAGAAATAGTCTCATCAAATTGCAAATTATACAGTAATAATTATTGTCTTGCATCAAATACCACCAATTTGCATTTTAAAAAAAAAGTACAAACCATAATGTTTATTGCATTAATTAAGTGTATTGAGTGGGTGAAAGTTTGATTTCAATAGTTTGGGTCGAAGTTCTATGTGTCAAATTATGATAGGAAGAAAACCTGAATTAAATGGACAAAAATAAAAGAGGTCAATTTGTGAATATTTATGGGTAGATTTTTGCTTACAATAAATAAATTTTCCAAAACAAAAAGAAAAGACAAGAATGATATGACATCTATTCTATATTGAGCGAGAAGAACACCATAAACATGATTTAATTTCTAAATTATAGGTTTTCGTGCAAACGTGAATACACTCAGATAAAAAAATTTCAAATACAAACAAACATGAATTAAAAAATGATCCTTCGTCGTAGGTACATATACTTTAAAGAGTAAAAGTAATTGTTATTGGATAAGAAATTGTTAGAATCTAATTGTTCTCATAGTTAATTTTTAAGTAATACTAGCAGAGATTATATATATATATATATATATATATATATATATATATATATATATAT
>JACYFF010031954.1:102751056-102776412 GCA_017589665.1 Selenicereus undatus
ATATATATATATATATATATATATATATATATATATATATATATATAGGGATTGAAACATGGGAAGCGACTATGAACAAAACAATCCAGATGAAATTTGACCATGTAAATCCACAGGACTCTGCAATGAGTTTTGCTCAAAAAAAAAAAAAAGACTTTGCAAATGTAGTGGGCCTACAAGTGGAGTCTAAAAGGAATATGGGCCCTTTAAAAGGGACCTAATCTAACTATTTGGGATCAGGCCCAATTTGAAATGATACGGTCATTAATGAACCCACTCTTTGATAAGTATACTTGGGCCTTGAGTGGGCTAACCCAACCTAGCTCTAGGAACTTTGTGAGTTAGGACCCTATTCTTCTATAATTAAGCTCTTAAATCAAAGGGAAGATTTTAATCCTTAAAATCGTCCTTTTAGTTCCACTAAAGTGTAATGCTTATGCCTTAATTTGCTAAGAGTTTGTCCCAAAAGCTCCAAGCTCAATGCAAATTTCTGCTTAAAGGAACCCCCACTTCCACAACCCAAAACCCCAAAACAAGGGAGAAAATAAAAGAGAAAGAGAGAGAATGCAAGCTAAGTATTGTAGTTAGTCACTCTACATGCTTAGTTGAAAGTAAGTTGTGTTTCGGAGTTAATTTGATCTATTTACAATTTTAGCTGATTAGAGACGTTGTACGTATATAGATTGTAGAGACTGTCTTGTTTGACTTTACCTTATAAAACTCAAATAATGGCCGGCAAAAAAGTGAGAATGATGAATGTTCAAATGCAAAAGTAAACGAATGAATATGTCTACAAATTGTTATCGACTGTTTAGGTTGAGGTTTTGTCTATATTAACCTTTACGTCGAGGCAAGCGGGGGGAAGGGGGGTAAATGAGACAGCAGAACTATTACTACTAGTTAACCTTGAGAGCTTCAAATGATTACATAGAAATCAATTTAGAGACCCACCACAAGAACAAAGAAAAAAGGCAAAGGGAGCTTTCATTGTTCTCCTTTCTTCACACTGAGCATAATGTATGTAGTGGCTTTCTTTTCCACAGATTCCCTACAATGACTAACACTACTGCTGCTACCAAAGGGTAACCGTGCAACTCACGGCACGAATATAGTCTGCTCCCCTTGTTCCCCCCCCCCCCCCCTCTACATTCCATCCTTGTCATTTGCCAATTAAGCACTTAACTGATCACAAATTACATCTAAGTAGTACTGTTTAAGAAGTCAGTAATACTAATGATGAGTCTCAGTTTTGGTGGCCGCATCTTTTGTGTTGACGCTAATCCGACTCACTTCACCATTGCATTCCTTCTTACTGCTTGGTTGTGTCGTCGTCTTCGCCCTCCTGGGTATGCATTTTGCTGTTACTACTCCTTCCTCCTCTTTCACCCCCACCTTCAAATGCCAGTTCCTGCCAATGTTGATCCCGATTCAGCTGTCAAAACAAGATTTTTGGAGACCCGAAAATCTGAAATCAAGTTCAGATTATGGACTTGCTGTTCCAATCACTACTGTCTATCCTAGGCAAATTGATGCAAAACACAATGTTTTGGCCTGAGACATGAATATGTAACTCATTTTACGTCTAACAAGGTAAAACTTGAGAGCTCTCGATCAGAAAAATTCTGTTAACATATAAAGATATCGACTCAACGAACTAATTAAACCAGACAGAGAGAGAGAGAGAGAGAGAGTCAATACCGATCAGCATTGTAAGAAGAGGAACGTTTAAGAGCAGGAAATTCATCCTTGTTAGTCTGAATCAAACTCCCACTAAAATACCCCTTATCTTCCAACGCCATTTTGGCAAAACTACTGCTTGCATGACTCTCAATCTCAGCCATCACATCATCTTCTTGATCATCATCATCTTTCCTCCTCGCCGTCTGATCGCCATCTCCTCCACATGTCACTCTGTTCCTGTACTGCTCGACCAGGGACATTCCGTGTTCCTTAACTGTTGTTGCTCCACATTCTCTAAACGAGATCGACCCACATGAAATCAGGGACATTAAAACTGATGAAGCCTTCATTCTCCCACTTGGGCAGCTCCCAACCGTCCGATTCACGGGCTCTGATTGAGCTGATTGATTGATGGGTGCTTGTGATGATGACAGCAGTATTCTCCCATCCGCCTTCATCAACGACTCTAATGTCTCCGGGCTTGAATCCGACGGTGGAGGTGAGATCTCGTCCTTGCTGAGCTCTGTACGCTGCTGCTGCCCCTCCTCCTTTTCCACTTTCTCTCTCCCATGGGTTTCCTCCGATTCTGCCTTACGACGCCGTTTGTCCTCCGTCTGAGTCGACGCGTCCGCCGCGGCTTTCAACTCGCGAGTCGACTCGGCCTTGTAGACCACCTTGTACTCCTGGAGGTCGACGGCCCCCCATGACTGGTCCCTCCCCCGGTGCCTCACCGCCGGGGAATCTCCGGCGGTGGTTTTGCCGTTGGAGGACGACGACGTTTCCGGCGACTTCGAAACGGGAGAAGAAACGGTTTCGAGGATCTCAGAGCCCTTAAGAACGTACTCCCCGCCGTGAACTGGGTGGATGAAATCATTCTCTTCCAAGTCGTGCCACACATACCCATTTTTGTAACTCCTACTCCAAAAATAAAAATCAAAAATCAAAAATCAAAAATCAAAAACCCATTTCAAATTATGAGGATAAAATTAAACTAACTTTTGAAAATTGATGAATTGAGTTAACTACCTTTTGGAAGACCATGAATACTGGGAAGCCATGCCTTTACCACGAAGGAGATTCAATCTGTTTATAACATCTGAAATCAAAGTAAAAAAAATGCTCAATTTCCTTTGATTTTATCATTGTTGGACTATAACCCATTTCAAATTCGAACAATGAAAAAGAGGGAGAGAGAGAAAATACCTCGGAGAAAGAGGCCGTCGGGGGAGGAGAGAGGGACCTCCATGAAATGAGGGTGTTCAAGCTGACCGTTTCTGGAGAGATAGTAAACAACAGGGGCAAGGGATGATTGGTTTTGCTGAGGCTCGACATTGTCGTTGGTCTTGGGCTTGTTAGATGGTTCGGACCAGACTCTGGTGCGTTCAGGGCTGATGGTATTTTCTCTCTCCTTCCATTTCCTCTGCAACTCACTCCTTCCTCTGCTTGCTGCTACTGCCATGGCTAAACCAGCATCAACTCAACTGCTGTGAAGAAAACAGTAGAGGAAGAGAGATTCTTTGAGGAGGACTGGTTTGGAATGAAAGTTAGAATAATAGAATGAAGGGTTTTATACAGGGGTTTGGCTTTCTGGGTCTTTGTTGTTCTGGAGGAATGTGACAAACGGAGGCAGTTGAGAGAGAGAGAGATAGAGAGAGAGGATTCAAAAATCTGGGATGGGGGGAGATGGGGAAGCAGAGGATAGGGACAAGCAGCTACCAAACAGAGGAAATATTTGTTTTCGATAACAGTACAAATTGGGCAGACATTTTCTAGGTCAGTCTACCATTTTCAACTCTTGAGGATTCAAGTTTCAACTCTTCCCTCTTCTCCAGCTTCAGTATTTTAATTGAAAAAAAGAAAGAACGAAAGAAATGAGAGGAGGGAGAGCCACTCTATATTTGTATGAGCCGACCTAGCTCTTGCTTGAAGTTTGCTTCCACAAGGTCGCTCTTCATATTTGTTGCATATTTATCATTGAACATTAAAGTGTATATTTGATCTATGTTGCTGTATTTAAATACATCTTTTGTTTTCCTTAACTACATCTTAGCTAAGTAAAGAGCACTATTCTATGGAGGGTATGAAAATTTATATTCATATATTTTATTCATTCACAAAATTTGTACTTGATCAGTGTTAGTTTAGTCTAACATATCGGATAATCTATTTCACTGAAGTCGATGTACAATTGCCTGTTGATCCAATAAATGATGGAGTTTTCCCATAACAGATTTCCTCTATTTATAAGATTTAAACCCGATACCATATTTAAAGAAATAAGTATCAAACTACTTAAATTAATCAGTGTTAGTTTATTCTAACATATATACGTATAGTGTAACCTTTTTGTGGGTCTCTTAGAATCAGTCTCTTTACGGATAGGAATGTCGATAGGGGTAAGGTTGCCTATGGTTGAATCTTCCCAGATTCCGCAAAAGTGGAACCCACACTGAGAGGTGGTGTTGTTGTATATACGTATATTGTAAACAAGACAAAGACGTCCTCGATAATTGTATCAAAGCTTTTGCATCAAGTTTGAGAATCTAACCAATGGAAGCCGGCTTTCACATTCGCATTTCAAACATGGTGCCAAGAACAACAACGGGAAGAAAAAAAAAATTCAAAATCATCCGTTGACAGTTGACAAAATTTCAAATGTATTCTTTCAGGGCGCCTGTTTAATTGTTTAAATTAAATGGCACTGACACCAAACTGTTGACTCCAGCTGATACCTTGCGATAAATTCGCTGCTCCATGAAATTGAAAACCAAGAAGACCACTCCTACAGCTGTGTACTAGAGAGGCGAGTACTATTTCAACGCAAAAAAAGGAGGCAAGTACTATTAATTTTTAAATTTTTTTAAAAATTTAAGACATAAAGTGAACATTGGACTGTAGCTTAGGCCGTGCATTTATAATAATTTAGATTAGTTTATGTAAATTTAATTTCATAGGAATGAGTTTAATTCGCTTTTATCAATTTAATCTAATAAATATAAGTTCAATTCAATAATTCAAATGAGTTCTTTCAAAAAAACAAAGTTCAAATAGCTTAAGTATAACATAAGTAATTATAAGTGAATTCAATTTGACAAAAATATGTATACATAAAAATATGTATACCTCCCAGTGTGGGTCCCACTTTCACAGGGTCTAGGAGATCCAATTGTAGGCAACCTTATATTTACCGATATTTTTACTCGTAGAGAGGCTGATTCCAAGAGACCTAAATTTTTTATGAAAAATTGGATTCAAATTCCTCCCTATATTGATTTTTACGGCTCATTTATATCCAAAAAACAAACCGAAAAACGTAAACCTAATAACCATCAAGCCAAGCAAGCCCAGGCCCACGTACTTTTGTCAACAGTACGGAGGCCCACATAGCCCCCTTGAGTCGGCCTTACCCTGCAGAAAGATTTTTGTCCTTTTTAACTTATTTTATCAATCAATTCCAGTGATTGATATTACTTAAAATGGGTCAAATAAGTATGACCAACTAAAGAATAATTAGTTAAAAATCCATTATTGATGAGACATATCCCATGATGAACGGCCACGATCTAACAATGTTTCAATAGTCATTGCTTGCTAAGTGATAGTACAGTCTACATGTTGAAGACTTGTGCATGAATCTATAACACATACAATACATATTTGAAAAATCAACTAGTTGTGGTTTAGATTAATTAAACATTAATTCCTCTTATAAATACGTGGATTTATGTTATGTCGTCTTTAATTGTCCAATATTACATGCAACAAAAGATATCTAACAACCTTCTATGTAAGGCTCTCGAAAAGAAAGTTTTTCGAAACTTGTGGGATATACTGAAATCATTGTCGATGGTAAATTTAGGTTCTCTACTTCTCTTTAGTACTTTTATAGTTTATATTTAATACTTATATTACCTTACTTATAAAAAAAATAATATTTATAAGTCAATCTATTTAGATAATTAGTCTGTTCATGGTAACATAACTTTTTGATGTTTATTACGTGAAAATACATTAATACAGTAACAAATAATATAAAAGATAATAGTCCATAAAATGGCCAATGCCTTGCATGTAAAAGGACTAAGTGGCTTGTTGTGAATGGAATGATTTATAATATCATGTCAAATGGGAGGTCGTCTTGCAGTGAACAGTAGAGGGAAAAATGTATGGGGTCGAACATAGATTAGGGACAACAAATGGGGTCAGTTTTATTTGCATCGTGACAAGAAGATGAAGATGTCAGAAGCTCCCAAACAAACTTGTCAAAGGATTACACCTCTTTGGGAATATATGTTTTAGCATGAGTTTCATCGCATCCTCAGTAGGAGGAAATTGAATTCATGAGTACTCATGACATTATGAAAATAAAAACAAGAGAGGATAAGATTTTTAGGTTCATTGATTGAATGGTACGTGGGTTGGTGGTTAATCGGTCCAAATTATTCTGACTACCGAAAATTTTTAGGCTGGTTTCAAGTTAAGTCGTCATATAAACGATTTTAAAATAGAGAAATAGTATGATTATACTTTTTAAGTTGCATAGTTGTTATGCTATCTAAAGATATTTCAAAGTATGAGTTGTTAGCTGTTTTAAGGAGCTTGTTAAACTCATTAGATAATATGTTTATCTATTTTATCATATGAACTCTTATTGACTGAAGAGCAGTTGGCCTAGTTGGCCACTACTGCCTTCCCCCATGCTCCCCACCCGGGTTCGACTCGGGGGGGGGGGGACGCGAATGTTGTGCTTTGTACAGGAAACTTTGTGGTTGGGTCGGGTTCCTGAGCAATCTGCTTGGGCTTTGGTACCCCTTACCTCTTGGTTTGTTAAGGCCCATTGGGTACCCCTGAGATAGGGGCTTGATGGGCTAGGGCTCGTTTACCAGTGTAAAAAAAAAAAACAAACTCTTATTGACCATTCTTTACTCTCTTCCCAAATAGTCAGTAACTAATGACATAATAACATGTTTATGTCAACATCGTAGCAATAATTTTCAAATAGAATTCATACTTTACATTAGCGTACCCTTACGTCACTAATTGCATTTCATTTGCTTTAACCTTTGTGTGATATTTGGTTCTATAATGTAATGTAATCAATCTTCTAATGCAAACACGATTACATAATATTTGGCAATCATGATTACAAAGGCAGTTGTTCTTTACAGTACTTCCTTCCAATCAAACAAGTAAATAAAAATGCAATTACAAACTTATTTACATTACAAGACTGTTTATATCCAACCAAACTTTACCGTAATGCAATTACGTGACAGTGATTTTCATGCCCCTATATGAAAATGTTGAGATTCTCAAGCCTAGGATGCCAATGGGTGCATCTCATCATCAATCCACAATCCTACAACTATTTACCAAGAATATAGCACTGATCACTGCACCAAAAATTTAGGCTGGTATGTAGCTCTGGAAATTCTGAAAATAATGGATAAGAGAACAAAGGAGTACCACAAAAAATTCAGGAGAATTTATTTGATGAGTTGCTTTCGACTACTTAAAAACATGAAGGATCTTCTGGCAAAATTCTTTACAAGTAAAAACAATGTGTTCAGATTGAAAGGGCACTTGACAGAGACCACATCAAGAGGAGAGGAGGTGCACTCCATGTGAGTTGTGTATGACTCGTCTAATCCATCATGTCAAAGATATGAGCTTTTTTTGAATTAAAAAAAATGTAGTAACATACCTACCTCTTTCTAGGGTTAGGTTATGCTTCAATTTAAATGAATTGTACCCCTTGGTATAGGTTTGCATTAGTTAAATCTTATGCTTCAATTTAAGCCTCTTGCATTAAGCGGTCGCTGCCAAATGTCAAGATGGAAAGAATTGTAGCAATTCTTTGAAGTAAATGGAAATCTAAAAATAGTAAAGTATTTCGTAACGAACCATTCAGTCCGGGATTATTCCTTTTATGAGCAAACTGAGCAAGTGCAGAATGACGCATAAGGCATAAGCTTTCATAATCATTCCAACCGACCACTCAACTTCAATCAACCCGTCGGTGCAAGCAGCAAAAGTAGATATCATGCTGGAAATCACCAGGTGGATTTGTCAAAATCAATTTTGATAGTTCCAAAACTTCTCAAGCAGTGGTAGGAGGCTTTATCATCCGCGATTGCACTAGGCGATTCATACAGGTGGTAGCTTTCAACCTTGGAGCTGCATCAGTATTAGTGGCAGAAGCTACAACAATGCGCAATGAGATTAGAGCAGTTACACATGATGATTTATAGGTGTTCACATTGAAGAAGACAATAGCATTCTCGTCCAAGCAGTGAAAAGGAAAATTCAAGTACCATGGGAGATCCAAGTGCTAGTTCAGGATGTTACTACATTCTTAGATAGTTTCAACAATGTCATTTTAACTCATACTTTTAGATAGGGTAATTGTGCTGCCGATTGGGTCGCTAAATATGGGCTTTCAGTTTATTCCACTGCTGGTTGGAATTTGGTTCCTCATAGGGACCTTAGACGTATTCTCAAGGAGAATAATTCATGACAAGCCCTTGAGAGAAGGGCGTCTTAGATTGTATGACTTACCTTTCTTACAAATAAATAAATAAATAAATTTATTAAGACCTTGTTCTTTTTGTTGAACTTCAACCTGCTTCAATCCACTTCATGAATTTTAATTAAAAAAATCAATTTTAATTCATTTCAACCAACTTCAACCCACTATTTTAACCAACTACTATTCATCATATAAAAAATATATCAACTTTAACCCACCTCAACGCACTTCAACTAACTTATACCCAGTTCAACCCACTTCACCTATTTTTCAACCTCTATTTTCCAATGAAAAGAATGGGCCCTAATAGTTGTATGAGATAGTCTTATAGATAATAGCAAATTTTTATATAATTAGAAACATTGCAATGAACGAACTCTAATAGCAGCTCAATTTTGATTAAACTATTTGAATATGAGTCCATTTTTTTTAATTAGACTCTTATGTATATAATTTTAACTACATTGTACTCTTGTTAATTCCACAACTTTTTAAGGTCAAATATCCTATATATCTTATACAAACTCTTGCACTATTCATTTTCCTCATAGAAGATATTCTTGTGTAGAAAATCTTTTTAAAACTAATTCTTAATCACCAATTAACTTAGTGGAAACATTCCCCTTTTTTGTTGAGGTGAAATTGATGGAAATTTAGTATTCCTGACATTTTCTTGCGTTTCTAACTTTCATGCAAGGCATCAAAACAGGGCGTCCCATCATTGAGAGTTTAAGACAAGACGATGTCCAAGGACCGTCCTCCCGTGGTGGCGTGCCCTTGAATTGGGCATTTATTTATTTGACAAATGTGAGAAAAACCAAACATGATAATTCTACACTACTACGGTCTTTTAGTCATATTACTTAGGCCTTGTTCTTTTCAGTGGGAACTGATGGATGTGGAATGAATGAGTATAAAAAAGGGAGAAAAGAGTGGGTGAGAGTTGATAAGAGTGATATATATTTTTTTTTAAGTGTGGGAAAGGGGGGAAGAAGTGAGTGAGATTGGGTAAGAGTTGAAAGGAGTTGAATGAAGTTGGGGAGTTGAATGAAGGAGTGCGGGAAAGGGGGGAAGGAGTGTTATTTTTGTTCAAGTGTAGAAAAGAGTGAAAAGGGAGAGAAAAAGTGGGTTGGATTCATTAAACCACGAAAAAAACAGTGCCTTAATAATATGACACATTTCCAATTTCTCTAGTTAATTAATCTAAGAAATGATTGAAGGGAAAGAGTGAGCACCTGGATTGAAGGGAATACATACGCTTTTATTTGGTTAAAACTATCTCATATAAACTTATTGTTATGCATTAATATAATATATTAACGGATATTAGTTTAAGTGATTTAGTACTTATTCTCCTTAAGTACGATTTTCATTCGAGTTTTGTGAATGAAGAAAATTTGTGATAGAAGAGATATGCCCCATTTATACGCTAACAGTAGTTCAACTCTAGTAAAAAAATATCCAAAGAGTAAAAAAAAAATAATATATTGTCAGTTCACAAGTAATTTTTGATTATACGTCATTGTGAATTGATCTTATCTAAATTTGCATTATAATCGTCCCCCTTCCCAAGCAAAAAAAGAAAACAAAAATAAAAAAGAAATTAATTCTATGAGGCCTTCTATTCTTCTCCATTGGTTGGTGTTCATTGATTATGGGCTGGTAATGGGCAAAGAAGCAGCCCAGCATGGCTACACCTTCTTCTCTATGGGCCCGAGCCCGTCTATCAGAGCAAAGGGGCCCAAAAACATAAAGGTTTGGATGGAAAGAAACAGTAGAGGAGCCCATATACAATGCATTTATATCTAAATTTTAAAAATTGATCTATAATTATTTCTTTTTGAGTCACAATGATTAATTATATTCTTGGAGTCATTAGGATTAATTATATTAGTTGAAGACAAAAGTAATAAATAATTTCATCTAAATTGTAATTAGCAATTTACTTTCTACGGTAACTTTTAACTAAATATTAGATGATAGTAACGTCCAAATATTTGATTTATGTCTGAAATTAGGTTGGCTTTTAGACTTTGAACCACAAAAGTTTTCCTCGTGAAATGATTAAGGTTTGGATGATCATGTTTTCAACAAATTTGTAGTATAAATCCTCAAAAATATTATCAATTGAATTGATCGGCATTTATGAAACACAAATTCTATTATGTCATAGAGACTAAATTCAATAGGAACCAAGGAACATAATATTTCAATTATTAGTTTAATAAACTCAATATATAAAACTAAGAAACACAAGCAAGTACCATGTAACCTCTATACGGGTAGAAATATCGGTAGAGATAAGGTTGCATACCGCTGGATCTCCTCAAACCCTGTGAAAGCGGGACTCACACTGACAGGCGGTGGTGGTGTTATTGTTGTTGATAAAAATCATATAGTTTAACTTTAACCCAGAGAAAGGGGAAATCATAGACTAAAAATTTTCTTTTTAAAATCACCCGAAAAAGTTGATATAATATAATATAATATACATCCACTCAACCAATATTCTCTTTCCTTGAGACAAGGAATGGAGAAAGAAACATATATATATATATATATATATATATATATATATATATATATATAATGCTGGGAAACTTATCAAATATGCCAGTGTATTGATCGAAAATGACGTCTTCTTTTCATTTTATTCTAATAACTCAACTTACACGACGACCCACGTAATCCTCATAATTTGCCTCAACCAATAATTGGTTAAAGCTAATTTCGGCCCCCAAACCCCCAAAAAAAAAAAAAAAAAAAGAGAGAGAGAGGGTGAGGGGACTTCAGTGGCTAGAGCAATTGTCCAATCCTAAGTCATGTCTCATATACAATTGAAACTGTCACGGGCAAACAGTATATACATCATTAAGACATTAATTGTATTTGCCCTGTATTATCTTCCTCCTTCGGAATCTATCAATCAAACTGAATTTTGACGGATCATTCAATCACTTTGCAGCTTATCACGGGAAGGCCTTCACAATCTTCTGGAAAGAATGATCTCAAAACACGGGTTCTCCTTCAAGAACATCCTCTGCTTCTCAAATATAAGATAAATCAAAACCAATTCAGAAGAATTTGCATTCGCAATCTCTTCCAAGGAAGTACTCTCCCTCAGTTTCAGTCAGTGAGAGAGACTATCCCATGGGAAATGAGGTCAATACCATTTACACAAAAATACGACGTTCACGAAATTTCCATGAACTGGCTTGTGGCAAGCTCTACATCACATCTCAGGAATCAGGATCGAGAGGACGACAATGGTAGAAGGTGCAAGAGAAACAAAATATGTTTGCATTATTCTGACCCAGAATACAATTGCGCTGCAAATAGTGAATTAACGATTCAGCCAAAAGAAAGGGAATCTTGGAGCAACAATATGGTTGTCTCCGTGTGACTAAAAGATCACGGGTTCGAGTCGTGGTTCGTGTGACCAAAAGGTCACGAGTTCGAGCCGTGGAATCAGCCATTGACAAAGTCAGGTTAGGCTGTCTACAATTCATCCTTTGGGATGCGGCCCTTCCCCGGACTCTGCATGAACGTGATATGCTTATGCACCGGGCTGTCCTAACGATTCAGCCAAAATTATTCCTTATAATGCAGGGGCCAAAAAAAAACTTTCATACCTTGCGTCTCATATCTCATGTCATTTAAAAAGAGCACAGTTTTCATTTTTCGAAAGTTCAGAACAGTAGAGAATGCCCTGCAATAAACAGGACAGTAGACTTTATTAACGGGGAAAGAATCCTTCTCTTTTCTATGTTCTAGATGTTGTAAAACAAAATTTCTCACTAAATTGTTCTTGACTTGACGTTATTTTGAACACTTTTTAAATCTTGTCATTTAGCGATTCCCTTCTCTGCAATTAAGGGATATATAAGGTTGTATACGTCAAGATCCTTTACCCTACCTGGACAGGATTCTACAGTATTGGTTTGTTCTGTTTCTAGATGGAAGCAAGTTGCGCTCAAATTTCTTAATCAATCTAGTCGATCTAACACCCAAATTCTTTGGATTGGCATGTCCCTTTCTTATCTCATGCATTGCCCACTACAATTCATGATAACTTCACCAAAGCACACTCCCACCCAAGTGGAATTGCAGAAAATGGAATGGAGGGACCCATCACACCTACTCTTGTAACACTTCCCTGCGTGTGATGTAAATGCTTACGCTCAACGGCTGAAATGCGATTGGCACAATGTGGCACTTACTACCACTAGCGCACAAAAACTATATGCAGATAAGTCGATAACATCAAATTGCACTTATTTTATTATCATATTGCTCCCACTTCTATTAAATATGAATACTCTTCACAACTTTAGAAGTTATTTTAATACTATGAACAATATGGGCATCACTCATCAGAGGTTTTCATACTACTAAATCTATTTGGTCAAGGAAGGTCTTCTAATTGGCCCTAATGTTGCAGAAGAGTCGGATCAACATCTAATGAAGGGAGCTGCCCCTTCAATTTCCTTCCCTCTTCTTAAGCCAACCCCCAACCTTCGCAGTCGACCCCCGCCAAAAAAAACAGGAAAAATGAAGAAAGGAGATTCATTTGCCATGCCTTGAAAGTACCCAGAGGTTTACTTAAAAGTCCAGACAGATGAAAGCATGACTCTGTCCTAGCATACGACATATTGATTGAAAGATGCCTAAAATATAGAGCTGGAAAAAGCTGACCCGACACAATTACCAACCCGAACCCGACACGAAGTTAAGTGGGTTTGGGTATAAATTTTTGACCCGTTTAATTAAATGGGTTGACACGTTCAACCCGTTTAATTAAATGGGTTAGGTTTAAGTCGAAATTCTCGATACGAAAAAGTACCTATTTAACCCGTTTAATTAAATGAGTTAAATAAGTCAACTCATTTTTTTATTTTTTATTTATCCATTTACTTTTTATTAGATAATTAAGAATATAAAAAAATTTAGAAATTATGAATTATAATGAATCTGGGGAATTTCAAAGAGTAATTATTTAATGTGATATGCAAACTTAATTTCTAACACTGTAATTATGTATTAGTTGAAAATATTAAATGCGTAAATAGTTAATTAAGTGACTCAACTTGACCTGTTTATCTTAAACGGGTTAAGCGGGTCAACCCGTTTAAAAATTAAATGGGTACAGGTCAAGATTTTTCAACCCGTTTAATAAACGGGTTAGGTTCAGGTTGAGGAATTCTCAACCCGTTTAAGTTCGACATGAACATGAACCCGACCCGACACGACCTATTACTCAGCTCTACTAAAATATACCTTACATTCCTATCACTATCGACCTTCATATTATATCGTTTCTCAAGTTTGCCATTTTTTACAATGATCTCAAGTTCTCAACTTAGCATCAATCTCAAGTTCGTCAATTTTTACAGTGAATGAGAGATGGCATGTTTGAAATTAATTTTCCTAAGCAAATGGTTCAATTTGTTAATCTTACTACTGCATGAATCAATGTCTATTTTGGATGTCATATAAATTTTAGTTAATAAATTCATCTCATATTTGCAAAAAACTCCCCCCCCCCCCCTCAGGGTCATACAGGTTATGCTTCAAATCTATTAGGCCATGCTTAGGCAATCCTAGACCTCATCACCCCCTATTCCAAGCCAAGGTACATTAGCCTCATATATTAATAGGGGGAAAAAAAAGGATCATTAATCATAGATAACCATGGTATCCTCCACCCCCAACCAAAACAAAT
Organism: Selenicereus undatus; assembly: GCA_017589665.1. NCBI lineage: Eukaryota > Viridiplantae > Streptophyta > Magnoliopsida > Caryophyllales > Cactaceae > Selenicereus > Selenicereus undatus. The sequence continues at coordinate 102,764,988 of JACYFF010031954.1, forward strand.
ATAGGGAAGCATTCACTGGCAATAAATCCTAAGAATGGCTCATTGATAACTACCTTGGCTTTTCATCCCCTATGAGCACAGGCTCAGCTCACGCACTAATCCTCCTCTAATCATGAATTCCTGACTATGGTGATCTTCTAATGATTCTTCTAGATGAAAGATGTTCTATAGTGTTAGAAGAAAGAACAAATTACAAATGTCCCTATCAGAGTCACTTTGCAATTAAATATTACACCAAAAGGAGGGTTTTTATTTTGGTTTTTTCTTTGGGGGTGGGGGTACTATAATAAAGGTTTTTAACTAGTATATCATGCACGTACATTAAGCTATGATCAAGTAATGTCGGCCGTGCTCAATAGCAGTGAGACAGCTGCCCTCTCTGATACTTCTAGTCCTTATTCAGCCCAGAAACGACGATAAATTGTCATGCATTCCATACTCAACAATAAGCATAAATAAACAACCATAGCAGAACTCAATCCAGCAGCCAAATGTTGCTATCTTATATAATGTAATTCCTAAAATCATAAATCTGCCATATCATGCTAGACATAATCTTCCTGAAAGATGCGTACTTGGCATACCTTTTACACTATGTGATCCAGCCTATTTCAGTTTGCAACCTGGGCATTGACTTAATCAGGGATTGACAATCCTTAGGTTTTCACCTTTGGGGGGTTGCTGAGACTAACTGCACAAAGACAAGAAGTGGCATGAATCGTTCTGCATGAACAATAAATAATAATTTGAAGAAACAGAGGATTTTTCCCCATTTAATTGATTCAAATATCTTGATAGATAGACTAATAAAGCAACTAGCAATTACAGATGATCTAGTTCCAAAAAACACTGGGAAAGGGGGGTACAGAATTAGGCATTTTATTATAACTCTTCTCATATGAGTCATATCAGTCAACAGTTTTACCTTGAAACCCGATTTGGTGGGAGGCCGGAATACCAAAGAGTAACTGTAGAGTGGGGCAAAAACCAGATGAAGAGAGTTTTCATATTTCTGCTCACACCTTAATTTTAGATGAGTCCAAAGTCAAGCTTAATTTGGAGTCAGCACATAGTTGTCACTCATCACTTATGCTTTCCATGTCATGCTAGCTCACCCTTTTTATCTACACTTCCATTCCGACTCCACCATACTGGTCCCTAAAGCAAGGAAAGAGCATCTGATTCATCGACCTATCATTCTCCCTTTCACGTCACCTGTGTAATGCTGAATATATAGTGTTAGCATTCCTACCACCAATTAAGTATTGTCAATCACACCACAATTGCACAGCTAATATTATACCCCACTTGATGATATTGTCCAATATTACTGCTAGTGCTATTGACAATTGCTCAAATAAAAAAATTCTGAAACGGAAAGAAAACCCTACACACACCAGATGATTTATACATGATAGGGCCACACACAAGTTCGCATTTTGTTTTCTTAACCATTTACATATTTTCTTAATCTCTAGCGACAATGACCGATGAGGCAACAATGCTAATATGCTAACATGAGATTCAAAGAAACAATAGAACAAGAATAATTGAGTAATTTTAGACAGAAATATAACGTTAAAACCAGAGAGAAAGAACAAACCTTTGGGGGGGGGGGGATACAGTAATTTGTTTTCCTGGATCTTCACAAAGGAGAGAAAAAAACAGTCATTCTAGACATTCTAAGTAAAGTGCATTCATGTATGGTATTTTACCCCCTTATTTTTATTTTGTTTTATTTATTTATTTTTTTTTGGGGGGGGGGGTTTGTTGGAGAAAAGGCAAAAGCTAAGGCTGTACAGGACCAAAATGAATACACTACAAAAAAAAATTCCTCGTCATTCCATAGAATTGTCAATTCATTAAAAGTTGTGCAAGCAGGGAAAACTAATTAAAAGCCACCTTTAGTGGTGTGAAAAAACCTTCTACCCAATTAACAGTACACCAATCCCAGCTCAGAGTGACCTGGGCCTCTTCACCATGGGAAATATTTTATGGCACTAACTTATAGATATCTGATTATAAGAACCTAAGATGCAAAATTTGGGGGAGGGCATACTGGTAAACTGGAGATTGCAAACAAGCATGGGCATGATTATTTTTTTTTTTTGTTGTCTTGGATCCTCCATTTCATTGCAGTCGAGCTACTGTTGGCCCAATAAGGGGTAAGACTCTCTCATAACAAATTTTCTCCATTCACAAGCCTTGAACCCGAGACCTTATTTAAGGGGAACCAATGTCAAACTACTTGAACCAACCTGTGTGGGTAGCATGGGCATGATTATAAGTATATACACAAAAACTTGAACAAAGAGGTTTTTTATTGCTATTTTTGGTCGATGCTAGAAGCTTAAAAAAAGTGATATAATCTGAAAGCAAAGAAATCTATTCAGGGAGGAGGCATGAGTCATGGCAAATAAACAATGAGAATTAATTCATAAACATGAAGGACAATACAACAAAAAAAAAAAAGGCTACATAGTCCTTGGCGCATCCAATAACGAAATGCCTCCAAATATATCCAACTGCCCTGATGAACTACAAGTGTTGAATGTCGTAAGTCTATCATATAATCTATATATTATAATTTCCTTTGTGAATAATCTTTCACCCAAAAAAGAAAAAATATGAAGCAAAACAAAAGATCGCTATAATTTTCTCATCCCCCTTGCATACAACTGCGCTACTATTCCACTCCAGATCAGGAATTTTTCATTTTTCTTTTCCTTTCTGAATGAGCAAAGGAACTAAAAGATTAAGGAAATGATCAGGTAGTAAGAAGTGGGTAAACAGTCAAAGGCAGGGCATTGTTCACAAGATTTCCCCCTCAATTACAAGTTTGCTAGCAAAAGCCTGAGATTGGGCATCACAAACATAGCTTTAATTTAGATTCTACGTCAAAATATCAAGATAACTAAACAATTTGAATAAATTGAGTCAAACAAATTTTTAACCCCATGATTTTTCTTCAGTTTTTCACTAAAGATGAAAAACCATAACTTAAACGCGGCCATGTGTTGCCAATAACCACCTTGATCACATTCATAGAACTGATGAGTTACAGGATTACAGCTGCATGCATATCTTCATCCTTTACAAAATTGAATTATATCCCCTCTTAGGAGCAGGGCACATTGCCAACAAGACAAATTATCTCAGAAAAGGCTTTTACCTATTCTTTGCTTTCAAATATTTGTCTTTTTGCTCTTTCCCTTCAACTCACTTTCAAGTTGGTGTCCTGCTAAAGTCAAGGCAGGCTACCCGCACATCGTCAAATTGGACAGAAACAGAGATAATCTAGCTGCTTGTATGAAAAACCATATGCCTTATCTAGAACAAATCACAGAGTTTCTGTTCCAGTTCTCCCTTTGAATATCAACTTTCTGTCAAACTTTAATACAATTTGATGGGCGATTCATTTTGTCAAATAAGTAAGGCCCTGTTCTTTTCAGTGGGAAATAATGGGTGTGGGATGGGTGAGTGTGGGCAAGGGGGGAAGGAGTGAGTGAGAGTTGATAAGAGTAGTATTTTTTTTTAAGTGTGGGAAAGGGGGGGAAGAAGTGGGTGAGAGTGGGAAGGAGTGGTATTTTTGTTTAAGTGTGGGAAAGAGTGGGAATGGGGGGGGGGGGGGGGAAGGAGTTGGCGGGTGTGGGAAGGAGTGGGTTGGGTTCATTAAACCACGAAAAGAACATGACCTAAATATATAAATGCCGTTAGTTGCACAAGGTCAATCAGCTTAGCCTCCGCCCACAAAAGATGGAAAAATATATCATGCTCCAGGGAGTATGTGCTCAAGGAATATATATGTGTGCCAAACTAGACACACAATTGCCACTTGTATTAATGAGACTCCTAAGAGTACATATTCCAAAGTGTAAGGTATAGGAACTGTCAAACACACTCCCCTCCCCCCACCGCCGAAGGAAAAAGGGGGGAGAAAGCAAAAGGGAAATAAAACAGAGAATAAAGAAAATATAAAACAAATAGAGAAGAGAGCAGAGCATGGAGTGATTTGCTAACTGGTTTGCAAACAAGAGATGAAAAAATAAGCTTATATATTCACAACAAAAGCCAACCATAATTGCAGCAACAGATCAATCTTTCCACGTATTATTTTATTATAGTGGCTTACATCACATACACAAGGTGGCTATCATAAGACAAGAGTGTGGGGAACATATGTGTAGTGATGATCATATTCAACATATTCTAATAATATCAAGATCATACCACAGGTTTAAGAAATTGTAGATCACTTGATATAAATATTAGCAGTGTGCACCAAATAAGTTCCCATAACTAAGTAGAATCTATTCACAGAAGAACTAAAAGCAGAAGGAACTAAAAAGGTCCAGAATGGTTCAAGAGGATATCAGAAAGGGTCCATGGGCAGAACAAGAAGATCTTCAACTGATCTGCTTCGTGGGATTGTTCGGGGACCGACGATGGGATTTCATAGCCAAAGTTTCAGGTTTGAAGGTGGCGGGAGACAAATGATAGGTATGGTTATTTGAGGAATGAAGGGCTTCCACAAAAAGCATCTTTCTAACGTCATTTTTTTGCAGGTTTGAAAAGAACAGGTAAGAGCTGCCGGCTACGATGGGTTAACTACCTGCATCCAGGGCTCAAACGAGGAAAGCTGACTCCCCATGAAGAGAAACTAGTCCTTGAACTTCACTCTGAGTGGGGAAATAGGTACAATCCCTGCAGCCTATGGTGAAATCTAAAGATTTAGCTATATTTGTGCTGATAGGAGAACAAATTATTTGCACTGTCCCTACCAAATTGTGCATATACTTATCCTTTGCTAATATGTCTTTTTCTGTTGAAAAAAATTTACAATCATATGCAGATGGTCAAGGATTGCTCGAAGATTACCTGGGAGAACAGACAATGAGATAAAGAATTACTGGAGGACACACATGAGGAAGAAAGCACAAGAGAGTAAGCGGACAGTATCTCCATCATCATCATCATCATCATCATCATCATCAAATTCTTCTTCCCTGTCATCAACCAACACAGCAGTGAATTCAAAAGCATCTCTTGGAACATCAAGCTCAAGCTTGCATAGCACAGGAGTTCCTGAGTCAGCTATACAAGGAGAGAAGTATCAAGAGGACAAGAGTCAGGACAAGGAAGAACCTTACTCCATTGATGATATATGGAAGGATATCACATCAGAAGATGACCCAATAAAACCAGTTTATGATGGCTACAGTGAAGGAAGCAACTTCTCTTGTCCACCAATGCCTTCTCCACTATGGGAGTATTCTCCGGACACCCTGTGGAAACTGGAAGAAGAAAGTAAGAGATTTTTTCTCTACCAATGATCAGTTTATGCCCTGTTATGCAGATGAGAATATCTACCCCACTAGTTGATTTAGTTTCAATCATATTATCTCTGTAATGATCTGTAATATCATGCAAAGAAAACCCTAACCTTTACGGCATGGCCTCTATCGTAGAAGACTGGGCCAGTTAGCTGCTTTCATCATCCATAGTCCAATGAGCACTGTGATATATCTATGTATACCTACGAACTGCATGTTTTGACTTTGCATTTCAGGATGACTTGTATGAATCGCAAGAAACTGTATGTTCCCCAATGTCATGTATCATAAGTCATAACCATAATCTTGTATTCAAGTTCAAAAAGAAATTTATCGAAGTGATTTTGATAGTGCTCTCCCATTACCCCAACTTGTGTTCTGATTATGTTAGTGGTTCTATTGCTTATAATGACATAGGAGTAGATGGAGGAAAAATGGAGATGGATCACACGGCCTTGGTTGAATAACAATTGTGGAAGAAACAAAGTGACACCTGATTTCAAACCTACAAAGTCGGGACTGAGGAATTTAAACTGCCATCCCTCATCCCTCAACTTTTTAACCTGCTAGTTGCTCCCCTCCTTTACTTAACTACTTTCTTTAACCAGCAATCATAAGATCATTATCAATGGAGCCCAGATCTAAATCCAAATCCAAATCTTCCTCCTGTAAGAAGTCTTTTTATTTTTATTTTTCTTTTTTTTGGGGAGGGGGGGGGGGGCGGGCTGCAGTTTTAGCCCTTGGTTATATAGTTTTTCCTTGTTAGATCCTAGATTTAAAACTTTGGATTGCCTACTACCCAACAAAAAAGAAGTAACAATCTCATGATGCATTTTGTCATGGTCCACCATAATCCAAGCTGAAAACAGTTCACAAAGTGACTTCTTCACAACTGAAAGTTGAACATCAGGATCTAAATAAAGAAAACAGTTATTATGTGACTAGGCTTTAGATTGAGTATAGATTGCAGCATATAGGAGAACAAAAAAAATGCAGGAAGAAGGAATTAGAATATTTTCTTGTTCTACCACTTAATGCTGCCACATACATCACCCATCATTTGACCTTCAAGGACTCTGATTCTCCTAAATTTCCCACCAGCTAGGCATCTCATAGGGGGCTATGGAAATGGAAAAAATATTCCCCCCAATCTCCAGGGGAAAGAAGAACAAATACAGAAGATCCTGTTCCGTTCAGTTTTCCCTTCTTCTCTCTTTTGGATCTGTCCTGATTCATGAATAACCCTACTACAAAGTGTTTTTCCTGGAAGCTACAGCATAAGTGAGGACATAAACTGGAAACATGATTTTGACAATAAACCTAACGACACCATCAACAACTTGTGAATGGCCGGTAATAAGCAGTACACTTCCTTGAGTCAGATCCTTTACTTACCCTATCAGGACCATATGGGCCAGTTAAATAAACTAGGAAAAAAGAAAGAACTAACAGGCAAAGAACAATAACCAGCTTGACACATGCATTGAAAGTACCAGCAGTAATTGTTTTTCTTGTCCCCTTTTTCTATTTTAATATTAATTGTGTCCTTATTTATTGGTTAAGACTTAAGGCAGCAAAAGAAGGAAGGCGAGAAATTGAACTCTGTCATATGGATTCCTCAGGTGAATGGTTACTTTGTTTGAACTTGAACCTAAACACCACAGAGGCCTTAACTAAGAATCAAAAGGAAAGGTAGCCTGTTGAATGCAACAGTTGCACAATACTTTTGATTGAATTGGTCATCACTTCCAAGTGGTATGTGCATCAGTCCTCAATGCATCAATGAAAGCAAAAGAAAACGTTACCCCCTTCCCATCCTTAGAGATAATTATTCTTCCAGAGCATATGCAGCCTCCTCCAAGTCTAGGCTTCCCACCACCGTCATCTTTGCCGGACTTCACGTAAAAACTGGCAGATAACGATTATCATTGTCACTGCATTCTATAATGGCATTGGCAATGAATATTAACAAGTAGATTGGAGCCAATAACACCGAAGGACAAAGGCAACGATCATTCATGGAAGTTTTCTGAGAATGGTCATTCAGGAATCTTGCTGCTTGGTTTTTACCAAACTGAGATACAGTTGCATGATCATTGTGCTACAAGCAGCAGACCATATAGCAGCAGACAATGAAAATATAATTGGCATTAAATTTTACATCACCTTATATTTCAATCGTGCCACTCAAAACTCTGCAGTACTATCTCCATTTGAATTTGCGTCCAATCCCCTCGTGTAGAGGTTGACTATAATGCAATTTTGCAGCCCATCTATTCAATTATGCGCTCATCAGTTTCTTTTCTTTCTTTTTTTTGGCTATTTCTTCCTTTCTTTTTTTTTATAGGTTGCACATACTTATTGCCTTATTCTTCCTTTGACACACCACAAACTAATTAAAGGGTACTAAAAAGACGAGATGTAACATCCCTTTTCAGGGATTTATCCCTAACCACTTTAGTCATCAACATTTATACCATCCTACTTGCTCCTATACTTGGGCATGCTTTGTATGGTGCAACCACCAAGGTCATAACATTAGCAACTAATTTCTTCAACATGGAGATGAAGCAATCAACTGTATTAAGTTGACTGCAATGAGAATCTAACAAGAATTCTGAAAATGGCAAAACCGAAGTGTTTAACTTCTCAATTCAGTTATACTGGCGCATGCAGAATGCATAAAATGATACAAAGGAGGATCACTGCAGAATATTTTCCCTTTTCAAGAAGCTGATAAACAAGACTGATGTCTCTATTATTTAGTCTCTATTATATAAATACATACTCTATTTCTATAAATAAAACCAACAAAATGGGTGACACAGGAGAAATACGAGTGATCAGTAAACAGATTCAACAATGAAGGAAGATAATCGAAATGCAATGCTTCCTTTTTCGCTTTATCCTTTTCCTAATATTATTATAATACAATTTCCCTTGAGATATTCCCCCTATATTAGTGGCTTCCAAGCATAATCACACTCAGAAGATGTCCTCTGAGTAGAAAAAGGTTGACCTTTTCGACCTTGTTTTCAAAGTAATTGGAAAATATCCCATTATCTTAACAATTGAAAGTATTCCATCCTTATAAACTAATGGATGGAATCAGCCTTTCCAACAAGTAAATATAGTTTTTGCTTTCAAATTCACTATAAAAATTCAAGAACATCACCGCTTAAACATGAAATTCAAGATAATTTACAAAGGACAGAAATGAAAGGATAAAAAATTGTGGAAATTAGGAAGAAAAAGCTGAGAAGAGATTGCAGAAGGTGAAAATTACCTCCATCAAACGATCAGCAGTGCCGTTACAGCATAAAATCAACATCATAACCTAATAGAAAATCAATCGCATTCTGTAATGAAGAAAAATGAAACGATGAAAAAAATGGTGAAGAAATCGGACCATTAGAGTGAACAGAAGTCAAAATCGGCATTGGAGAGAGAATTTTTAGGGTTAGATCGCCGCCCGATTGACGTCGCCGGTGAGATAGAGAAACAATGCCGGCTCCCGCGTAATGTTTTGCAGTTAAACGTCACCTCGTTTAATTGCATGAAACAAGAGCAAGAAGTAGGAAAGAGGTCTAATAGAAACAGGCAATTACAGCAGCACTACATGAAGGAAATCAAGTGACTCACCATCTTGTAAATATTTTGGATTTTTTTTATGGGTATCTGTAAGAGTCATAAAAGACAGTACAACATAATTACAATACAATAAAAGAGATAAGAAATCTAACCTGGAACATAATATACCAAGGACCTTAGTCTTAACTACTAGGTTAAGATCTCATTGGTTAACACTGAGATCTTGAGTACATTTAGTCCCTGACACCCTATATGTATGACTAATTGAAGTCCCTGTTGGAGTAGTTTCGGCTCGCTGTATTAGAGTATGAAATTATTATTAAATTTTGACCATCAACTTAAGTTTTTGGTTGAATTGATTCTTATATTTACTATACCATCAACTTAAGCTAATGGTTGAAAGTTGAGGAATAACGTTGTACCCTAATGCCCTCCATGTATGACTAATAACATTTAGCGGAAAGTGGTGAATGGTTTTCTAGACTATTGATCAAAAAACACTGCCACTACAAATTATTACAAGAACAAACCATTTAGAGATACCTTGTTATTTAAATAAGTGATTTGGTTATATCTACTTTCTTATTTTAGAGGATCCGAAGAACGAAGATCGTAACTTAAATTACAATACACCTTCTAAGAAACATATTAAAATTTAAATCTCAAAGCCCTATAACCATCTTGTGTATAAGGTACTGATCAAGGACAATTATTCACTGACAAAAAGGAGATAAACATGTAAAACTGGAACCCAAAGCCACATGTGGAATTCTATTATACCAATCGTTTTTCAACGGTATTAAGGGAAAAATGATCAGATGGGGCCAGCAAAATCAAAGATAAGAGGCTCTGGTTTATCTGCAAGTTCAGTTCTTTGGCATTCAGCGCCCACTCTAGCAATCTTGTAGAAATGTGTCAATTAATCAACTCATACCTCTTACTTTACAATTCCGCTCAAGCCCTTGGTTGGTAATCTTCTACAATCTATCCCTCTCTCTCTGTCTCTGAATCATAAGTTCATTTATCAATTTCATTGCCATTTAAAGTGCATACTCTCAATCTTCCTTGCAGGGCACTTGCATTCTTCAGAATTTTATTAGATTTTAGTAGCACAAGATCCTTCAATGGAGTATATGCTTCTTCGGGTGAACTTATTAGTGCGTTTCGGCTCTCAATTTCTTTCTTGCTTAATTCTTAGTGTGACATTTAGCAACCCCATCACCATTTGTTTGTTTTTCTGGGTTGTCTGTTTGCGCAGTTTTATTGCAGAAAGCTGCATTCTTGGAAGTCATTCATGGAGCACTCGGTAGTTAAATTCAGTAGTATTTTTATGTATCTGATTGATACTAGGTTATTGTTTATGGTTGGAATTTTGTTGGTGTTTTCTATGGAGTGAATATATTCTTTGTTGCACGTTGCTTGATGTTTCCTGTAATCATTGTAAGCTTGTAAGATTGAGCTGTGATTCATCACTGACAATTTGATTTGGTGGTTTGCTTCCCCCCCCCCCCCCCCCCACCCCCCTTATGGGGGGGTGGGGGGGGGGGATAAATTTTGGTTTGTGTGAATGAAGGGATTGTCCCAAGTGGAGTTTTGTTTCCTTTGATGCAATGGGGTGGAAGAACTCACTATCTTCTGGCAATCGTTCAAAAGATTGATGAGGTCTTGAGCTTCTCTTCTGTCCTTCCCTGGCTTCTGCCAAAGAATGTTTCTACTTGGAACACTTTTTAAAACTTTTCTGTTGAGATTTCTAATTTCCAGTTATGGCTTGTCTTGAAATCTTTGCAGGTGCAAGAGTCTCCATCAATTTTCGCAACGTTTGTTTCCTGGAGCATTTGTGATGTGCGTTTCTTTGACATGCTTCATTATATGTTTCAAAGTTCCATCTTAAACCTGGTATTCTTTACTTCCTGAATAACATGGTTGTGGTTGTCATCGAAGCCCTTAAGCTGCATTCTAAGGTTAAAAGATTCTAGTTAGTAGTCTCATGGAAACTTCAGCTCCTTCGGTTTTCAAGTTAACATTGATGCCGTCTCTCTTAAATCTGTTATACATGTGGAACATGTTCTTGTGTTTTGCAATTGCTCTGGTGACTTGCTGGGAATGTAAGAGTTATGAACCCTTCAAATGTATAATCATGTCGTCTTTCTTGTTTCATACCTCGTCACATATAGTTTGGAGTTAGTGGGTTACCTTAGAACCCTTTACTGATCCGTTTTGTGGATTGATAATAATGGTTCTACGTCTTGCTTCTTGTTGACTAGCAGCTGAAATGCAGAAACCCCCCCCCCCAAAAAAAATTCTTAAAATTCTTTCTCATGTTATTCTGTGATGAGCATGGATAGACTTGAACAGCACTTCACCGATATCTCCCCCTGTTTTTTTTTTTTGGGGGGGGGGGGGTTGCATGGGAGGCTGTTATGCTGCTTTGGTCAAGTTCTATGTCCTGTTTATCGCTTTATGGATGGGACTGTCCCTGTTTTAGCTTCGGGCATCTTCTT
>JACYFF010031954.1:102776422-102787043 GCA_017589665.1 Selenicereus undatus
CTGTCCCTGTTTTAGCTTCGGGCATCTTCTTTTTCCACCTTTCATACGCTACATGATGTACAATGTTAAAGGAGCTAGACAAATGGATGCCTGGATTGATTCTGAATTATCAGGTCATATGCTTATGAGAATGGTTGATAAACGGAACCTGACGGTAAGCTGTGGTCATGAGCTTATGACTTTCAATGGTTTGGTCAGGTAATGTAGTAAAGGGGACTGGCTAGAGGCCTAGAGCAGTCATCAATTGTTTTAAGGGTTATCAAGTTCATATTATCATAAATTTTGACTTGAAGGCTAGCCTAACTAAATCAAACCAAACGAATGCCCCAGTCCTCAGGCAGGCTGTGAGGCTTATTTTTTCTTTTCTTTGGGGGCCTTTTCTGGCGGCGGCGGGGGGGGGGGGGGGGTTGTTACACATAGCCTTATCCCTGAATTCCAAAGGGCTATTCAGTTGGGTCTTAGTTTGAGAACTATGATGCCAAATCTTTGAACTATTAAGAATATTATCTGGACAATAGATGCTATTAGCATCAGAGCCTTTGGTATTTCCCAAGAAGATACAGAACCATATTCTCTCAAAATGGGCGTGTTATTCGTGATGCTTTACTACATGGTTGTTCCCCCCCCCCCCCCCCCCCTTTAAAAAAAAACAAAGAAAGTTGGTTGGAAGAACTTTGATATGGACATATGGTAGGTCTTAGAGATCTAGTATGATCTTCATTTCAGTGCTCTGTCTAAATCATGAATTCCCAGTCAGGCACTGTAGTAATATTGATACATGTGCTCTTCTCTTTTTTCTAATCAATTGAACAGACTCAAGAGATAGGTCTGAGTAAATATGGGATATGATATTTCAAGTGTACGTTCTTACGTTTGAAATATGGAAAACTTTTTGAGCTCAGAGCCTTAGACTTAAGCTTGACGTATAAGACATTTATTTTGGATAAGGGATCAATTTATTGAAGGTGTGGGAACTCATCCAATTATATTACCCTCTCTTTAGCTTTTGCTTTTTTGCAAGTTTATGTGGTAATATGTCGTCTATCTATGTATGCTAGGATTATGCTTATTTTTAGATGTCTACGTCATTCTGGGAATTCTAATGTTCATAATGGATACAGTTCATCAGGTATTCACATTACGCTATGAATTGCTTTGGATATTGTCCACATTGGTCCACCTTCATCAGGTGCTTACTTACAACTAATAAGTACTAAGTCTCTTGCCTCCAGCAGAATGCAGATGTACATGTCAATCAATCCCGATGCTATGGCCAGCTAGTTAACTTTCCTTTTCCCTTCTTGCTGTCAGGTACACTGCTTTCATCCCACTCTATCCACTGGGAGCTGCTGGTGAAGGTAAGTTCATGGTGTTTGTACTGCTTTCCTCTTCTGTTCTTTATTTGATAGGTGGCTCAAGATCGTTCATTGAACCTGCTCCAGCTTTCCCCCTTTCCTTTGTGTTAATATGCTATGCATCTGCGGTCTGTTGTTCAAGTTGTGCGCAAACACAATGCTTACAATGGAGTGGTACATATCTTTCAGTGTGGCTCATGTACCATGCACTTCCTTATATAAGGGAGAAAGACCTGTACAGAGACTTCTTCAGTTATTTCCCTCTCAGTTATTACACTTTCATCCAGGTAATGCATCAATTCTCTTTAAATGCACCCTTAATGAGCTTCTTTCTGTCCATGTGAGTATGTGCACATGCCGAGTTCTAACTAGGCTGATATTGGTGGAAAAATGGTAGATCCGCCAATGATGTCTCTGATATGAAGAATGATTTGATTGGTTATCCTTGGCTTAACATTTCTGGTTATTGATATTTATATCATGTCCCCTTACATGTTTTATCCTTTCTTTTGGGAGTAACTATTAACCTTATTGTTGCACACGCCATACCCTCGTTCTCTTTCAATCCAAAGAAGTGTCATGAGACTCATTCCACATGGCTTTCACAAGATTGAGGACATTGCTTGTGGCTGCCCTTTGCTTGTTCGAGCATTTTGATGATCTCATACAAAGGAGCATAAAATTCCACTTAGCCTTACTGGTGGGGCTTTATAATAGGCCTGGTGCCTGAATTGAGTACTATTGGTTGTGGCTGTGAATAGTTCCTGCACATCCCCTGAGGATGGAGTACCTGTTTTCATGTAGCATTCCACATTTCATGCATCCCAGTTCTGAATGGATAGTACGACGGTACAATCCTTTAAATACGAAAGAGGACAAGGCGAAAACATTGATTTTCCCTTCTTGGATACCTTTAACAAGTTAGACACCTTCCTCCCAGCCTAAATGACACGACTTAGTGACAACGTTGTAATCAATTGGTTTGAAGATGGATCCTCATTCAAGCTTTGTGCTTCTGTTAAATGACCTTGGCTCTCAGATGTCCTTTCACTCATTATCTCTAAGACTGGACTACCTGTTTCAAAGGGCTTTAAAACTTTATTTTTTCCTCATTTGCTGGTGTAAATTTATAGCTTATAAACGGCTTTTTTGTGTCAGATACTGCTTCTTTGCTATCAACTACTTTGGGCCAAGCTCTACGTGCATTTACTTAAACAGAGACAGTCTAAGCTGGGTAAACACCATGGAAAGAAGAGGGAGTGAAGCTTTGAATACAGTTTTCCACAGTGGATCAGTCTTTCTGTGTATCAGCTCTCAACTGTATGTATCTCCTCAAATCATTGACATTTCAGTGGTTTTTGGTCTTCTTTTTTCATATCTTCTCAACTGTATGCATCTCCTCAAATCATGCTGAATTCGGTCTTTGTAGTTTACTTTGTATAGATGTTGTCTTCATTTTGGGTTGTCAAAACAAAATAACATATTGCAATATGTGGTTCTGACGTATATTGCAATGATAATAGTAATAATAATACAAAACAGTGATAGTTCCAATCAAACGAACAAATAACTTATCACCAGGATTCTCAGTTGAAAACTGCCTGAATTTTGTTGACAAAGAGAAGCAAACATAAAGACAAGCATGCGAATCATGCAAAACATATACAAACAGCTGCCGTCAAACATATATCAGAAGGCTCGAATGGATGAATATGATGTCTTAGCGAGCGCTGGAGGGAAGCTCCTCGTAGTTCTCAGGGTGGATGAAGACGATGTGGTAGACAAGGGAAGCGATTCCAGCACCAACAAATGGTCCAAGCCAGTAGATCCAGTGGTTGTCCCAGGTCCAGCTGACAACAGCGGGACCAAAGGAAACTGCTGGGTTCATGGATGCACCATCAAAGGCACCACCAGCTAGGATGTTGGCACCCACAATGAAGCCAATGGCCAAGGGGGCGATGATCCCGATGTCACCCTTCTTGGGGTCCACGGCTGTGGCATACACGGTGTAGACAAGTCCGAAGGTCATCACAATCTCAAAGACTACAGCGTTCCAAACACCGACCCCAGAGGATAGAGCAAATGCAGATGTTGGCTGAAAACACGAAACAGAGTTTCGAGTAAGTCAAAGGCCTTAGAGTTGAAGATGTTAGTTAAAACTCAATCTAATAAACGAATTTCTCAGGCAAGGCTCTTGACTGCTTGTCGGATTGGGTTCTGCTCAAGTTTGAAGCCACATTAGTGTTGTAGTTAGCTTTTCTGATAGTCTTGTCAGGAAAATGCAATCAGTTTCATTTATATTGGATCAATTTAGATGGGTCAAAATTGAGTTGCCTTATCTTGGTTCGAAGTTGGATGGGTTGCTTTAACCCCGGTAATCGAGCATGGGTTAGTTTTGGCTAGTCTATCATTAACTACCAAAATATTACATGAAAGGAAAACACATACCAGTCCACCAGTAGAGAAGCTGAGGAGGAGGCAAGCAACAACAGCACCAAGGCACTGGGCAATCCAGTAAATGACACTCTTCGCCAAGGAGATTTTACCACCGAGGAAGAGACCAAAGGTCACGGCTGGGTTGACGTGTCCACCGGAGATGTTAGCACCCACTGAGACCGCCACAAAAAGTGCCAGCCCATGAGACAAGGCAGCGGCTACCAACCCAGCTGGGGTTGCTGCACCACCGTCTGTAAGCTTGCCTGACCACCAAAGAAAAAAGGAAAAATGAGGCGCTCATTAGAACTGATCAGAAACAAAAAGTTGAAATAGTCAAAAGTCAAATTCAGAGTGCATAAGTCTGTGATCATACTGAATGCCATGCCAGAGCCTTCTCCTGCAAAGACAAAAATGAGCATGGAGATGAACTCTGCCAATGCAGCCTTGAGGGTGTCCGGGTGGCCGGCCTCGACAGGGGACCCAACGGCAATTCTCGGGATCGCCATTCTCGACACTGACACGTCAGCTGTGAATGAAATCTCTCTTAAACTAAGCCTTCAAAGGCTAGTTGCTCTGCTCTTAGCTTTCTGTGGTGCACAGGACATTGCTCTGTGACTGCTTCATATATATGCATATATATACACAGTGCAAACAGGCTTTTTTTTTTCTTTTTTTTTGGGTGACACTAACTCATCTCTTCTTTTTTTAAATTGTTTTAAAATTGTGGAATGAACTCATCCCAAATTCCTTTTTTGCCCTTTCTTTAGGGGTTTTAATTTTGGAGGAGGAGGACAATTCAGAGCCTCGGGATTCTTCCCATGATGCCCCGTGGCAAAGGGATATGAGGTTGATGTTTATCAGACGGTGGAGGCTGCATGAGATCAGATCACCGACCAAGGAGGTAGTGGTAGTGGGGCCCATCGATGATTGATCAATTCTATGGTGGGCTGGCCGGCCATTAGGGATTGATTAGTATAATAATATTGGGGTGTAATGGGTAATCATGGGGGTGGTTCGATGAGTTGGCATAGGCTGCACTTGTTTGCACTAATCTTAGCTCATGGTTGTTCTTATGATTATCATATCGTATAAAGTTTAAATTAATTTGAACTAATTATTATTAGTGTGATAATCATATTGTATAATGGTGATTATGATTTGTATTTTTTTTTTTTTTTACAAAGATTATGATTTGCATCAGTAGCAAGAGAACTTACGATCGATAGATCTTGACAAGGATAATTTATGTTACTTTAGCCGTAATACTTCTTTCCCTATTTCCCAATAAGAATCACTTGATTCGGCGGTCTGATTGAGCTTTATAGGGGATGAAGGAATTAGAGAAAAGGAAAACTCGTCCACATCATTAGTTAACTCTTGCTTACATCAACCTTTCGAGCCTGATATATTACCAAAACTTGAAATCTCCATGTTATTAGTTTTAAAATATTACCAAATTTTAAAATTCGATAGAAGTTGTTATCCTGTGAAATGAGAAATATAGAATATTATTATTGTTGATAATATTTGAGGCTAAGTCTATGGGCAAAAAGAATATATGAAAGGAAAGCTCTTCCAAATGGATATTCCAAAACCTGTCCAATACTTTATCGTGATGCCTACATAAATCTATTTAATCCTATGTTTTAGCTGCAGAAATTAATGAACCCAGATTAAAGAATTATCAAGGTCAATGGGATTACAACTAATGCACAAACAAAATAATAACACTGTCCAGATGCTATCCATCCCCCTTTAAAAAAGGCCAGAAGATGAAGTTAAAAATCATCCATAGCCGCAATTACAGGAAGGCAACAGGGTAGGTATTCATTGGATTAAGCGGATCGAACCATTTAAAATAGGGTAAAATAAAAGTCGGGTTAATAACGGACTGAGTTAATAGAGGGTCGACCCATTAAAACATAGTAACGAGACATGTCGGGTCAAATCGGACCATTAACGACCCATTTAGTGACCCGTTCTTTTTTCAATCTAGTTATTATACTAATTTACGTGTTATAATTAGCTAAACTTATTACCAATACTTTATACATAACAGTAATTATTATACAAATTTTTTTTGTGCAAGTTTAAACCATTTTAAAATGGGACAAGAGCGGATCACCCATGCCTTACCCGGCCTGAGCCATTTATTTTTATGAAAAGCCCGACCTGGCTCATATCTTTAATGGGTTGACCATGACCCGACCTGACCCACTTTGTAAATAAACCGACCAGAACTCAATCCATTGCCTACCCCTAGCCACAAACCAGGCTTTAATTAATAAAGCCATGTCCCATGTGCATTCTGAATACTTTTTTTTTCCTAATTAACAAATACTACCATTATTCATAAATTTCGTTGGTTAGTCTAAGGCCACTCATTTGGATGAGACGAGACTTGGTATGGACAGATGGAATATAATGAATTGGTTATTGAATTTTCAGTTTATTTTCTTTTATATCAAATCACTTAATATTAATTTAATTTAATTTAATTAATCAATGGGTTGACAATCTTATCTCTTGATTTTGTGTAATCGTAGAGACTGAATCGACTTTGCAAACAAGCATATCTTTGATCATTATCTTCTTCCTCTTTTCTGTTCCTCTTTGTTTTTTTGCGTCACGAGCTTAGTACACTAATAAAATGTCATGTGCAAAGATCGTCTTTCAATCTAACAGTTAATATTATAAGCCTTGCTAAATGAAGTTTAATACTCTTAATTACTTTAAATGGCCTTGGACTATAGCAAAAGAATACGTGATCAAGTTACAATTTGTCTAAGTTTGCCATTGAACCTTGTATTGCAAAACCATGCAAAATCACCCTAATGAATCAGCTCACACTTTAATTGTTTGTCATTCATATACTTAGAGTTGGAAAAATCTGACATGACACGATAACACGATCTGAACCTAACCGGACGTTGTTGAGAGAAACACGAACCTGACATGAACCGAACCGATTTCAACCCTAAAGTCGACAAGATTTGACTGGTCAACTTGAAAACATATCATTTTTATATTTTGAGTAAATCTAAACTATTTCCAAACCTACCACAAAATTGACCCGTTTATTAAATGAATCGATCCGAACCGACCCGTTATCCAGCTCTATGTACACTCCATGCTTCTTTCTATTTGTTGAAATAATGTTGCTCAAATAGTCAAGCCTGAGTCTTGTGCTTCACAACGAGATACTGCTCGAACTTGAAAACTATGATAGAAGTTGGTTCTTGAGAGTATAAAAGACTTTCTGGATCATGATTAATGAAAATGGCTTAATAAGAGTCCAGACTGAACTATGCAAAGGGGTCCATGTAGCAGGAGCAAATCCTGGCCCAATGTAAAGACTCGAATGTAGTGGGCCCTTTCAATATATTTGCTTCTTTGGACCGCAGTATTTGGGCTTTTCAATTAGCGCTCCGTGGAAAAGTCAAAATCATTGATATTGATCAATTATCACAAGAGTTCTTCATCATAATTCAAAAAAAAGTCTAGTAATTTTGAAATAAAAAGACTTTTTATTTCATGCAAGTTGGTATTGAACTTGAACATGAATTGTCTCGTATATTTGATAGCAATCAGTATATGATTTATTGTTTACTGTAATTCAATTAGATATTGTTAAGGTACGTTATCGTCCTCTGTTATATTGTTCTTGCATTTTACAGCTTCAGCATCTGGTTCCTTCAATTTTTCCCATTTAAATGTTTTCATAAAAGCTTTCTTCTTTAAAACTTTTTCACAAAATCCTTTTTTGTACGTTTCTTGGAATCAGCCTCTCTACGGGTAGGAATGTCGGTAGATGTAAGGTTGCCTACAGCTGGTTCTTAAAAGACCCCGCGAAAGCGGGATCCACACTGGGAGGTGGTGGTGTTGTTATTGTTGTAATTCAGTTAGATAATCTATGCAAATAGCTCTTAAAATGAAACAACAGGTTGTATTTGTCTCCATATATGCATGTAATGCAAAATCTATAACGAAGTTCTAAATAATTCAAAAAGTATAAAACAAATACTTGTGTATTTGAAAATCATATATCAGTCAAGGACAATGTTAAAAATTATATATACAAATTTTTGTGATCTTTCAAGAGAACATTCATGTGCAACGAGTTATAAACGAACATTGTGCAACACATTTATAAATATGCGAATTTATAAATGTGTGAATATTAATGGCTTAAGGCTCTGTTCTTTTGTTCTTTTCGTTGATAAATCTCAATTTACCAACTTCAACCCACTTCAATCCACTTCACCCACTTTCCACTATTTTATCAACTTCTACCTATCATATAAAAAAATTCAACCCGTTTTAACCCATTTCAATAATAATAAAAAAAAACAAACTCCAACCCATTTCAATCAATCTCAACTAGAGGTGTTCATCGGTCCAAACCCAAACCGGATCAGACTGGATTGGTTTCGACCGAGGACCGAATAAGAGAGAAGCTATGGACTGTAGACCGAACCGAATAATTCATAGATCGAGCCGAAAAAAATCAGACCAGACCGAATTGTCATGCTAGCAAAATTGAGACCTTGGATGACATCGAAGGAAGACATTTTTACGATATAAACATGTTATATTTGTTTCAATATGAACCATTTCAACATATTTTCACTATGGAAAAAAAAAATCAATATTCTTGAGTATGTGAGAAATTACAAGTTGCAAAAGAAAATTGAAATTGAATAAGTAAAAAGCCGATTTTCAAATTTTTGTTATTTGGTCCTCGGTCCGGATCGGATCAAAGACCGCATAAAAAAAATTTGTGGACCATGGACCAGATCGAATAAATTCGATCCTGTCCGGTCCGAGTTTGGACCGAATAATAAATAACCCTAATCTCAACCAATTTCACCTATTTTTCAACCCATATTTTTCAACGAAAAGAACAGCCCTTAACTCTACACATTTTTTTTAGTTGGGGGAGCAATATAATGTATGGATGCCAAGTGGATGCATCATAGAAATCCTTCCAAGTCATAATTATTAATGGAGGAAAGAGGCGAGCTGCTTTGGGCTTTCAATGATCAAAAAGGTTTTACATGTATATGCTTAGCTTTAATAATAATAGGTCAGTTGGTTGAGAAGGTAGCTAGCTCGACAGCCAGCTATAATACATGCATGCATGGCACATACAAATATCATTGCATGCATAGGAGAGTCATGATTTAATTTCTTGTTGAACAAGAATTTTGGTCCCTTGGTCTTTTGACCGGAACCCACAACTGACCCACCAGTATTTTTGCCCTCATTTATTTTCCTAGCTTGTTAGGTATATATTATAACGTTCGTTGGTCTTCCTAATATATTTTCCTATCTTTTTGGCTTTAACACGAGTAACTAAAAGGGATTCCTTCCTTCATAGCCGGGGAATATACATGATGACCTAAACCAATGTGCATCTTACTGCTTTTAGATGTTGCATCAACTGTCTATTCATGCATTATAATATTGTTCATTCAAATGGCAAATAAATAGTTCAAGAGCCATTGGGAATTTATGGTATGAGAAGACTATTAGTTACTTGGATTCCCTATCCAAACATTACATTTGACCATCCCATCGAAGGGAATATCAAAATTGGACAATTCTCACTAAGTTTCTAGAGAGATCACGATCGATCATCTAGTTTAATTTAATTTCATGTAGTTATTGAACAACTTCTCTCAGAAAAGACGTGCTGTCGTCAGGTTAAGAACTTTCCTCAACGATTACTTCAACAAAGACGTGTAGATATATATTTATTAATTAAGAGTTTCAACTAGCTACTAGCTAGAGGCAGTCGTAAGTCGTCGACGGCGCCTACTATATTTGAATTGCGAATTAATGCTAAGTAAATTTTCCTTATAATTTATATTGAAGTGATCTATTATTGGCCATGAATGTACGTGTACACTTTTTTAGATAATACCATAGCCTCTCAATGAAAATTCATGGAATATTCTCACGATGTATAGAATTAACTACCTTATTACTTGTACTTTGCCCTGACTTATAGTAGTGTGTAATTATCTTGTTATCGATAAGAAAGTCTTGTATGTTTATATTTGTGAGTGAAATTAATTAATTAATAAACTCTCTAAGTAAAAAGTTGATAACTAAATAAGTAAACTAGGTTTGATTGTGGACCAATGTAATTAAAGTCCGTAGGATAAAGATGAGTATTTCTTCTTTGATGAGAAAAATATGATGTTGAATAATGTGGGAGGTCAACCTAACTGAAAACGTACATATCATTTATTTAGCTCGCAAAAACGAGAAGAAACTTCAATGGAGGAATTCTACTTTCCAACGTCTCTCTCTCTCTGTCTCTCTCTCTCTGCGTGTCTGTGAATGGGCTGGGCTGGGCTGGGGATGAGCTCAATGGCATGAATGGAGCGCCGTGTAGCGGAGGGCACGAAGGGAGGGAGGGAGGGAAGGTGGGATTTGTGACACGTGGCTTTAATATCCACAACAATGGATCCATACCATTAACATGTGGAAGCCGCATAATAAGACAAAGTTCCGCCCTCACACTCTTGACTCTTGACCTTTTTTATATTTTCTTGAGCTTGCATACGATGTATAGGCCTTTGATTGGTATTAGCATTAATTAATCGTTAATCTAATGAATTTAACATTACTTAATTTTGTCCGCCGCTTGTTGATAGGGACGTCCAGTCCAGATTCTGTCATCCCTCGATCACTTTGTTTTTTAAAAAGGAAAATCCATCACTTCTACCATTTTAAGCTCATTAAGCTCATATATATATATATTTGTGTGTGTGTCTATATTAGGGCTGACGAAGTTTTGTCTGATCCAATTATTCAAATTT